>VWZT01010076.1:584852-660430 GCA_013397055.1 Pachycephala philippinensis
ATACAACTGAACTAAAGCTAAAGAGTAAGAAGTTTAAAAGGTGATGATGCAGAAAACTGTTAAAAGCGTTTCAAGGTCACTTGTCTATCTAAAAATGACACTTTAAAGAACACATAACCCCAAGCCACTCAATTGGGTTATATCCATATCCATACTGAAAGCAAGTGCTTTCCTCTCTGCATGTTGAGGAGTCATTTTAGCCACAACAGATGAGTTTGCTTTGCCAGCGCCAGGTAGTAGTGATAGTGCTGGTTGTTGACAATATCTTTATTTGCTTGAGGCACTTAGCAATTTGTTGTGGGGAGACAGAGAAAGTGTTGATCAGGCATCCCAGCCCAAAATCAAGAACATCATGGAAAGCTTCCCACTTATTTTAGTGAGTTTTGTATCAAGCCCTAAGCAGGAAAAAATGCAATATAATGCTTTCAGTCACTTTTCTGATCATTTGCCAGTAAGGCTAGACAGATAATCTTCCCTTTTTTCTTTTTTTTTTTTTTTCCCTTCCTTCCTGTTTCAAATGGCCCTGCATTGGCATTTATCTGTCCACTTTCATATGTACATGCTCACCCTCTGCTTAGCTCGGGGGGCTACGGCTCGCAGTTTGCCTGCACAGAAAGCAAGATAACAGCACCTCACAGAAGTAATTTTCAAATTAATGGTATCTACAAAAAAAGAGAGAATTAGACCAATCACATGCCTCATTTGAAAATAACACTTTTTCTGTTTTCTAAAAAAGAGTTGCAGATACTTGAACTCACAGGACTAGATTAAGTTTCTAGGTCAGTAAACTCCTGATTATGAGATGATTAGCTTGAATAGCACATTTAAATGCCAATCTCTTTTCTTTCAGGAAACAAATAGTTTAAACATGCAATTCTTGACCCACTCTAGTACCTTTAAACTTACTATTTAACAAAACGAAAGAAAGAAGGGTGGTGAAAAGTTGCCAATCCACTTCAAAGCTTCTTCTATATTTGTGGGTAAGCAAAGTCCAAAAAGGATTAATGAATGTACTCACAGAGATGAAAACTCACTGGGAACAAACTTTCTAGAACTAAGCAGCTAAAGACTGAAACAGATGCCCTGTACCAGGGGCCAGAATGCAAATTTACTTCAAATGTATTACAAATTTTAGCCTTCAACTTCTAAGCATGCATACAGAAATGTCTTTACAGCTGTAACTAATTTCAGCACAGAGGCCTTCAACAACGTGGCACTGGGGAAGGTCCTGAGTGGTGTCTGGTACTGTTTGCTTCCAGCTGAGGATTGCCCCACAGTGTAACTCCTCTCCCTCAGGAGACGCTAACGCTCCACAAATACTAACTGACCAAGCCTTAAAATCCAACTGTTTCCGTTAGCTCAAAGCCCTCAACTTTACCAGTGGGAAAAGTGAAATACAGTGCCACCAAGGGACCCTAAGGCACAATTCCCTTGTCTGCTGGGGAATTGAAGTCCCCTGTGAGACCACATCTTAACACTACCCCCAAGTATTTCACAACAGGATGTGAAATGCCCACTTCATACACGGAGGACCACCTTTTCACTCTCCATTAAATGGAGGTCATTAACTCACCCAGACAAAAGGTGCTTTCTGGGTTTCCATCTCTACCACCATGACTACAACAAAGTCTGCTCATGCTTCACTTCCAGAATGGCTGCCTCCACTGGAGTTTCTGCAAATGGTTCATCTCCCATGCAAGGTATCCAGGAAGCTGATTTAGAAATTGTCTATATGAAATGATTCCCATGATTTCAAAACTGACCCAATTCTGCGTGTTTGGGAGGAGAGAATCAGGGGTAATGGTTAAAAAAAGTACACTACTAAAAAGTTATTTTCCTTTCAACTATTGTATCAAGTTCATTAATACCTTCTGCTGTTGGTGAAATGATCTCCCATTAACATTTCGATTTATTATTGCTGCTCCATTAATGAGACCACAAAAAATGGAAATGAGGCCTATAAATATGCTAAGAGTTAAAGTCATGAATCGTAACAGAGTGCGCACTTTATGAGTAATGTTTTGGTACCACTGGCATTCAAAACAGCATGGAAGGATGGCTCTGCAGCATAAGCATCTGCTTAACAAACAACACCCCAAAAGGTCCAAACAGAAAACCACAATTCCTGAAACTACAGGTTAAACTATCAGCAGAGTCAAATCAGTCTTAACCCCAGCTGCTGAGCTCCATGCAGTTCATTGTTGAAATGCTTTTGGAGAAGGACGTTCTCACGGAAGGTCACTGGGACTGTTAAACTTCAACAAGCAAATCCTGCAGGAGGAAGGATCTGTCTCCATGTCCTTTGTTTAAAAAAACCTTTACTCCATGTTAAATGTCTACTTACTGGCACCACACCCAGTAGTGGGGGATATTGATCTCTTGATAGTGCAAAACATCTTCCAGGAAAAAGGGCAGGCTACAAATAGAGAGTTCCATTCTTGGGAATCACATTAGGATTCATTTGAGAAATAAATTTATCGCCAGGTAGCATTTTAGATCCATCAGGCTCCCACAGTTCCTCTGTTGATATTTTCTCCAACAAACAGTGAATATCCTCCATGGGTCAAGAAATATCCTTATGCAAATGGCATTACTGCAACTTGCATTTTCAATTATTAATATTCCTCTTCCCGTCTCACAAATGTTTTCAGAAAAGGAGGAAAGCAGCAGCTCGTTCCCCCGGGAACAAAAACACAAAATGTGATACCTCTCTGAGTTAGGAAAGGAATGGTCCTTTCAGCACAGGGATGTCATATCATGCTAGCAACATCTTTGTTTCTGCATTTCATTTCTCTCTACTGATTAAAAATGATCAATTCTACCCCATTTTTTGAGCATAGCTGACAGCACTAGGCTTATGCTAAATGAAAAGTGTAGCACTATCATCTTTCAAGGAAAAAACTTATAATTATTACATGAATTTTTATGATTTACTTTCCAGGAATCTCAGATTTCATGACAGGGACTGGCTTTGCTCTGAGGTCCCACAATGTCAGTGAGATGAGAACACTGCAGTCCACGCTGCATTTAAGCATTAACGGAAGAAATGGTCTAAATTAGCCCGTTTGCCACGGCAGCAATAGCAGGTTTGGAAAAAAAACCCAGACACCTTCAGTAAGATGAAATAAAACAAAAACATGAAAAGCAAACTATTTAATGAGAGCGAAAGCTATTTCAATAAATCTAGTTATTTGATAAGCAGACTGCCACTGTCAGCCTTTTATCATCTGTGAAAATGCATGATGGATCTTCTCTGTTTGCTTACAATTTCAGACCTTCCCCTTCTGATCAACATCAGCATTTTGCTCCAGTGCCTCTAAGGACATGGATTGCTTGCAACCAGCCAGATTCCACCTTTCAGGAAGACGCTAAAGACTGACAACACAGGCATGGCTCAGTGCTGTGTACATATGGCACACAGTCTGGGTAGTTTGAGGCTGTTAAATGTTCAACCTCTTCTGAGTTTGCCTAAAGGGAAGGAAAACGGCTCCTGCTGAGAGTGTATGCACATAAAACTGTAACAAACATTTAATTTTAGCTTCTCTGAAACAGAATTAGTCTGTGCATTCTGCGCTGCCAGTTCCTACTGCAGCTGCTCAGAAGAGGTGGCTTTGGAGGGTTATTAATTCCCATATTAATGGTCAGCCTCCCCCACACTGCTGAAATATAGGCTCTCGAGTGTGTTTCAGTCTTAGTTTCCCACACCTCTTTCAATTCTTCCACAATAAGCAGATAAAGTCATTATTTGGATGAAAAGGACTTCAGTCCAACACAGGCTCACAATACTTTATCTAGCTTTATGATTCAGCTACACACTTTACCTTCTACGTAAAAAAAAACCTGCTCAAAAACAAAAGCTAGAAAATAATTTTAAATGTACAGCAAGTTCCAGGGAAACTGCTGAAACAGCTACATCCTGTGTGCACTGTTTGTTTGTGCTGAACCAGTTAGCAGGAGAGAAAGGCTCAGATATGATTTTTAAACTAGGCTGGTGAAAAATGTTTCACTCTCCAACAGAGTTGATTTGAAAGGATTATTTCTCTGCTACACTCTGAGAGAGCAATGCTGCCAGATGTCATGACTCTAAAATGCTTCATCTAAATCATAAGATATCGCCTGAAATCATGTGTACTTTACATACCATGCAGCTTCTTTCTGTCCTTTTGTTGAAGTTTAGGTACTAAGTTTGCAGGTACTACTGAAACGACCCCAGAAAACTCTATGGAGATTGGAACTGCTTGAACTGGAGCAAATCAGGAGTTACTCCATCAAAGTCAGCTCTTTAGTACTGAAGTTTATCTCATTTATGCTGGCTAAGGATCTAACTCTACTATCTACAGATTGAAAGATGCTAAAAAAAGGACTATTTTTATATGCTCTACCAAATATAAAATATGTGACTGAAATGTAGGCAGAGATTCATCTCACCCTACTTTATTCACCTGGGCTAAGCTAGGCTGCAAGGCCTTGGTACGTCAGCAGGAGGAGATCAGCAGTGCCAAAGGTCAGCTCTTGTCATCCGTGGGAAGGCCCTTCTGGTGAGCACCCTCTGGAGGTGCTCATCTCCTTCCTCCACTACAGAACAAAACTGGATTATGACAGATTGTCCCAATCAGTTGTAACAAAACAATCTGATAGTTATGCAAAACACTGATCCTCCCCTTTTTCTCCCCCGCTATTTTTGTGTCAGCATGAATCCACTGACTTCTGCAAGGTTATTCACACTCAAATCCATCTCTCCACATTACTCTCCATAAAGCCATGTTCCCCTGGACTGAAAGCTGCTGAGGATGCTGATTTCAGTTGTCCTAACTTCTCTAGAAAACGTGCCCAAAAAGCAAGAGACTCACAGATTGTCCTTTACATAAGGCCTTTCATTCTTTTCATCCAGGTTTTACCTTAACAAGAAATTTGGTTTGACATCAGACAACTCTACCACAAAACAACTGAGAAATATAAAACTCGGTAACAGCCCCTCAACACAGGATGAATTGCCCTGGATGTGAAGCAAAAGTAGATATCGTTCACACTTCACTGCATCACTTACAGTGAATTTTGCTGAAGTTTTTGAGAGTTAATAAGCTTCCTGCTTCTCTTTCAGTCTTCAACAGTGTCAAGTCTGTATAGAGAGAGGTACAGAAACAGTATCTGATCTAAAGCTAGAAACCAAAGAGCTTATTTCCTCTCATCTGGTGAAGAATCCAGTAAGCCTCTTAGGCATGTAGTTGAAACCACAGTAAGGACAGTATAACCCTTCCTAGAATTGAAGGATCAGGAAGAAAGTTAAGAAACAAGAAGCAAACGAGTTGTTAAATAGAGTATGCTTGGGGAGAGCTTCAATCAAAGGTGATGCATGGGGTAGGTCCCTTAGCAGACACTGCAGCACTCACTTCACACAGGGAACAGCCTGGGACTGTGCCTAGTCTTGACTCAGTTGGGGCTGACTCCACCTTTGAGTACCTCTCTCTTCCCCATCTGCAAAATGATGATAAATCCTTACAACTAAAAATCAGTAGATGGGAGCTAAGCCTGTCTTCAGGCAGGCAACACCCTGGGGAAATCAGTGTGGGATTTCCCAGGCAAAAGGTTAGAGGACAGAGCCCAAAGCTGTGGGACAAAGCCTGCATAAAGAGGAAGGGGTGACCCAAGTACCGTGCCCTTCCCATATCTCCTGCGTGGTGCAAATTATTTCCCAAGTTTATTTATATATATAACACTTCGCAAAGCAAAGCTGAGACATATTGCAATTTTATTTCATATATAATACTTCGCAAAGCAAAGCTGAGATATATTGCTCCTCTACAAACACAGACATTTCATCAGAGGACATCAGTAAGGGTTTTGCCTTTGTTTTGCCCTTCATGACTTAAAAAGGCATCTCCCAAATAAACAAATTCCCTTCTTGTTACATTGTCTCCAAACATGCTGCTTCCACCTGGAGCCAGCCTCTGCAGCAGCTGTCATTTTGCTCCAATATGGTAAACGTCCTCTCTTCCCTTCCCCCTCCTCTCCCCTTTCCTACCTGGGGAATTCAGCTGCTTGTAGAAAAGCTTGAAAAGAGAAAAAAAGGAATAAAAAAGTTGGCTTGCATGGCCCAGAAATAAGAACTGAAAAAAAAGTGAAACCTTATGCCTTGTTCCCAGTGCCTCAGGGACTCGGAGCCAAACCAAGGCCATGAAAACAGAATATTGCTCTTTGTTAACAATAAATAAATAAATAAAGGACTACTCCCTCCTGCCCTTCGGGATATGTTTTCTAAGGAGGAAGAAATTCCCTGTGGAGTTTATTATGTGTAGAAGGGATGTGTGCCTCCTAGGGAAAAGCAGCAGGGGTAGTTTTTCCCTTGGTGATTTCTTTCCCGCCTTCCTATCACTTTTTTATTAATTTTTGCAAGTCTCACTCCCCTCCCTTCTGCAATAAGTGAAGCCACACAAAGGAACATGCAGGTAATTCAGCCACTCAAAACTACACAGCATCTCCTTTCCTATATAAACGATCAGTGTGTGGCCTGGGTTTCATTTGCAACTGTAAATGAAACAGGCCTACAACTGTGTTCATAATCCTCCTTAATTGAATTTCTGTGACAAAACCCAGACAAAATTATTACCCTCAAGTTAACAGTTTGTGTGAAGTAGCCAAGGGTTCCTGGGAAGCTTTAAAACAAATGCAGGACAAAACTGGATACCACAAGCAGTTACTTGGTGTTGGTACCATTTGTTTGAAGCGGGGGAGGTTTCCCTGGAGGAACAAGGTCATCTTAATATGAAGGACAGGCCAGGAATTCAACACAGGCTAAAAAAAAGGGAGAATTAAATAAGCAGTGGACGAGCTTGGATGTAAACCAGCACATACTGCTCACACCACAGCTACTGGAAGGAGGTGTTGGGCTGTCCTGGCTGTTTGAAGGGCAGATTCATTCACAACTTGGTGTGGCTCATGAGACAGTTTCACAAATCCAGAAGGACTTTAAGCAACTGTTAGGTTTGTGTTGAAGTTCACACCCCATTTAAAGGGTATCTCCTTTAAAGTCCTCACGTAATAATTTCCTTCAACTAGATCACCAGTTATATGGTAAACATGCAGAGCCTTAGTAATGATGTCAGGCTGCTGGTAAAATATCTAAACTTACTTTTAAAATGTGAGAACCACTGCTAAATGAAAGCAGTGATGCAAAAAAGGGCACTGTCCTGCAGGGCACTCCCATTGCTTGCAGAAGAAAAGAATTAAAACCTTTCCCGTTACCCAAATTTAGTGTTTGTTTTTTATTTTAGATGATACAGACGTTTTCTTGACAAATTGGGCAAAGCTGATGTGAACAGAGATGTCTGTTTGCAACAGCTAATTTTGTGTGTCATTGCCATGTACTTGGACAGACATTCTATTTTACCCCGAAGTACCATGTTTAAGTCATCTCTGTATCAACTGGTAACTAAAGCAAACTAGCAAAGTTATTAGGGATCAAAGCAGACTCGTTATGCTTCAGTTTACAGAGTTGATCAGAGCAGGGAAAACCATGTCATCCCAAGGCAGTGCCTGCCTGGGTTACCGCCCCACATGCTCACAGAAGTTAATATCCTCTGCATTTTAAGCAGAAGGCAAGGCTACAAGGGAATGGGGAAGGCTGAGGTAATGGAAATAGAAATCCTACAATTCCTCAGTATGTGCCCATGTCTTGTGTGTTACCCAGCCCTCTTGCAGGCAGAGAATTGATGGAAATTTAGGGGAAGAGGAGACTGGCAGGGCCTCATGTTAAAATTTCCTCCAAGTAAAACATTGCTGTAGGTGATGAAATGAGCATTACTGTTCAGAGACAGGCAGGCAGAGACCAGAACTCATTTCCACAGACCTCCGTGCCACTGCAGGATAGTGGGTCTCTGTCCCCACCCTCCCCTGCAAGGCAAAGCTGACATAATGAGGGACCTCAAAAGAGTTTCCAGGAGACATGTCCACTCCCAGGGATGCAGAGGGATGACAATCAGGTGCTACTGCTTTCTTCAGTGTCTCTGCTGTGCCAAATGTTTCAGCAGCTGTATTAATACCTGGCTTTGAGAGATTGCTCATTAGCCCTTGGGTCCTGTGCCACTTTAAGCAACCTTTTCAGAACAACTTTTTATAGCTTGTGTGCTCTGTTTTTCCTCAGGCCACAAGTTAAACACACTGAACAACATTGGAGAAAGAAATAAACACTGAGTCAGAAATAAATAGATGCATACGCACATGCCTAATCCGCTCCCCCCCCCATCAGGGCCAGAGATCAATGTTTTCAGGAAAAGGCATGAGGGAACAAATTATCACAGTGCTTTGTCACTGGTGGCAAAGGAAAGAAAAAAGGAAAATTGAAAAGGGTGATGAAATGTTTCAAGAAAAAGCAATATATTTTTAAGTACTTGTAAAATCCGTTGGCAATGACTTTTCTGGTTAATTGGTTTCATCTTATTAAACTAAAAACCTATTTGTAAAATTCAAGCATAAGTCCAATTTCTTCACCGAAAGCCAATACACTATTTCAAAAAAGAAAATTCAGCAATACAAACCAGTTTCCATCAGCCTGAAAGCACAGCACTTGTATTGGGAAGAGAAATGGATAGAGTGCTTGACTTTTCTAAAATGCACTTTGGAAAAATCATATTACTCATTTACCCCAAAACTGCAGTCCTCTCCCTCCCTAGCCCTGTGAAAATGGATGAATATTTTGGCCCAATTATGCAGTGATTTATAAACCAACATTCTGCTGTCTTTCCTTGCACTTGTCATGTTCAACTTCATCCCCTTTATTAGACCACTCTTCTTCCCATTAAATAGTCCCTCTGTCTCACTTGCCAAAGAACTGCCAATGGGCCCCTGATTTTACAGAAGAATAGACTCAGCTTTACCAATGGAAAAGGGCCTCTAATGTACCATGGACACAGCACAGTGAAGCATGGTAATTTGCTTGTGTTAATGATGCTACTTCACAATGATCAGGAAAACAAAAATCTCTAATAACTAAATGACACCCAGTCCTTCTGCAGCCTGTTGAATTCAAAATCAGTGGGAGCAAAACCCAACATCCTTTAAGAGATAAGCTAAAAGTGGATGCAATATTCGGGTTTTTTTCCCCCCAAATTCCTGATCTGCATTGAACCACTAAAATGGGTGATTTGGTGCTGGGAGCAGGACAAAAAAACCCCAAACCAAGTGTTTCAAAAGGTTTTAGCAGCTCAAAAGGAAGTGGAGAAAAATTAATGAACATATAGGTAAATATTTTGGACATACTATACACTGGTGTGATCTTGTGCAAAATACCACTGTAAAGCAAGACTAAAGTATAAATCATTACTTTCTCTTTTTTAGGTGAAAAGAGGAAGTCATTACTGTGGGAAGGACAGAGGGGCAATCTGCATGTGCCATTGCTTACTTTTGAAGAAGCTCCAGTTCCACAGAGCTCTGAGCTCTTGAGTGCTAAATCAACCCTGAGAAGTGTCTTCAGCCACAGTTCTCATCAGAAAGCTTCTTAGAGCTGGGTTCCCTAGGCTGTCTGGCTAGGCAAAACACTGATTGCTTTGGCCAGTCAAAGAGTCATTGCTCCAAAAGTCAATCTTCATATACAGCACATTAAGCTACTCAGTGGGAGAAACTCTGCTCTCATATTTGACCAAACACTACAAGCAGAACAGCACCGGCCTTGATGACATTATTTGGAATGCACAAGAAGCAACCAGGAATCATAAACAATCATATGGTGCATGTTTGGTAATCCTTTGGCACTGTTGAAAGGTTGGAGAATAGACTCAAACATGGGTTTATGAAAAAAAGATGAACAATATTTACAATATTGCTCATATAAGAGAAGGTTTCTATGATATTTTCCAAGGGCAGAGGGAGTGATTTGTCATCCAGTTGCAGTTCTGTAGATTTTGTAGCTGTCTCATTGGCACACTCCACACGTTCCTTGTCCAAAACTTTCTGGTACAGCTGTGCAAAGCAGGAGCAGGACTTGAATTCAAGAGTGGCTGAGAATTTAGGACCAAGCCATTTCAATTTCATCTCCATTTCATTTCACAGACTCACACAGAATCACAGAATCATTTAGGCTGAAAAAGACCTCTGAGATCAAGTCCAACCTTTGACTGACCTCCAACTTGTCAACCAGACTATGGCACTGAGTGCCACGTCCAGTCATTTCTTGAACACCTCCAGGGATGGTTAACTCCACCTCCTCTGTGGGAAGCCCCTTCCAATGCAACACTTGTCCAGGCATTCTTCAATCCATGATGTTCCATGATTTAATAGACCCTGAGGTAAGACCCTATCCCAATTAAGTGACAACTTTTACTGTGGAGTGCTTAGTGTGCTGTTGGGGATGGAAGGTGGGGGGAAGATTATTTACTGTAGAGCTCTACACTCGGTTCTCTTATTGTCTTATTGTCTTGGGGTGATTTTATGATAAAACGGTATTCACCTATTGTCTGCCTATTGCCCAGAAATGGGTCCCACAGCTTTAAGCTGGGTCCGAGGGAAGAGTGGGGGGGAGCCAGAAAATTCCTCAGCGTGGTTTGTGTTCAAGGACTCCCACACACTGCCCCATATTGCTCGGCTCCGCTTGCAGTGGGAGAGAGTGGATTCCTGGTTCTGGCCAGCTTGTGAGATGAGGCAAGAGGTTTTTCTCCCAGGACTGCATACTGGCATACCGAAATCCTCTGGTAACTTCTTCTTCTTCTCCTTCTTCTTCTTCTGGAAGTGTTCAGCCTGGCTGTGATCCAAGAACCAGATCATCAGACGCTGCATCCCGGCCTCAGACCTTGGGAGGGGCCGAGCCAGCTACAGAGGGAACTCTAAATCCACCACCTTTCTCTGCATCGAGGAGGTTTAATATCTTAACAGTTATTCATTTTTCCTGTGCCCTGCCACCACTTTGCTTGTTAAATAGCTTTTTTTCACTTTCCTCCAAGAAAATCCTTTCGTATCGGTGGGGGAGGGAGTCCTGAAACCTGCCTTCTGTGGGGGTGACATTCCTTCCAGCGCGTTTCCCCCTAAACTTCTCTCAAACTGAGACATTTACGAAACTATGTGCTTACCACAGGAAAAGTTTGTTAATGCAGGTTGAAAATAGGCACCTGAAGACTCTCTAAATACCTCTTTATTCAATCTGGAATAGCACTCAAGGGGTGTACTAGAATCTTCAAGACAAATGCAACACACCAGGTATTAAAAATTCTCCAAAATGTTGTATTTTTAAGTCTTTCTTTACTAACATGCCTGCTTCAACTAAAAGATATGTTCTAAAAATCCTGCAAGATGCGTGTTCCAATAGCTGGCTCAATGTTTGATTTGCAGGAAATGTGACTACAGCACTAGCAACCAGGCCTTGGGAGAGACATAAGGAAAGGAGCACTGTGACGTGCCTTGAACACCAAATGATTTACTGTAATTTTCAATATGAACATTTTCTGTGTGAATAGTTTTGATACCTTTCATCTTGTGTTTTGCAGACTATGCCAAGTTGAGACCATAATACTTATAAGCAATTTATCAGCAAAACCGTGGCTGACTCTACAGAGGCCTGATATTTGAGACCTGTCCAGGCAATCTCACTGTGAAGTCAAGGGCCAGGGAAAGACTCCCAGCTGTGACCCAGCAGAAGTGCTTCTCCAGTGGGGCATTCAATCTCCCAAGCAGGCCTTGCTCACAGCAGCCTGGCAGTGTGCAAAAGGCACGTTGTCTTCCAGGGGCTGAATGCAAAACAATCTGCACCCGTGGGGCAAAATTCACACCTCCAGCAGAACTACCAGAGATGCTCTTTGAGATGGGCCAGGGCAGGAAACCAGGACAGCTCTCACTGCTAGCAATGAATAGCCATCCCCTCATCCTGCCAGGAGAGCACAGTGCCCACCTTTGGGGAAGCAGAAGGCCTGCAAGCAAAGCCAGAGGCAGGGACAGAGCAGGTTCACAGGCCACAGCCACCTTTTACTGCAGGCAGGGACATCTCTGTGCTGCAAAGCCTTGAGCCCCTCAGTGACCACATCAAGGGAGGCCACAGATCATCCCTCCTCTGCCCTTGTCTAAAGCAACAGCAACACAATAAAAAGCCGTGTAAGCAGAAAGGCTGGAGGAGCTCACACAGCTAACTTTCCTCTCTTGGTGTCTCTCTTGATACCAAACTGCTCGTGTGAACAGTACTGCTCATGTACAGGGTTGCCAACACCTGGAGATGGTGCAAGGTGCTTGTCATAGCAACTTAAGTATTATCCATGATTCTCCCTCTAGATTTTGCAAGATGAGTGCACAGGCAAAATCATTATATCTGTTAATTTTAAAGTAGTGGTATCTCTTTTGCTTGCTACTTGCCAGGCAAGTAAAACCACCAAGGTGTGCAGCTATTAAATGCCAGCCACAGTTCCTATCACCCTTTTTTGTTCTTCACCTTCCTTTCACTGTGCATTTTCCTCAAGATCTTTCTTCCTTGATCTCCTTGAGAAAAATGGCCTCCTTTATTGATTAAATTACAAATTCCAATGCCAGATGATTGAGTATATGATAACACCTGACGAAAGACAATTGAAATAAACAGAAAAATTAGCACTCTCTTTATTACAAAAGGTTTAGATGTTGAGTAGGTGACTGAATTAAATGGAGATTGAGCAGATCTGAAAGAATTGATTAGGAAAAACAACGCAGAATTCAGAAAAGAGATAGCAAAATTAGCAGCTTACTAATTCACCTTCAAAGAAGATGGAAAAAGTTGAGAAAGAGAAGGAAACTGTATCCTTTTTGTGCATTCACAACCAGGAATTGCCTGAAAGCTTACCTCTGTGATAATACTCCTAAGATACTGAACTCTGACATCAAGTTACCAGAGGCCAACAAATACATGACCAGATCAGTAGCCTTTAGCATTCATTTGTTCAGCTTTTAGTAGACCTTTTAAATTAGTGGTATCACAAGCCTTGGCCTTTGTTCCGTGGCCTGGGAACCAGCCGCATGCCAGCTTTTGGTAGAGTATTGTTGCATTTTATTCACTGCTCCTCGATGCTAATGAGGTATTTTTAATTTTTTGTCTGCTTGTGACATTTCCTGCAATGCTGACAGATGTCTTTGGCTTTCTTCCTGCAGATTAGGCAACCATTATTGGAGTTCTTAGATTAAACAAGAAGCTGATAAAGCAAAGCGTCTAAAATGGCACAATCAACTTTGAAACCATGTCATCTCTCAGTGACTTCCCTGCAAGCTTGTTGTGAGGTAGATGGAGTCTAGCAAAGATGAGTTCTAGCAAAGCTCTGGAAAGAGTGTAAACACAGCTCTTAAACAAGGGCTGCAAACATGATATTATTTACTTACAGCTTCTGCATTACTGAAGTGTCATATTCGAAGTCACGCTCCAGGGAAAATCTTAAGTGACCTGTGGAAACATCAGAAAACGAGTCTTCAGTGGATATTCTAACTACATCTTCTACCAGATGGGGAAAAATTTTGACATTATTTGGAAATGAAATAGAATGAAAATATTATTTAAGTTTAACCACAAAGCAGTATAAAAATTTTCTTTAATGCTCACCTGAAGGTCCTCCAACACTAGCTTCATCTGCAATTATTTGCTTTCTGCAAAAATCCTAGCCCACAGATTTGGCAGTAGCAAATATTTGTGGAAACAATAAATATTTTAACACAATCAATCTGACTGAGAAACTGTGCAGCCCTGTCCAAACTTTTCATAACCCTAAATGCTTCATCCTCACAGAAGAGAAAAGAAATCACTCTTGTCCCAGTTTCCAAGTGGGAGATTTACACCAGTGAGAAATGTAGGCTGTGAACACACATCTTACTCCTCACTGCAGTGCTCTCTCTGGGGACACTCCTGTCCCCACCACCCATCACTGTGCCTCATCATTCACTCCTGCTGGAGTTCATTGCACCTTCCATTCTGCCAGTTGAACTACAGATGTTCTCAGGTTAGCCAAGAATTATTTGAACTGCTCAAGTCAATCCAGGAGCTGCAGCTGGATGAAGATGTGTGAGTGCAGCCTACATGATTTGCCCCGTCTCACAGCAGGCATGGCAGGGCAGAGAGCCTGCACACTGGCTGTGAGCCCATATCCCCCTCTGTGAAACGCCAAAAGCAAAGCTCAGAATGAACAGATTTGCTCAAGAAACCCACATCTGAAAGGTTATTCTCACTATTTTCACCCTTATGTCTTATCCAAACGCCACAATTCCATCACAGTCTCATGAAAGTAAAGAGGCAAAAATTATGACAAATTTTAACAAATTCTAGATTAGTTTGTAATAGTTTATCCTTTATTTATGGCAGCACCACAGAGCCTACCCTGTGCCTGAACTCTTTGCGTTGAGCACAGTGCAGACATTGGCCCTGGTAGTCTGTGCTCCCTGGAGCTCACCAGCAAGAGATCAAAGAGCTGAAAGTGTAGGCAGGGAAAAGACAGAGACAGCAAAAATCAGAGAACAATTCTGTACAATGGCTTGTGAGCACAAATCCCACTCAGCCAGTAAGAAATGAATCACTGTGAAGAGATTCTGACCCTGCTACCTATTATGCTCGACAGACAATCTTAGTGAAATAATTTATCTAGTTATTTACATGGCTTCCATTAGAGCAATGTCTGAGCATTCACAAAGCAGATGGGTTTTTCCTCGCTGTGCTCCTGAGAAGGAGCACATGCGGCTAACACTACATCATAGACAAGGAATAAAGATACTAAAAAGACAAAATGCTTTTTCCAGAAAAACTGGTGTCTGGTCTGACAAAACTCTTTATAATGCCAGAGGGCTTCTGTAGGTTAAGGTGCTGGACTCAGGGATGGGCCATCAGATTTTAGCCACAGGCAGACTTCTTACCACCCTGGTAGTTCCTTTTTAACAATGGGTTATACAGTATGAATCAGGAAAAGTGAAACGGAAAAAGGGAAAGGGAGGGTAAAAAGGGAAAATAGGAAAAAATGACAAAGGAAAGTCATAATAAATGTAGCACCGTCTGAAAAAAAGCACACTGCAGAAACAGAGGAACCAGTCATGCTGTTCACTGAGAGGACTGAAGCAATTGTTTCCTTCAAGAAACCTCATTCATCACATTTCCATAACCCAGAAAAGGCACTCACAGTCCCCTCTTTCAACATATTAAGACTAACACACGTACAGACGCTCACATTTCCTTCCTTCTCCTATCAGTCTTTCCTCATGGAAGAAATCACAGGAAAGGGATGAAGATGTGAACATTTCTGCAGCTGTTCTGCCAGGGCTGAATCCTGAAGGTGGGACACCCAAAGGAACCCAGGGGTGACACAGCACCCACCAAAAGGACTCAGTCTTCACCGTCAGCTAACTCCTGCTCTTTAAAATGGTGACAGTGAAAATGCTTCTTCGGTGATATCCCAGGAGGCAGCTCAGAGCCCAGCATACCAGCTTGGGAGAAAACAAGATCCATCTGTTAGCTCAGACCTCCAGGACTGGTAGGTAGTCTTTTCTATAAAGCAAGCCACTGGACAGCACAAACTCTAGGTTTCATCAGCAGAAGAATTCTGGTCTGCACACTGCCTCTCTAAACATAATAGCTCCCCTTTTTCTAGAGAATAGAGGATTCCCCAAATGAACCCTTTGATCTGCAAGACACAGCCTTGTCCTGAAATTTCTTCTCAGATGTTTGAGTTCCCTCTTGGGTTACAGCATGAAACCTCTCTCATCTCTCCATTAAAGCAGCAGATAGACAGATGGGATAGTCTTCATCTTTCAGAACTCTTGAAGTTCATTTCCTATCGATTTTAACAGGAATGCTCCTGTTGAGTTTAAGAGAACCAAACCTATAGACTGTGCTCAGTAAAAGCCAGGAGAGTCCCAAGCCTGGTAGCCCCTCCACAGGGCTGTCATCAATTAAAAAGAAGCAGCATAATATAAGTAACAGTATAATGGCCAAACTTCCCCCTCCACGTACACTGCCAAATCATTTTTGAAAACTCTTCAAGCGTTACAGATAAAAAGCCTAGTGAGTGCTGTAGTGGCGGTGGAGCTGCACCAGAACCATCACAGAGTCTAAATGTCTTCTCTTCATTAATGGATTTATTATCTCTTCATCGCCAGTCAAAGGCGAGGAGGTGTTATTGCCCTTTTGCAAGCTATAAAAAATCCAACACAGCAGATGGATTACACACCTCACCCAAGGTCCCTTGGGACACCCACATCTGCACTGAGAGCTGATCCCAAAATGCCACAAACCCAGTGCCCTGCCCTTCCCTCCAGCCCAGCCTAATTCTCTGAATTTCATGATGATTCAGAAGTCTATTTAAAGCCCCTACAGCTATGGGTGTGTGCAAGGAATGAAGACAGAGCCAAAAAGTTTTAATTGAGCAGCTCTGGTTGAGATTCTCGGTAAGAGTGAAGCACAGAGCTGGGAGGGTTTAACCTGACATGGGAAAAAGGTGGCATGTGTCAACTGGGTTATGATGATAGAGTAGCAATGTTAGTGTCCTCTTCCCAATTAATCTGCCCCGTAAACAGTCCAGTGGTGCCCACACAGCCTAGCACAGCTTTCCCAAGCCTGCTCCTTGCTTGCATAGCAAGTACTGCTGTGAAACAGGAAAAAAACATATACAGAAGAAGAGCTACTAATACCTCTTGCAGTTTTCCAGTGTAAATGAAGTGGCCAGGCACAGTTACACACTGAAATGAAGGCAGCCAGGAGAGCTGACAAGGTTCATAGACACACAGCCATGGTTTACTACTCAAAGCATGCTAAGCTCTTTAGGTAAGCTTTGTTATTACAGATGGTATTGCTTGCCCTAGATCTGATGTCCAAAGTGGGGTTGCTCTTTGTAATCCTTCAGAGGCTGCTTATAAATCAGAGAATGCTTCACCTCTGGACACAATGGCACTAATAGATGATAATGTAAATGGTCCAGTATTTTAACCTTAACAGGCATTTGCTTAGGTTATTGTAGACAAAAACGGGGTCAGGAACTGTGGTCACAAGCCTTAATCTCGAAGAGCCTCAGCCTGGAGTCATCTGGAGGCCTCTGGCTTGTACAGTGCTGTGCCCGTGGCTGACCCTACAGCAAGCGATAGGCTGAGGGTGCAGAGGGGCGAGTGGGCTCTGCTGTCCCACCCTGCACAGCTGCACCCCACAGTGCCACCTCCGCCTCCCAGGACCCTCCCAAGCCACTTTGCCTAGGAAGAAACAGCAACTGCAGCAACATAATTGCTGTGGAAATGATTTGGAAGGCATCAACTCCTAAACACACACAGTAAACAAACTCTGCTTCTGTATGAGCTCTTCCACTTCTCTCAGGCATCTGAGGGATGTCCTTTATAAACCATGAGATAAGAGCAGACTCGCTGTTCAGACTGCATATCTGCCTGGTTCCTTAGATACCAATGAAAGCCCAAAGGCACGGCTTGGCATCTCATCCCCTTCTTATAAACTCTCTCAGAAAGTTACAGCTGATTTTGACACAAAGATGATGAGAAATGGGGAGCTATTTGTGCCATTCTGGGGAACATGCCAAACCCTGTATTAACACCCCCAACCCTGTTAAAAACAAAATAAAGGGAAAAAAAAAAAAACTACAAAGAAACCAACAAAACCCAAACCAAACCAGCAAAAAACAACGCTCCTGTTTGCTACTGATTAGGCAGCCGAATTAAAACTGATGAAGTGATTGGACAGGATCCAAAGCTGTTTATCTGCACATAAATCACAGACATGCTTTACTCAGCCAGTATGGATTTACTGAGCTAGAGGAAAGACCTCGTACTCAGAATGCTGATTATTACAGCAATTAAAATATCAGTGAAGCAAACATTTGGGGTAGAAAGCTGTTAAGGGCTTCTGGAGAAATCATTCCATTAAACACAAATTCAATCAAATTTCAAATTTTTAAAAAAAGGGGGTTTTAATAGACAGTTGGTTTGTTTTTTTCTGATTAAGTATATGTTGTTAGAAAAATCAAATTCAAAAGGAGGAAAGACACAAAATAACTAGCTGGACATGCCAAAGGAGATTAGAAAGGAAGGCTGATACATATTTTATGATCGCAAGGGAATAAAAAAAATAAATTGAGAGATGTACTGTCAAACCAGACACAGTGTTAATAGCTAAAGTATATGGCAGTAAGAACTGCTGTTCCCACAGCTATTAATGTAAAACTGAAAATGTGGAGCAGGCTGCAGCAAAAGAAAATAAATCACACTTCTTTTTTTTTCAATTTGAAAATATATATAAAATAAATCCCTACCCCCATCATTCACTCTCTGCATCCCAACCCCCCAACACCCAAGACTGTCATTTCAGCAAGCTACAACTTCCAGGCAAGTGACACAAGTGACAATTTCTTACTATTAATTATTGCTAATTTATTTATGTGATTTTTCTACTTATGAGACTCATTGGCCTGGAGATTATTTCCTCCTTCCCCTTTGAGTCCTGAGAAACTATTCAACATGGGAAGTAGTTAAGGGGGGCAAAGAGGGGAGAGTGTCATGTAGCCAAGTTACGCATCCCAGCTGGAATTTGGGATGATGTCTTGCAGTTCTGACTCCTTCAGCCAAGTTTCATACAGGAAGCACGAATGCGCCAAGGGCGCAGTGAAATCCACTGGAGCCAATAAATAGCACTTGACTCCATTAACACACTCCTGCCATGGATCCCTTCATGGAACCCTCAGCCACCTTGCAACCAGTTTGCTCACGAGGTAGCCAAAGATTTGCACAGGGGAAAGGTTCAGGAGCCAAGAGGATCCTCTGATGAAGCCTCACAGATGCAGAGTGTGTATGCACGTGGGATGTGTATCCAGAGCCCTTCCAGAAGAGGCAAACACTGCTCATACATAAGGCTTATACGGACATAGTGGCCATGGAAGGTCATGGTGTCACCAGTGGGGTAAAGGGCAAATTGCTGTGAGGAACTTCCCAGGGCCCCTGGAAGACAACTCACTCCTTGCACAGAGGCTCCCCTCCAAGCCTGGGATGGGTACAGTGGTACCAGAGAGGAGCAGGCATCCCTATCAGTTCATGCCGTTTTTGCCCATACACAACAATCTGTTCCAGCTAGGAAAAAGGACTAGGAAACATTTCTAAAATTTGTAGATTAAATTTTTGTAATGCACGTATTACAAGTCTGATTGTTATTTCAAAGCTATTAGTAGCAAGAATAATTTCACGTAACATAGAAATGCCTCCATGATAACTTTCTGGAGTAACAAATAACTTTTGAGGAAAGTAGTTGACAAATTACTTGACAAATTTGTCAACTACTTTGGAGCCATCAAGATAAAAGGCTTTATATGTTGTATGATTTTTTAATGTATATATATAAAACACTTTTACTGGACTGTTGATAAAAGCCTGAGCTACAAAGGAACTTTTTCCCCCAGCTGAGAAAAGGCAAGCTGCTAGACAAATCAGTTCAATCTCTGCCTTTCAAACAATATAAAGCAGTATAACTTTCAGGAGTAACACCTCATCTGTTTTTTTTTCCAGACTGCCTATCAGGAATCAAGCAGTAAGTAAACATTTGAAAAGTGTTCCTCTGAGAGCAAAGGTTTAGATTTGAGTCACAGGATCCATTGAAAAGAAAAATTGCTTCTGTGCATTGGGACAGTGCCTTCCCTTCTGAAAAGTTTCTAAAAAGAGCAAATGGAGATAATCTTTTTACAAGGTATAACCCATATGGAAATTCATTATTGCTTCCCTTTAAAAAAAGTCAAGATAGTTCAGAAAGTGAGAACGGAATCACTATTTTAAAAAGGTTAAAAGTATGCAGATTTCCTAACAACTAGAGCCAGTAAAGGAATGGTTAAAGTGCTTTATCACGGTCTATAAGGGAAGCTCCGATTGATGAGAACATGAGATAAACAAAAGAGGTAAAGACATAATAGAGCCCTAAATCACTCTGAGTATTTAATCCAGAAGTGGGGGTATATATACCCAGCAATTGTTGATTAAATATTTTAAGGATCCATTCTTCTCCCAGCACAAAACACTCACTAGAGTGGCTTCAGCAGTGCAGCTCCCTGAAGGCTGCATTACTGCTCGTTAGCCCTGTGCAACCACCACTGTGGAGGCAGAGCTGAAAGGAATCATTGTTCTTCCTGTACAAAAGCTAAACTGAACCTCCAGAGAAGGTGAATGATTTGCAAAGGATTTTACAGCAAGCCAGTGGCACAGCTGGGGGAAGGGGGAACCCCAACTTATGAGCCAGTGCCTCCCAAACACTAGTCCTCATTGCTGGCAAGAACACCCTGGAGTTAGGCACTAGTTTCATCCCTGCCTTTTCCACACACAGCCATGACTATTAACTTGAGACTGTCACCAAAAGCATGTGCACATGCATGGAAGGTCACAGAGGCAGGGCCCGGGATGGTGCTTGAACACTTAGCTCCAGGTTCTACTTTTAAGAGATGTGAGTGATAAACTCTTTCCTTCAGTGGATTTATATTGGAGATGAAAGTTTGATCCTAAAAGGCCTAAACTAGACGTACAGCTGCTTGGAAACAGCTTTCTGTCGTAGCCGACATTCATCCTGAATTCAGCCCGATTACACAGCGTTAAGTATGGCAGGCAGCTGAGGACAGAGCATAATCCCACACCAGAGCACACGGGGTACACAGGCAAGGCAGGGTAAGTCATGGAGCCAGACAGAGTGCCCTGGATGGTCACACCGAGCTGCACACTTTTCTTTAACACTGATTAATTTAGGTGATTAGGTGAGTCAAAAATTCAGAGGGAGCTGCTGTTCATTACATTTTTTTCCCCCTTTGGCTATTCCAAGAGATGTTTTAAGGGACAGACAAATTTTTTAACATATAGTTATGGCTCTCATTAGCACTAAACCCATGAATATGAATATGAAAATAATTCAAGGAGAGACAGGAAATGACTGCAAACATCTTTAGTTAAAGAAAATTCCTATTCTTCCTCCAAAGAGTAGAGCTGCACTATTCTGGTGCAGAATGTACCACTCTGGGCAACGAAGATCAAAGAAGTAAAACCCCACTGAGCCAAGTTCACCTTTCGCATTGTTTCTTAGCCAGACCCAGGATGCAGTCAGCAGCTCTGCCCAGGAAATTTCCAACATGACTCTTTTCTGACATTACAGCTTGATCTGTCGACATTGACACATCCAGTCTTTGGGTTTTGCCAGGTCTTTCAAAGAAGAGATGTGAGGGGGCCAGGCCTGTGCTGCCCGGCTCTTGGCCAGCTCACGCTGCAGGACAGCGGCGGGACAGCCAACGGGGCCAGGGCTTTTACAGGCCAGCGACCCCCAGCTTGCAGCAGCTATGCCACCAACCAAAGTGCTGCAAGTCCAAGCAAGTTTTAAGATCAAACTCACAGGGCTTTTAGGATCCCTGATATGCAGTCAAACAGTTCTCAATAAAATAACATTCCTCTGCCTCTAGACTGCCCAGGGTACAGGAGAGGCTTGCTTGAGCAAGCCTCTGGAGCATAAGGAGCACATGACTATTCCTTTTTTCTCTAGGCACTGTGGCACTCAGTCCCTCTGGATGTGTATTTTTGTCCAGCAGCAGAAATAGGCCATATGATCCCATTCTCCCTTGTGAGATGACCAAATCTATGCTCAGCATAGCAACCTGCAAAGGAACAGTGTATCTGGGATTTCTGGGGCTTTCTGAACACGTCTCTGCAGACTGTTGTCTGCTAATGGCACCACTTGATTGATTGATTCCTGCAGCCTCCTTCACATCTCCTCTCTTTCAGAGGAATCCCAGCCTGGGAGCTGTCTGCAGGACTGAAACTGACACTTTCCCTGGAAAAAACATTTTTTCTGGACCCGTATGTCTTTGCCAGACAGACCAAAGAGAAATGAATCAACATGATGGGACCAGACTGGTTGTTCTGGAAAACTCTATGTTATGTCCATCATTCTACAAAATCAGAGAGAAACATTTTATATTTCTGTCAAAATAAAAAATTAATTTTCAATAAGGAATTTTAAAATGCCTTTCTATTTTCCAAACTGAAACTACAACCTTTCCAAAGTGGAAACTTTTCCTAGTTTCAGACAGCACAAAATGAGCACAATCTATAAATAGTACCTTCTTGTAGTGCTCCTGTGGAAAATGCTGTTGAGTTTTTGTGGGATATATTCTAGGACCAAACTGTGCAATTTCCACTCAGCATTCCCCTCTTTATGCTACATCCCATCTACCTGTCCTGAGTAATTGAGAAGTAGTAGGTGCTTGTGCAACAATGAACTCTGGCAAAACACACCAACACTATTTTGGATTTGAACTAGTATAAGCAGGGCCTGCAGCAGTGACCCAACTTTTTAGTTAACTGTGATTTCCCCACCCATTATACAGCAGCTGAAAAGTTGCATCAATTCCCTACACTGCACCAGGCACACATTTTTTTTATAACCAAATGATTAGAGGAACCTACCTACTTTATAGACAGTCTGAAATATAAGATTCCCAACAAAGTCAAGGGAGAAAGTCCCATTCAGTTTAATGACAGCAGAGTGAAGTCATTGAGCCACTGGAAAATGCTACATCTAATGTCTGTCATTCTTTGCCTTTTCCAAAATCACAAATAGGCTGTGGCAGCCTTAGGAACAGTGGCCGAGTCTTCTAGTTCCCCGATTTGTGCTTTAACTACTTGACATATCCTCTCATCACTGGAGCAGGAGACAGAATGATCAGAGACCAAAACCCCTCACACTGAGCAACCTGAAAATATCATGTTTCAGCACAACAGAGACGTGTGTCATTCCATCACTAACTCACCAGCCCAGAGGACAAGTCCAAGACAAATGTCCCGGCAGCAGTCCAAGGTCAGAGTCCCAGAAGGTAAACCCGTCAAGAATTGGTGATGTAAATGCTCCCTCTCAGAGACAGTCCCACTGCAGTCTTCTCTGAATCCCTTGGACTCTGCAAACTTCCTTCTCTGGCATGCCTCTTTGGACTTCTTCCTTCTATTTTTCTCATAAGCTTGTTTGTGGATGATTTATCTATTTTAAAAGAAAACATGTTTTTCCTTCATTAAAAAAGAAGTGCGTCTGCATTTGGCCGACACTATAATGCTCTTACAAAGTCTTCTTTGAGGAAGGATCTCTCTACTTCACGTCCTTCCTCTTTCCTGAGTTATGTGACAAAGATCCTGGGAAAATAGCTCATAGACTTCATGGTAAGCACCACCTCCCCTTCTCCCTTTTCCCTCCTCACAACATTTTTGGAAACAGTTTAAATGATCCCATGCTTGGTCTGAGCATTGAGTCTGATATGGCATCATTTCTGAAGGGCCTACTTTTCATCCATCACTGACCAGGACACAGAATCCCTAGTCAGTGTAAACGTGACTCAGTTTAATTTTTCCAAAGACCATTTGTTTTTACTTTCTGGTATACACAAGTGAGTAAATATTACTTGGTAGGCTAGAATTTCATGAAGCTCAACTAAAATGAGGGCTCCAGATCACTAGATGCAGCATAAACATATGGTGAAAACTTTGTAATCATCCCCAAGACTACAGAGGCGTCCTGTGAGGCAGCCAGGAAAGGAACTGAAGTCAATTTTCTGAGTCCCCATGTAGAGCCTTAAACATAAGCCATCTTTCCTCCATATCTCTGTTCTCAGAAAACACATATTTTCTCGGTTTCTGCCTAGCTAGCAAACATCAAAAGCTAGCAGTTTTCTGTCTCCAGTATCAACTCAGTTACAACAGTTTTAATTGCAATTGGTTTTCCAAGTCATCCTTTCCTCTCACAGTACTTTTTCCTGAAAATGTAGCTCCTGTCATTGCATGGGTTCCATTCTAATCAAGCAACACTGTTCTCCCCACACTTTTGGCACTGCATTTGAAAATCGAAGTGCCAAATCCCTCTGTGAACTACTCAGATGCAGCACTTATATATGCCTATCAAATTCAGAGAGAAGTCAAACTTTGACCCTAAATAAGTTGATATATGAAAACATGACAGTGCTTCTTTGGCTAGAGGAAAAAAGAAATTACTTATAAAGCCTTTACTTAATTCTTTGTGTCTGTATTACAAAACAATCAATTATAAATCTCCTCAGATTGCTCTAAACAGTACAAGTAAACTTATCAAAATGAGATGCACATGCCAGCATCATAAATGCTTTTCCAAACAGAAATGTTAAGCACAGCTGCAGCACCGCTTCAGGTCAGTGCAGTCCTGTAGCAATTACAAGTGCTAAGAACGGAGCAAAGACCAGATTCAGAGCAGAACCCATCCTTTTTCACCTACAAAGAAAATAAATTTCAAAGAAAACCTGAGAAAGAGTGAAGGAAACCTCAGAAAATTAATGAAATCCCAAGCCTGCTGCTATATGCAGAGCTAATGACGGCTCTGTTAGTGAGCTGAAGAAGAATGGCACAAAGATGGAGAATCTGCCAGACACTGACAAGCCAAGATAAAATGAAGAGTTATAAACAGTTATAAAGAAAGACTTGTTTTCCCCTGGTGATGAGCTACTCTGTTCAACTACAGACCCAGGGCAGACACAGGATTTAGTCTATGGTATCTAACAAAAAAAAAATGTGACTGACACCTACTTAAAGGAGGAAAGATATTTTAAGTAACTCCTTAGTTTAACAACACAGGAAAGACTTCCCTCATCCCACAAAGCATTGCCCATTTTACACAGGGATAAAGATGGGACCTTCTAGGGGAAGACCACCTGGCATTTGCACCCTAAGGAGCAACTCGATGTCGCTGCATAAAAGACTAAAGCTTGAATCAACTACGTAGCTGGGTCCACTGCATGCTATGTATTAGTTGGTAAACACTGATCATGTGCTATATAGGTACAAAAAAATATTTTGACAAAACACTGTGGGAATGTTACCTTTCCTATGGTCCTGTAACACTACTAGTACAACTTTTGCAGGTTATTATTCAACTGCTTCAACGACGCATATGAGGGGTGGATTAAATCTATGACTATCCCCAGCCAAAAAGATTGAGTTACTGCAGCAAAATCTCTTGCACTGACTCTTGATAATTTGCATTTACTTCCTTCAGCCTTTACAGCTTCTTTCTTTGACATTTTGCTTTCACCAAACATCACAAACACTTTTTTACTCATTTTCACCAAAGAGCAGAGAAGATCTGAGAGCAACCAAGATGGCAAGCCCTCCAAGCACCATACAAACTAGGAACAGAAACCTAGAAGCAAAAACTTAGAATCTCACAACTGGAGTAAGGAGTTTGCAGCTAAAGTGGCTTATACATCCAGTGAGGGATGCTGCAGAACCAAGAGACAGGACAGATTGCAAAAAGGAACTCATTTGTACTGCAGAGGAAATAATGCCCACACCAGTACAGATGTTTTCCTGCAAGTGTTTATGTGTTTGCACTGGGGAAAGAAACTTGACCAGCAACCAGATTTCCATCTGAAACTTTCTGGTAGCTGGAAACTGCTAATTTTCCACTTCTCCAATGAAAGTCTCAAAGCTCAAAGAAGATTTCTATAAAGCAATGTTTTTACAGGAATAAATTAATCTTCCGGCGAGCTCTCCAACACACACATCCATAGTAGCATGTACCAACCAGTGCTAGTATTTAGGCTGGCCTGTTTTCCTTGCTAAAAGTAACACTACTCTGTTTCTCTTTAGGACACCTCCCATTTTCATTTCAGATGATTACAGAATAAAATCTACCGTCTTCTCCACTTCCATTGCTGTTGACAGAGACCAATGCCTAAAGACTTATTTTCCAGTGTACACTTAGATCCCTAGCAAGCTCTGCCCATCAGATTATTCCATTAATTTTCCAAATGACATGAGATCACAGTTTTACATTCATTTCCTGATGATTATCAAGGTCCTGGAAAAATTGCATTACGTTTTGAGCAGCTCAAATCCTTATGAGAATTCTGTTACTTAAACACAGTAATCATCAGCTGTTTTGGACAATATGAGCCACCTCCATGCACTGAATGCTACAATTTCATTTTCAGACATTGCAAAACTCATCAGCTGGCAATCATTAACTGTTAGCTGGGATCCCTACACAACCTCATCAATTAGGTATTTCGTGCCTATCAATATATTTAAAACAAAGCAAGAACTATCAGCTGTATATCTGTGCTACAAAGAGATAAACAGTTTTGTTAATCACTTGTCTTCATTATATCAGAATCACTGATTTAAATATCACTATCAGTTCTTGCACTGTTCACCAATTGCAGTAAATTTGCACTGGAAATACATTTGGTTCACGTTTACTCAGATGTGAGGTTCTGGCAGTATTTGTAGTCTCTTTTTTATAAAGCCTTCCTGGCAACACAGATACAAGGCTGTTTTCAGACACACTCCCAAAAAATGCTGTAAGCAGGCAGGAGCCCAAGAGCCCATTTGGGGCAGCAAGCCCTTCAGGTGAGAAATTAAGATCACCTGCTGCATTACAAGAGCCATGGGGTCAGCTCTGCTTCAAGGAAACAGCAGGAGTGGAATACAGGAGTAGGATTTTCAACAGGTACCTCGGAGGTGTCCAGCTGTCTCCCCAACACAGTGAGGAGTGAAGCACCCAAGCCCCCCAAACCCGATGAAGAGTCCCCCCCCAGCCTTTCTGTAACACAGTTCTGACCAGGCACAAAAGTCACGGGGCTGTAAATCTCCATGTGGTCTCACCTAAATCTCACCCGTACAACCACAGCACACTTAAGTTTTTGTTTCATATTGTGAAGATACAAAATACTCAATTTCTTTCTTCAATGTTAGAGAAACAAGAAGGATTCTCAACATGTACCAATGCTACTGTAATGCCTTTATTCGAACACGGATTATTAAGGCAACTAATAGTCATGATGGACAAGGCTGACAAAACACCACTGGACTCTGCTGTTGAATCCACTGTATCAGCCAGGAAAGACTGAACTCCCCACTTGCTGATTTCGGAAAACAGAGTATTTCTACCTAGTTTGTCATAACTACCTCATTAAGCAAACGATTTCCCTTTCTGCCTGCCCCATACCATCTAAAAGTTTAGCCTCATTTCCAATTTGAATTTGCCCTTTATTAAATTGAATTCACTGTTTTTTGTGTTACTACTTGCGTTATGTGTCATTTCCTTTTCCCGGTATTAAATGACCCTTAAGATGATCATCCTGCCATTAAGCATTTCTCTAGATGAAACTGGCTAAATTCATTCCTGCTCCTGTATCTCCTTTAATACTGCAGTCTTCCTTTGGAGTCTGGTTTCTGAAGTTAAGAGCATGATCTTGGTGCATGATGCTACAGGTGTGATCTTAGCAACAGCATAATGACACATTTGTAAATTCTCTTACCACGACAAAGCTGTTTTTCAGCCTTCACTAAAATGAGCAGTGTTTTGGTGACTTCCGTCAACAAATACTTCTTCTCCTGACTGCTTTCACTTTGCATCACTCATCTCAGGATGGATTTGCTGGTTCAGACCAGACACTTCCCTTGTGGCACCACAAACATCTATGCATGGAACTAAAAACCATTGGGTCTCAGTGCTGCCCAAGCCTTTCAAGAGCTGGCAGTCAGGTTCACAGTGATGTGAGAGGCACTGGATCATGCTGTAAAACAGAAATGAACTTAAGAACTCTTATGTTTTCCTAAATCTTGAGCTGTGGTGTACAGGATTTATTGTGGAGTTACACACTATCCAACACCAGTAAGGTTAATGCAGGTGTGAGTTTCGACTGAATTGCCTTACACATTCTTTTAACTCAGCTGTTTTTCATATGCATTCTACCTTCTCACTGTTCAAGTGCAATTTGACACAGTCATTTCCTCACTTGTGAACCTTTCCTGTATGTCCTTCTCTGGACTTGGACCAAACCCCTTCCTTTGTTACAGAAAACTGTTGGGTAACAACCCGTTTTTCAATGCATCTGTGTGAACAAGAGCAGCAAATACTGAGAGGAGCAGATTTTGAAGTGAACCAAGGATGTAAATGAGTGCAGGAACCAAAAGCGATTTTGGAAAGACATTTCTGAGCTACCTTAATAGGCTCAGCCTGCCATATTTCAAAACAGCATCAACGGACAGAAGTAATAAAACTTGTCTGGTCAGTTTAAGCACAGGCATCCCTCACAGTTGTTATCTGCAGGTGTGCACATGCACTCACACAATCACACGTGCTTCTTCACCTGTAGGATCAAACCTCTTAAAATTCTTCCATGACTAATTTGCAAATAGATTATAACCCAACCAAAGACCCACCTAGAAGACTGCTAACAGTACCTACAATCTGCCCTCCAAAGCTGTTTGCTTCCAAGGCTTTTTTCTTTTTTTAACAGATATGGATATGGACATAATCTGAGCACATTTATGTGTCTATATATATGTTTGTGTATATATGTATGTGGGTAAGTATAGATGTATACGTATAGCTACACAGACACTTATTTGTAATTTTGGCCTCATATGCCCCCAAAGAGCAAAACACTTGAAAATTATTCTTCCAGTGGGGCTATGGCAGCATGGTGAAAATCTCTCTGCTCTTAATTAGTCAAAGGCTCTTAAACTCATGGAGTTATAAACTGCCAGAAGTAGAAATCTATTGAATGTAAGAAATGTGCTTTAGATAAGCAGCAGGGAATAAAGTACAAGATGGCCCAGTGTTACTTGGCTTGACGAAGTTTTACTCTCCCTGGACCAGCAGCAAAGCTTTTAGTGTTCCTTCTTTACTTTTAATAAAACTTTACCACAGATTTCCCCCTGTACCATGACCTGGGATTCTGAAAAACAATGCAACAGCCTATATATTCTTCTGATTATATTTTCCAGAGCCAATTTCACACAGGCTGTTTATAAGTCACTCACCAGAAAGAGAAAAGAAGAAAAGAACATTTTCCATCTCGTTACTAAAAAGCAAAAAGCCTCAAACCAAACAAAATTGTACACAGCTGTGTGACACCAGCAGTGACTTTTATGATACCATATGCCCCGCTGAATGGTGTTTCACTCAGCTGATGTAGCCTTACTGAAAGGTTAATAAAGAGGCATGATCTTTGGCTAATAAAGGCCGAATCTGTTATAAAGGAGATAGATTTCAATTTGCAAGGAGAAAGAGGGGAGGAAAAGAGACAGGCAGGAGAAATCTCTCCTGAGGGCACAGTTGGCATGCCATGCAATGCAGGGACAAAGGGCTTTTTATGGGGTTTCACTATGACAGCACATGGGGCAAGCAGAGCCAGGACCTGCTCCAAAGCCCCCTGCAAGGTGCTTTTCTCAGAGCCACACAGCAAACCCAGAGCTTGTTTCCCAGCTTAAGGATGAGAAACCAACATCTCAGTTCTCATCTGCTTCTGTATTTGACACTACTTATCACTTTGATGGACTGTGTTACAATTAAAAAGATATGCGGGTTATGCCAGTCTGGGGGGCTTCTTCATCTAGGATGCAAAAGAAGGTCTGAGGTGCAAACCACTCTAGAAGCACACGCAAGGAATTGTGAGATGCACAGTCCCTGAGAGATGGGGCTGGGCCACCCACAGGCACCAAAGAGCCTTCAGAGAAAAGAGGGATCCTCACCTGCTCTTTCTACCACTGCTGAGAGAGTGGGAAACCAAGGCGATTTTTACTGAAGCAAGCCTTCCTTTCACATATGCAGACATTTCTGCAGAGCCTGGCAGGCTTCTTCCAGCCTCCCAGGAAAGCATTTCCAGCACGCCCTCTGTCCCAAGACCCTCTGTTCCCCCCACACACACTCAAATCCCATCAAGGTAAATAAGTGATAAGACTTCAGGATTAGGTCTACTGACCTCAGAAGGAATTTTCCTCAAACAAGCATTAAGCCTTGGAAGGATTTTGTCCTTACTGAGAGGCTTCTAAAGGTTTCCCACATAAGAGTTTCAGGAAAATGACTTGTGGAATTTACATCCCGCTTTGCTCCCTCAGACACTTTGGCAGCTTACTCTGGAGGACACCAGAGCTGGCACTCAGACAAGACGTCAGCTCACAGCCTAACAAATTATTGATTCTCTCCTCACTTTGAAGCAAGGCAACAACAAACTCCTAAATGCACTGCATCCTTCAATATCTCCCTCCAGAGAAATACCCATCTGTAACACTGGCAGTAAGGGGCTGCTTCCATCTCAGGCCATTTTAGGTGGACAGAGCTCTGTGCTTCGGTATTTTGTTCTCAATGACCAGGTGAGATTTCTACATAGAGCAATTTCAAATCCACACTCAGACACAGTGAGACATATGTACAAATGTCTGAGTGCACATTTATGAAATAGATTGAATTTGGAACACAAAAGGTGTCCAACAGAAAATGGGGTTAAGAGTTTGTTTTCCCCAGTATTACATTATTAAGAGGCAAACAGTTTTCCATGCGTCATACACTTAATGAGCTCCAGACTGAGGACACAAAAAGATCTTGACATTGGCTTGAAGAAACAAAATGTTCAAAATTATCTTGACAAAATGAGGCAGTTCATCACAAATGGCACATCACCCTATGAGCATCAGTTTTGTGAAATTCCTGTTATTTCTCTGCAACTAACAGCAACATGCCCCATGCTTTCTTGTTTTCCACCAGCTTTCTTCACTGCCCACTCATTAGGGGTGTAGGTTCTCCCTTGACCCACTGCTCTGCAAGGGCTGTGCTTTCTGCTGCTGCTGGTATCCCAACTCTGCAGCCCCCAAATGCCAAAGCCAGCATGCAGCCATCAAAAAGTGCTGGTGACTCAGCACCAGACTCATGTCATGAGCAGACTGAAGAGTAACATCCACTGCTACCCCTCTGAATGTAGTTGTGGGAGCAGCTTTCCCTTGTGTCAAGGGCTAGAAATGAGGCCATTGATGGAATCCATCACAGAATGCCTCGTTGGGATGTACAGGAGAGGCCAGGAACCGAACCCAAGAGCTGCAGCTCGCAGTCGTTCGATACATCTCGTATGCGATGCCTCCCACTGCCCTGCACCAGCTCACATTAGGACTAGGAGGGGTCCCCTGGGCAAATGCTGCATTCTCACAACTTAGAATACAGATAAATCCAGCAGCTCATCTATTCTGCATTGAAATGCTTCCCCTGCCCCTGAAATCAATATGGTCTTCATGCAAATTTTTACTACATGTGCTGCATGGATTCTAAACATTCATTCAGTCGACACACCTAAATAGCTCAGAAAATGATATTATAGCTTAGCAAGTCAATGATCTACAATTTTATATCTCCCTAACCACATATTTATAAACAACGCTATCAACATTGTTAAGGCTACTGTGTGAAACTCTTACACCATTTCTAAATGTATTTTTTTGCAAATGCTACTTTTATCAGAAACATTAAACAGCTTTTTTTTTTTTTGCTCCAGGCACCCTTTTCTGATTAAAACTGATACAACAGAGATTTCAAATGTGCAAAATATTCTGTACCACAAATACTTTTCATTGTCCCTGTGAATTCCAGTATGTCCCAATTTCAAGAGTCTGCTTTGCTTTAGATAAGGTTGCCAAGTTACTGAAAAAAAAACCATCAGCAGTGGACTGTTTGCATCCCAGGGTCATAATAATGTATCCTGGTGATACTGAAACATCAAGATGTAAACAATAAAGAGACAGAAGAATGTTGACCCAAGTGGCCAAGTCTAAAAAACCTGCATTTCTAAGGCAAAGCGATATTTAGACCATTGGACAGCACTGGTATAGGTACCTGCAGAGCTAGGTGCCAATTTTAGCATTTCTCCGATGAATTTGCAAACTGAGTTCATATGTTGGGCTCACAGCAGAATAGAGACCTCAACAGATGCAGATTGCTGTACACTGAAGAGGCTGGAATAATCACTCCTAGCCCCAAGGCAGAGAAATAGAAGAACATTTGTTTTCAATATTTAAATCGACTAACACTGCAGGATATCTCGTCATTAATACAAACATACATAATAACAGGCAGAGGACAGCACTGAGACAGACACCTATCCTGCTGGATGGTTTTGCAGCCTTAAAATATCCTGGATGGAAATCAAATATGAGCCACCATTAGCTGCAGCAACATTTTTTAGGAGATGGACTGATAGCAGACAAGGCAGATCGTGTATGTCTTTTATTGGACTAATATATAAGCTGTAACACACAAGCCTTCAGGCCAGAGAAGTCTTCAGGGGGCTGGCAGCAGAAAGAACATTTCTGGCCCGAAAGTATCTCAATGTTTCGAGCCAACACAAAGTCTCCACCTCTGCCCATTTTATCTCAAGCAGCTGAAAATATTTTTTGCAGCCTATTTATGACAGTGACAATGACAACCTGCACAAAGCCAGCAGGCCCGACAGAAAAGTCCTTACTGCCTAAGTGCTCTGTTTGGTCTCTCTCCATCCAGGCTATTTATAGAGCAGTCACAGGGACACTCACAGCCCAATCATGGTGACGTGGCACGTTTTGCAAGAAGTACAGTCACAAAATGAACAATTCTCTGTGAAAACACGCAAATACTTTCACCTGTCACTAGTACTTGGGTGTCCCTGGAAGTGACCACTGCAAATTCCTTGCAATTACAGTGCAACTTGAGGAAAAATACTGCTGTGAAGGTGTTTCTCAGAGATGAAGGGATTTGGCCAGGAGTCACTTCCATCTCTTCTGGTAAGGTTTCCATACACACGTAAGGGCCACTTAGCAGAGACTTGAACAAGGTGTTTCCAAGCTAAAAGACTGAGGGGGTGTTGGTTGAGCTAAAAGCTGGGCTCTGAAACTTGGCACTGCAATAATTCAGACCCTGCAGAGACAATAACAGAAGCCAAAAAACTCTGATTTTACTCTTGTTCACATAATGTCACAAAATTTGTGAAACACAGAGAGTTTAAGCAATCTGGCCACCAGGATCAGAAACTTAACTGTGATGTCTTACATCCACAAAATACCTTTTGCAGCAGACAATAGGATGGATTTTTCAAGTCTCTAGGAAGCACATGAGTACTGAAAGAGGGTTTCCAGCAGCAGCAAGGCTGAAGTGCTCAGAAAATCTTTGGAAACATTTTTCCTTGACCCAAAACAATTTGTGGTATCATATCAGTTCTGCTAAAATTGTGTCTGAAAGGCAAAAAAAGGAAGAAAACTGGGAAAGTTGTGAAAAGGGGAAAATCATACATGGAAAAGCTTTGAGAAGCATAAAACATTCTGAAATAAGGTTTTGCTTCCGCATGTTCTGTATTATGCATCTGAAGATAAACATTTCTTAAAACAAAGCATTTCTGTGAACCCCATACAAAGCTTCCTCTCTCCCACACCTCGGAATTTCCTTTCCAATTTTGAAATTTTCTGTGTTTCATCCCATTCAGAATAAGTGCAAACATTAAAATCCTACATAAAACATAGCTTTTGTCCATACCATAACTTACACCTAGAACTCCATTCTTCTTTGTAAGGACAATGTACCTGAGCAGTTCACAAAACGTTCTGCGCCTCTTTATTAGGCATCTAAATATTGTTTAAAATATAAACTCAGCTGGTTAGGAAGTCATGAAGCCAGGTAGCCATAAGCATACACCAGACTGCATTTTCAGACAAGTCAGTTAGAAGCATAAGGCTATGAATAATCTGATCCCAACTATCCCAACAAACAGGAAAAATAATGAAAGCAAAGGGGAGAGGGAAGGAATTCAAACAAGCAGCGTATGTATGATAACGGCAGTGCCGGAGCATCACTGCAGTGTAGCCAGGCTGTGGCAGGCGATAACATTCATTCCCCAGAGAAACCTTTAGGTTTATGACAAATCAGGGATGATGCTCAACAGCCATTTGATGAGCTCTGCAACAGCTGCTGAGGTCTGCGAGCCACTGCAACACAGCTGGAAACGCACAGTGCCACAGCATTAACTGGATAATAACTCAGGACTTGCCAAGCACTGAGTATCACTAACTTTTTCTGATGAGTTATTTGTGTCCATAATCAGCTGTGACACTCCTTAGGAAAGATGTTCTCTGAAAAAGAGGATTTATCTGCAAAGCAAGCCACTGTTGTTAATAAAGTTGTCTGGCCTCAAAGCCTCGACAAACCAGACTCAAACGCATGTTGCAGGCTTAAGGCAATTAAATGTTTCCCCGGTGGTAGAAATTTAAGGAGTTTTTAAAAGACAGAAAACATGGTAAATGAATGAATTGGTGGACCTTTGTCTATGAAAAGGAATATGTGCTGAGAAAGCAGAAGAAGTACAATGTGCCCATCACAGCAGGATCAAGGGTGAAAAATTTTACATCATTGGAGGGCCATTTTTGACTTTGAAAAAAGTCCTAACAGTGATCTTTATTGTAAGACATCATGCGCTCTGATAAAGGCTGGCACCAGCTTTCCCAGTGAGCAAAATCCAAGGAACAAATTGTGGCACAGGCAGTTCCAGTTCCCTCAGTCCTGCCAGAGAAAAGCTGTATCCACTTCACTGCAAGAAACATGAAACATCAGGCTGTGCGCAGCCACCCTACAGGGAAAACAAGGGGCAGAACCAAGCTTGTTGCTTCCCTTTGCTCTGTCATGGTGAAATGAGTCAGTGTAGGAGGAAATTTTGTGCATAACACAGTGGGGGGCTAGACTGCACTCCCCTGTGCACAGGGACAGGTCAGGCCAACCTAGCTCTTTGAGTTTGGCTTTTTTTGTGCACAGTACAAGAAAATCCCTGGCACAGCTCTCAGCCAAAGGATCTCTCCTTCCATTGAGTGATTGCTCTGGGCAGTTACGGAAGTGTCTCTCAGCTGGTGGTGGAACAGCGCTGCAGTTGTCGTCACCATTCCTGGAACCGGGATCATCTGCAGCTGCCGTGTTCTTGGTGAGCCCATGAATCACTGCTCACAAAGAGGCAACAAGGGAGGGTATGGCAGGTGAGGATATCTGCAGAAGGAAGGCAGGGGGTACATTCCTGTCTTTGCCTCAATATATGAAAAATCAGCCTCAGTCCAGACTTAGACATTCATACATTGCCATACTGACCAGTCTTTTCCCATCCCACACAGGTCAAAGGTATCAGCCTTAAAGAATGTAAATTAAGTAACAATCATTGCCTTCTCCTTCATTATACCAATGCCTAGAGCATGGAAAAGGGGGGCAGGCGGAACCCAGCAGAATCCTACTCTGATTTACATCAAATGCCATTTGTACTTTTCACCGGCTGCCTGAGGGGGAGGAAATCCACAGAATGAATATGGGGGGTCTTTATCATCACCAAAAGAACAGAAGCGCAAGAAAAGAGCAGATGGGAGAGGATGAAAAGAGGAAGAGGAAGTGTTTCAGAGAAGTGAGTTTATAGCTGTTGTTTCTCCAGCATTTCACAGGTTCAGACTGAGCACATATGCTGAGGAAGGAGAAGAGGTTTCTACAGCCAACAGCAAAGGCTGTGGTACTTTTCCAGAGGTTTCTACTACTCTGAAGCTGAATCCTAGGACCTGTTCCACAATAGACTTTTAGGCATGACACGGATGAGACACTCCTTGTAAGAGCACCAGTTTCACCAACATTAGAGGAAAAAGGACTCATTTTAATGGATCTCAGCATGTTTGACATGCCTAGTCTTGTACTGAGGGTAGGGAGAGAGCCCACACAGCCCACAATGACAAAGAGCATTTGCCACAGATGCCTGTTCATGTAGCTGTATCAGTGACTAACTGAAAGAGCTTGTTGGTGCAGAAGGTTCCCCAACAGGAGCTACAATGCTGAGAAAAGCTCTATGCCTCATATTCTCCTTAGACAGCCTGGTAATGACTGCACAGAGCACGCACTCCTCTTACTCTCCTCACGTGACAACCCAGGTGTGTCACGCTGAGCTCTCACAGAGAAGGGGGCAATCAAGCAGAATAAAACAACATCCAGCCTGGTTGGACTGTCTCCCCAAGCAGTCTCAGTGGTAATCAGGCCTTTTATTCCCTTGTGCATGATGACCCATCAGGAGAAACCATCATTGTCAATGCTCAATTTTACCCCAAATCTTGCACTGGCCGGTCATTTCTTTAAAGCACTGGTTTCTATAGCTACGCAAAAATGAGTGCTGTTCCTGGTTCCTAAGGAAATGAGACCAAACGTGCAGTATGGCTTTCTCTTCTTCCTACTAACTTGGGAACTCGTGGACCAGCTTTAATCCAGAGCAGAGAAGAGTGGAGTCTTCCGGGATAAGTAAGCTCTTACAAATTTCATGAACGCAAGCTCTGGAGAGGACAGAGCTCCAGGAAAGGCTGAAATGTGAAATGAGGCTAAGGAAGACACAGCTCTGCCTGGCTGCAGAAGCAAAACAAACAAACAAAAGTCATCCAAATTAATTACAGAGAAATTACCTTTCCCGAACATAAGGTTTAAAAACTGTTTGTTTCTAAGGATGATTGAATTAATAATCATGAAAACCAATTATTTTTCCAAAAGTTATTTTATTTCCCATCATTGATTCATCTTCTTTGAACTGCTAAAGAGATGTGCATAGGAATGGCAAACTGAAAGTGTCCTACATGTGCCACATCAAGATGATGCTATCTCAAGGCATTACAGCACCCTTTGTTCCCTCACTAAATCTGCCCTGGGGGTAAGTCCAACTCATACCGATGGGATTTAGCCAAAACAAAACCACCACTGCAGACCACAGCAGAGATAAGGCTGGCTTTTCTGGTATTGCCTTAACTCGGGTGGTTTAAGATGCCAGTATTTCTGGCTTCCTGAGCAGGTCTACCATTCAGCTCCCATTTACATTGTCACTGATGGAGGGGGCACCCACAGAGAATTAGAGCTCTGAAAATATCTCCATGCAGACAAGGCCAAAGAGGCCTCCTCCTCATGGTGATTTACTTCACTGCAGCAATGAAAATTCCTGTCTGGGACCAAGTGCCTGACTGCAAACTTACCACAGCTCCAGGGCTAGCAGAGTCAAAAGGTCACAGCATTTATTTGTTGCTCTTCCAAGACCACTTTCCCATGAACTAGATGGATTCTCAAATGCCTTCTATTCCACAGAAGACTGTGATTAATCTAAGTCTTGGTTCAATTTGGGACTAGCAGTGTTTTCTTCAAAAAACTGCCTTAAATTCACTCCTTGGATTCTTAGTTTTAAAACTGGACAATTAGTTTTAAACTAGAACATATAAAGGTCTTCTTTTGCTAAGCAAGTGTAATGACTGCAGAAAATAAATTGCTCTAATTCTTAATGTAATTCTTTTCCCAGCAGAGGAAGAATTCCACGTTCAGGATCTTCAGCTGCTCTCTTTTTCCCCTCTCTGTGTTGAGACAGGGAAGAAGTCTGTTCTGCTCCCAGTCCTGCTACCCACCTTGTGTGCTGTTGCATGTAAAACTCAAATTTCATGTGTGTTTTCTCAGCTAATAAAAGTGCTTCTCTGTCTCTGAAGTATGGTATTATTTAATTTTTATGTAATATAATAGAACATGATTTTATACGATCTCTCATAACTTCCTCTTCTACATAAAGCTGCAGTTTCTGGAGCCATGTTGTTACATAAAATTCTCATTACACCAAAAGAAAAAAAAAAAGAAAAAAAAAAGACGCTTTAAGTGCTCAGGGTAAGAAAGAGGAGATTGCAAAGGTGAAAATACTGTAGGTTCAAAAAACAGATGAGCCCTAGCAAGTCATGTTACAGCAGTTTAAGACATCACCATCCCCAGATGTCTGCCTCAGACCATTTGCTAGAGGTTTCCATTGCTTGAAGCAATGGGCAGAGCAGAACATGTGTCTGCACTTAAGCACAACAGCTTAGAGACAGAGATCTCGGTGCATGGCCATCAGCCTCAGGCTTGAGCTACAGGGGGGGTTTTGCCCAGAGCTGGAGGCAGCACAGGCTTATCTGTCCTTCTGCCTGTTCTGCTGTGAAACAGGGGCCCTGACAGACAGGGCTGGGCAGACAGTGGGGCCACGTCTCTGGCCCCAGGTTCATCCACCCTTACTTTGTACCCCAGCATTTCACGCAAGCTGTTTTGGAAGCAGCAATGCAAATGCTGCCAGAGGATCCAGGGCAGGCTGGCTTCCCTGCTCAGTCACCCCGTAACCCCAGCTCTTCAATGTCCTCTGTAATCCCACCCTGGCCTTGCAACATCCCTCTTCCAAATCTCCTGACATCCCCTCATGACAGACTCTGTCCCACACCCCCTGCCAGGACACGACTTTCTCCCTGTACAGCCTTGCATGCGGAGCTGACAGCCCAGGCCAGGCAGCCACCCTGGCACTAAGGCAACTGCTTCTCCATGGGCATTGATTTGGCTCCCTGTCCCCCACCCAACTGTAGCATTTTCATTTGCCAGTCACAGGAAAGCTTCTTGTCCCTTTCCAGGAGAATATCTGTGCATCAGGAACCATCGACAGCAGTGATCCAGCAATCCAATTGCTCTGCAAAAGGAGCTTGGGAATACAGATGTTGGCTACACATAACCTGGCCACGGTTTAAAGTCATGACCTTGGGGGTTTACTCCCCCCAGATACAACACTTAATTCTGAGATTGCTTTTCCACCCCAAACACTCATCAAAACATTAATAAGGCATGAGGTCTTATAAGCTAAAATGGGCACATTCCCAGTGGGAAAACAGCCGTCCCAGAAGTCTCAAGCCTGGCAGGAAACTGGCTTTCCAAGAGCCTGGAGTTATGTGGGACAAGCTAAATGATGCTACTCAGCAACTGTTTCTCAGAGAAATACAGCAAGGGCCATGAAAAGGCCAACAAAGACTAAAAATATCCCAGAGTTTAGCCCACACTCTACATATTGTTTCATTTAATGTGCCATAATTAAGGCTTTCTGTCCACACAGAGCGATGTATGAAATGCAACACCGTCACACAACTGGGAACAGCGATGCCTAAGAGATTCAAAGACAAGGGGATAGTGGTGCTGTTCAGCACAGAAGACACCAGAGTCTCAGGGATAACAGCAAATTGAGAGGAATGCCTCAGAAGGAAAAGATCTCCTCACAGGGTAATGGGAAGCTGGAGTAAAAATTCAGCAGTTTAGGTGGATCCCAGCAAATTGGTGAGTGTAGCTACCTTCAACATTTAAATTTCTCTGAGTTATGTCTACAAATTGTACTTATCTGAGACTGAAAAGCATCTGCTTAAAGCAGGCTCTAATTTGAGACATTTTTCCCTTTGATAATATGACGGCATCAAATTCCAAAGTGCTAAAAACCAGACAAAAATCAAGAGCAGAGATGCTGCAAGATGTGACATTTTTCATGTAACAGCAAGCCAGTCTGACACTCTCATGGATCCCAGCATGCTGTTACTACGTGAAGCTCTAATGCCATTGATAACAGTTAAAGGACAGCAGTTACGTTTCAGGAGCCAAAAATAATGAAAAAGCCTTGAAGTGCCTTTAAACAAACGTTACTGAAACCTCTCCTTGTGGTCCTCGAATTCCCATGGGGTAGACACTATACCCTTCATGCAACCCCTGGCTGCTGATTAATGAAACTTGGCAAAGGGCAGCAAAGCTGTGCCAAAGGCAGCACAAAATCCCAAGTTTCTTCAAATCCCAGGGGTGAAAATGCACAGACAACAACAGCACCCCCCAATCATTTCCTGACTTCACTTAGCCAGAAGTTTGAGATAAGAGTGCTCAAATAGGCAGTGCTTTTCCCTCTTCGCTCCTGACAATGGTTCCACATTCAAAGCAATCACAGCCATCTCCTGTGTACAATTACAGCCTTTTACAGTCTCACCTTGTCTAACTCCCCACCACAGACCACAGGTCTAGTCAGACACTACGTGCATTTGCAGTGAGTTTTCATTTAGATGCCTGGATCTCTGGCTCCTGTAGGAACTCTGCTGTCTGCAAAGTTAACAGGCATGAAAAAGTTGGATATAATTCTCACGTAAGCTAAAACTGAGCTTTTTGGATCATTAGTGTTCATAGCACCTAATCATGCTACTGCAAGAATAACTAACCCTTTATGTTCTGCAGGTACTGGCCTGAGCTGCAAAGGCTGAGCAACCAGACTGGCTGTGTGTTCGTGTTCTACATCACATCTCAGTTTTTCTGCTTTGTTTTATTTATGACTAAAGGGAGATAATCCGCGTGCCATGTGATCAGATAATCTATACTCTGGTTTGCTCTCTCTGCAGCAAGATTCAAAAGACAATATTCGGCAAGCAGCAGCATCCCAGCTTCTTGTGTACAAACCAGCAGCTTGGGACCACTGGTGCACAGACAGGTCAGAGCAACGCACTGCAGTAATGATCAGATATAGCCGAGGTGACCTAAAGCAGGCTAGCGCATGTCCCAGGTCTTGTCTGGAACAGGAAGGAATGCCTGTTCAGCCACAGCACTGCAGCACTCGGGATACCCCCAACACAGCCTGTGCAGCAGAGAAGAGAGAAGAGCCGTGTGGCGAGGGAGCGTAACTCACTGCCTGCAGCCAAGGACAGAGCCAGTCCTGGTTTGCTGCTGCACTGTGCCGGTGTCGCCAGAGATGCAAAGCCCAGGAAAACCCATCGAGACAAGTTTGCAAACGGCCTGACAAGTCAGTGCTAAAACTGACTCATACAGATTTCCCACACTGTGCAAAGCCACTATTCTTCAGATCAACAATGGGGTGTGAGGGCAAATGGCTTGCTACATTAGAGCAATTAATTTTTATGCTGTTTGGCCATTTGTACACAGAAATCCTTTCAAGCAGGGATCTTGGATGCAAGTTAAAAAAAATTAATTTTTTTTAGTCAAGTAAGGGACATTTCACAAAATGTATCCTATGTATCATATATAATAATATGTACCAGGTCATCATAAATCCATGCCTCCCCAAAGCTGCACCTCAGTCCTACTGCTCAAAGTCTGTCAGCTGTCCATCTGTCCATGCCTGGTGGCAGTTTCCATTGCGTGTGGTAGAGGGTAGGTGGTGTGCATGCACTGAGGCAACAGAAAACCTGTTGAAGACATTCCAACAACATGTCTGGGGACAGCAGTGCAAAAGTCCCAGTCCCAGTTCTGCTTTTGATTTCCTCCTGTGACCCTGGTTAAGCATCTGTTTACCAGCTTTCCTATCTGTGCAAGACCCCAGTTCCTGGGGTTCTTGTGAAGATTACCTTCTGTAAGGCTATTAGGAGAATTAAAATAAAGTATTTCCCTTGTGGTTGCACAGCTGTCCATGTGGAAGAGTCCTGGGCTTCTCAACAGAAATGCAACCAAGAGTATCTGCAGTACTGCAACCATGTTCTACAGAAAGGACCAAAACCTGTATTTAAAGAGAAGAATGAAAGGCTTCTGGGAATAATTTTTAGCCAGCACCTAGGATGCTGCTGCTGGGAGCTTGTGCTCTGCAGAACTGTACAGGATGATTTAAGAATACTCAAAACTCCATTGTCCTGTATAAAAGAATGAGACTGGGGAAGCTAAAAAAGAAGACTGGGATGACAAAATGCAGAGAGAAAATATCAGACAGGAACTATAAAAGAAATTCAAAGTGTTAAATGTCTAGGGAAGGCAGGGAAAAATAGGAAACAATATCCCAGGTATGAAAATCAGAAAAAGCGAGGCTATAAGAAATCCTTATATATCAGTGAGTGAGCAGTAGCTCCTCTGGGAAGAGGTCGGAAAGAATTAATTCAACAGTGAAGTGGGAAAAGGTAATGAACAAGGCACTGATGTGACACAGATTGCTCAGAAAAGTCGCGGTGAAAGTGCTAATGAAGTGCACATTGTTAATTACCACCGAGCAAGCCCCCCACCATGCCAAGGTGCAGGATCACAGAGCCTGAGCAGATGGGTTTGCTGACCATCCCATCGCAAGCCGTGGGTGAACACCAGAGAATTCACAGGGACTCATTGAGCAGGTGATGACAAAAGTTTGGGGCTGGGTGATGGGGAGAGAAAGAGGGATCTGCACATCCTCTTTTCTCCCCATGGAGCTACACACCATCCTTGCTACAACAGCTCCATGGGTTACCAATGCACCAGGCTAAAAAGTAGCAGCACAGATCCAGGTGCCTCATCCAGACCCATTGTTTCTTGGTTGTCACACACTCAGCACATGGGCACGGCAGGAAGCTGGCCATGCAGTACCACACAGACCCAGCTCCACGTGGCCAGATGTCAGGAAACACTGATCATTCAGATGGCTGGATAACAATGTGTGGCACTGACAGAATACCTGTGATTACCAAAGCACTTTGTGAGTATGAACGCAACCTCTGTCACTAGGAGACAAATTAATATTTGTCCTCATTATACGAGAAGGAACTGAGACACAGAAAGGTTATGTGATTTGGTCTGCACAGCAAAAGTGAACAGCGGAGCAAGGAAGATGATGACTGAGAGACAGTTGCCAAATTTCCTCCACACTCCGTGGTTTTCCTCTGCTCCTGGCTGTGACAGACTGCAATACATTTGTACTGGCAGCTATGGGGAGAAAGTACAAAACACAGAGCTGGGACTGGGCATTCATACTGGTAACAAGCCTATCCAGCTTTGTGATGGCAAACTGTAGACTGGGAGAGGCAAAAGCTTTTGCAAAATGCTACCCGTTTCAAAGCCAATCGCTGGATATTAAAAGCTGGGAGAAGACATTCACAAAGAACCATTTATTGCATGCAGACACCCCTCAAAGCAGCCAATTTTTACCAGTGTCAGACCTAGCAGATGCACAGCTCAAGTAGGAATCCAAATCTGGGCAGATTTTCCTAAAATTCCCACCAAAATCAGAAAAGAGACAGAAGTGCGGAGTGTACTGATACATATGAAGAGGGAACTTGAAACAATTCAGTTCCTGGCTGACATATCCTGCTTAGAGGCTATTTTCAAACCAGCAAGAAAAAGAATAAAAATATTTCCTCCATGGATCTGGACTTCTTTCCCTTCCTGTAATACTTTTGCTGTGCTTGCCAGATTGGAAACTGCTTCTGGCCAAAATGTCCCACCAGGAACTGAACCGAAAATGAGCTGTCTGCTAATAGATATCACCTAATAACAGAGAACAGAGTTATTTCACTTGCAGTCCATGCTGGTATCTCTGAAGGACCCAGAGAGCCATGCATTCAGAAGGTGAATTCATAAACCCTAAGGACTGGTTTGAACTCCTGACATCTCCTTCACTGATGAGCATCAGCCTCGCCGTGGGCTAACACTGGGTGCCTCATTCACCTTGGCCTTGTACCCTGTGAATTCACTAAGCCTGTGGTGCTCACAGGCAGCTTCTGAGCCACGTACCCTAACTCTTTCAAACCCAGCCCCCAGGCTGAGCCGGTTGCACTGCCAGCAGTGCAGCAGGTATGAGCATAAGTCACTGCTGCAGGTGAAGTGAGCTGATCATCATTCATTTCTCACCCTGAAACCCCTTTGCATGCCCAGTCCAGCCTTGTCCTGCAGCGGAACGGTCGCACCTTTGCAGATCTTGTCTCTTCTCCAATCTCTGAATGAGGCTCACTTCCCCCTCCAGCTCCCCAAGGCATGCTGTATGTATTTCATGGCCTTCAGCCACACAGAGAATTTAGACTGCCCAGAACTTGTAGGGTCAGGAATCTTGGCCATCTTTACGTTCAGCTAATGAAAAGGAAAGGAGCAACGTTAGGTCTGGAGACAGCTGCACTGCTCTGGAAGGGAACTACTCAGAAGCACAGCTGCTCCTTCCCCACATGACAGTGGCAGCAGGCAGGGACCTGCAGCCCCCTCAGGCTGCCCATTTTGATCTGCTCACACTCTATACCTTTTTTGAATTAGTATAACTTACTGCAGAAAGCAAGCAGCAAAAGAAGATCCCACATCAAGAGATAATAAAGATTTCAATGAAAGAAGGTTGCAAATATGTCAGGGTGTGTATTAGGGGACAGAGAAGCACACGCAGGTGGCTACTATATTAAAAGTCAGCATTTGCAAACTCAGGGCCACTGAGTTTACTTTGTTGCTGTCTCTCCTCTTCCCCTCCCACACTGGATGGGAGAGGCTGACAACCTATAAAATCCAAATACCAAGAAACAGCAGTTTTGTAATCATTTGTGCAAGTCAGGCTTATAGTGCTGGACAGGAGGAACTCCCAGAGCACCTGAGAAGCAAAAATGTCTCAACCCTCACGTCTGGAGCAAGCTCCAGAAAATTCACAGAAAATTTCCCCTCCTGAAAAATAGCCCTTAGTACCAAGATTCCACAGGGCAGCTGCCCCAGCCTCCAGCCCTCCTTGTGGTCCCCCACAAAAGGGAAGGAATCCTCAGGGAAATACCAGTGGGCCAGCTCAGAGTGTGAAGGCAGCGCTGTGAAAATCAGCAGGGAAGAGGCTCTGCAGCTGCTGGTGGGGTTTTGCTCACCATGGTCCCTAGGGCAGAGGGAGAGGCTGTGGGAAGCACAACCCCAATGGCTGGCTGGGAAGGAAAGTTCCCTGATAGTTAATGTGTCTCTAAGCAAGACAAAATCCACCTCCTTCGATGGAGTAAAGGTGAAATGTGGGGTCCACGCAGCCCCACATGGCAGTGAGAATGCTGCCTCAGCATGGACACTTTGACCTCTCTTCCAAGCATATGAAAACTATTGCGCCTTATCGGCTCTCCTCTGCTGGAAACCTCCCGCAATCCCATGCTGGGGACTTAGAAAGAGGTCAGGGAGGGAGAATTTTACATGCTGAATCATTCCCAGACAAATCGTTTCCTTATTATACATGGCAGCCTCCCACGGACAGACGGCCAGAGGGCTCTCTGAAATCGTATTAGGTGCCTTTCCCTCGCTTCTCTTTATCCCCCCTGTCATCCTTCTCTCACTTGAAACGTTATAGCTTGCAGTCCTACTGCAGAGAGTCTGGGGGTCATGAGCACACAAACAGTCCAAGGGGCCCAAGGAAGGGAACAGCATGAGGGCCTGCTGTAAACTGCTCCAGGCGCAGCAACTCCTGCACGAGGCTCACGCTCCCAGCTCATGCTCCCAGCTCACGCTCCCAGCTCACACTCCCAGCTCACACTCCCAGCTCACGCTCCCAGCTCATGCTCCCAGCTCACGCTCCCAGCTCACACTCCCAGCTCAGCTCACACTCCCAGCTCACACTCCCAGCTCACGCTCCCAGCTCACACTCCCAGCTCAGCTCACACTCCCAGCTCACACTCCCAGCTCACGCTCCCNCAGCCAGATGTCAGGATCCAGCGAGCCCAGCGGCAGAGGTGCCCTTCAGGCCCACAAGGCCTTTGCACTGGCACACGGCCGATCACGCCTGCAGGTCAGGTGTGTGCGCTCTTAGCACGTCTACCCACACCCCGGGCTCTCTGGATGCAGACCAGGAGCCACAGAACTGTATTTCAGAGAGCATCAAAGGAGAGTTTGTTAATAAGTCCCAAGGAGGCACTTAGCTCTGTGCCATGCCAAGGCTCTGGTTGCAGCCTCTGGGCTGGAGCTGACTTGCACCCAGCCAGCCAGAAGTGTGGAGAGATGGGAGTAATTCCCCGTACCAAACCGCACCAGCCTGCGTGGGGGATGGCTTGTGCTGGGAGGCGCAGGGCTCCGTGCTCCAAGGGCTGCGTGCCCGTGCCGCCCGTGCTGCGGCTGCCTGCGAGGGGAGACGGGCAGCGAAGGAGCACAGCTGCGGCTCCAAGCCCCTCCGTGAGGCCTGGGGAGAATAACAAGATACTCAAACTTCACACGGGAGGTTTCTGAAGTCAGCACAGTGTCTTGACGGCGTTACAGCAGCATTATTGTGCACAGCTGGGGGTAAATTATTCCTTATGTAACTTTTATTTAACATAGCAACTTCCCTTGTAAATCACGCTGCTTGGGCCTCGGTTGCTGCAGGGACGTTGCCAATCGAGGCTGTGACAGAAGTAATGCCAGATCTGAATCAAACACACAAACCCTTCTGAGGTTACTCAAAACGCTCTCAAGAGCCTTTCAGCAGGGCTGGGTCTGCAGGCTCACAACACGTGCTTGGGCCACTTCTGGTTTGTTACTCAGATTCCTCTGCAAAGGAGGGCTGGGGCTGTCCCGCAGCAATACAAGGTTTCCATTTATTCCTGCAGAACTGAATAGAGGTTCTCATGCTGCCTCTCCACTCAAATGCTTTGGAGCCACAAGAATGATTATTAACATGTCAGGGAAAACAGAAATCTTCTCTACACGCTCACAATTTCCTAAAAATTGTATCATCAAACCTGGCCAGTGGCCATCTCTCTCTGTTGTTGTTTGTTTTTTTCTACCCTCTGTGCTCTGCTTTATCTTGGGGACCAGCTGCCCCACAGACCTCCCTTCTGTTTCAGGAGTGTTCAGCAGCACCTTGAGGCCATTTAAAATGCAGACATAGGGATTTGTGGCAAACTGTTTCAGGTTCCAGCTTGGAAGTGACTTGTCATCGTAAGAGCTCAGTCTCTTGGTGTCGTTTCCAGCATGAGGCTGAACTCAAGTGGTGTCTGTCCTACAGAGTTACAAATCCCATTTTAGCCTCTAGGTTCCTCTGAACCTTAATAGATGTGCTGTGAACCTCAGGTAAGTAAAGCAAGTCCCAGGCCTGGGAAATGAAACAAAAAGTGCAAGTAGAATTTTATTGCTTAGAAACAACTGTGGAATCTGGACCCACAGGAATTTGCCCAGCACACACATAGTTTCTCCTATCAGCAGAGCACCTCCTTATCCCTTTTGGCTGACGTGGCACTGCAGTGTCACAGAGTCCTCATCTCCAGCACACTCAACACAGAGACATTCAGCACAACTGTGAGAGCTCTCCCTGGAGAGGCATTCTTACAGGCACCCATGAGGCACAGTTCTCCCAAATCTGGCAAGCACCAGCTCTCCACCCTCTGATTCCATCTGTCCCATGCCTGAATCAGCTCAGGGTGGCCTGGGTTTTTGTTCTATTTTTCCTACAGGCCATGGAGCCCTGCTGTCCCATTACTGCATTACGCAAAAGAAACTGAGACCACAAATGCCCCAAGCAGCTCATATGCAAGGCAAGAGAGGAAAAGGCTGGGGAAGGATTATCCCTACAACTGCAGTACTGAAAGGACACGGAGATTAACCAATTTGCTCGGGGTTACACAAGCAGTCTGTGGCAAAGGCAAGAATTAAACCAGAATCCTCCAAGTCCTGTGCTAGTGCCCTTACCACAGGCCTTTCCTCTCTGCCTTCACCTTTTAAGGGCAAAGCAGGAAAAGTGGCAGTACTGCTTTGTTCCCTTCCTGCAGCACAAGCAGAAAATGAGAGTTACAGCACAGCTAGGTGGGACTGAAAACAGAGCACTTGGAGCAGCAGTGTCAAGTGGGTAAACTTTTTTGACAATTAATGAAGGTGTGCTACAGCCAGACACCTCCTTTCCCCCAGCTGCAAGCTGCTTCCAGCTCCTGAAGTGTTTGGATCACTTCCCCATTCCCTCTCTGTAGCATACCTGGCAGAGTTATGGAGATGTGGACATTTGAGCAAGCAGAGCTGATTTACCTTCACTTGCTTTGCTTCTCACCAGTGCCTGCATCCCCTCAGAACATCTGCTTTGTGTTTTATAGCAGTTTTAATTGGGAGCAATGCTGAATGCTTAGTAACTGGCTCTTTCTTTGAGTTCCACAGTCAGGCTCCAACACTATTTTTTACTCCTAACTGGACAATTCTACCAGGGCAAACCTGAAAGCACAACCGAGGCAAGTAACTGCTGAGACTCTGCAAGTGTTTTGAGAGTGCCCACACAATCCTTTTCCTCTCCGTTTCCCGCTTGAGCAGTGGGACAGAAAGAAGAAGATGCATTTGACCTTCCTAAATTGTGAGGCTATCGTGATTTGTGACTACATCTCTCCTTCAGCAGAATGGGCCAACCATATTTTTAAAATCAGTCTTGAAACTTCAAATTAAGAAAATCAAGTCATATAATCAGAGCAGAAACTGATCTATGCATCCCTGAGTAATTTTTGTCAGGGCCAGATATTTCAGATGACCACTATTCACTCTCTCTGCTGACAGAATTAAGCTGCCATATCTGGATGTTTCTCAGATGTAAACCTCACATCAAAATGACGTGAACAAGCCAACTTTAATATTCTGGAAATGAAACAAAGGTTCTATGATTTCTGATTTGATTTCCATCCTGAAATATAGATAAAAGTGACTGATAGACCAGTGCAAGCTTGGCACAGGGCAATCATTACATTCATTTTCAGAATCCTGAAGGTCCTGTTAATAAAAATAAATAAGCCAATTTCTCTGTGAAGTGGTAAAGAAACAAAGCAATTGGCACCCAGCATTCTCCGCCCAGCCTCAGACTGCCTTTCTACAGAAAATATGTTGTTTCCAAACAAAACCACTTTCCAAGCCTGCCACAACAGCCCTGCTTCATGCTTTAAAAAATTTCTGCGTGCATTCTAGCCTCCTTAGGCACGTTGGTGGAAATCCTATACTCTCCGTGATATAGACTGAACTTGAAGCCAATCAAGTTTGCAAACTCTGTTTTGAGATCCCAGCTTCATACAATACCAGGGCTCCAGGCAAGAGCCCCCCTTCCAAGGGTAAGCCAGCCAGATCTAAGGCTGGTTACCACCCTTTATACAAGCCCAAGCACAGCAGAAACTACGAGCTTTGATATAAAAACAGGGAAACAATCATGACAGTGAACATCTGAAATGCCGTCAGAGTCATCAGTACAGTTTTTCATGTGTCACTATGTCATTACATCACAGTTTGGTGGACAGGAGATGGGTCGATGACCAAGTCTAATTCCAGTCCTAACATTCTCTCTTTGGACTGAATTCAGTCTTCGTTTAATGAGTTGCAGTTTTAATGATTTACTTCCAAGTATGCCAAGTCTCTATTTGGTTTTTTATGTGGCTTGAGGCATATGTTAAATAGGATCATAATATTTACTTACCTCACCAAAGTGGTGGGAGATTTAATGCACCAACTTGCATTTTAATGCAATACAAAAAGATAATGTCTGAAGTAGATTCAGGCACTACCCCAACCCCCCCCGTTCTGTTTTTAAGGCTAAAAAATCTTATATTTTTGAGATGTTCTTTCTGTTTTGTTCTGCACAAAAAGGTAATGAACTAAAGGTAAAAGCATTAGAATCCAAACAGCCCCAATTTCCAATACTGCAAATTCACAGCAAAAACAGGCTGGAGGGAAAGTAGCTAATTTCTTTTCCTTGTTGTTTTGTGATTCAAACAAGTTAATAAAGAAAAAAGGGAATTAAGACTCCATCAATCACAACTTTGACCAGAAAAAGAAGAGAAAAAGAAATCCATGAAATTTTCCTTTCCTTGTTCTATGAGCAGCATTTATTACAGCACTCAGGTAGGGTTTCTAAGATAGGAAGTCTATCAAAAAGGCAAAACTGATTCCTTGGTTGACAACAACTCTTCAATTGTGTTTGCAATGCATTTTGAAGATGTAAATGATTACTGTAAGTGTTAAAACATTATTCCTGACTTTGCTGGGAGAGAACTTCAGCACGGGTGAACCACTGGAGAGGAACAAAACAAACTGGCTGGCACTTCTGAAAAACTGTAACCCAGGAAGTGTCCACAAGGTGCTCTGACCCTACACACGGGTGGATCTTCTATGGAGACTGCATTACTTCGAGCAGTAAACTTAAGGCACAGCTATGAGTAGGCTTAACTCTTACACAGCCATTTTCATCCTCATACTTAAAAGCAGTATTTACCCAGAACTCTGCATTACTAGATCTTTTTTCCATGATGGGAGATGGATGGGGAGCACGCAAGAGTTAAGGCTATAACTGGATGACCCAAGTGCCAGCTCAATATTGTGGGCATGTCACTGTGCTGCCTGTCCTGGTCACACCAGGAGTGCAAACATGCAGGAAAACCTGGCCAAATCACTCAATGAGGCCAAGCTCTACAGGAAAAACTAAGGAACTGCTGTGTGCTCAACAAGGAGATGAGACTGGTTGGACCATGCCCCATTAACCACTTTGACGTGGATGGGAAAGAAGTGTCTTATTCTGCCTGGACCAATCCCTCTCTGAGCGTTCATGAATCCTTTCACCTACCTCCACTCATCTCAGCTCTTTGCCTATTCTTTAATATTTCCAGTGAAACATTAACATAGGAGCACTCAGAACAGAAGTCAATCAAACAGGAACCATTCACTCCTCTCCATGCCTTCCCAAATACAAACAGTTTTTCCCCAGTGCTCAGTCGACATCCCAAACACTCCTCCCTTTCTTTAGGAAACACTTGAGCAAACAGGTGTGTCTAACAGACTGCTCTCTAGTCCAGCAAATCCTCTGGGAAGCAGCTCATGGCTAAGCTGTTCTGTCTAATAGTTGATCCCTTTTTCCATCCTTGGGTGAAGACAGGACCCATGGGAGACCCGGCAGGCAGTGCTGTGTAGACCAGAAACTCTGGTTTCCTTTTCAGATCTGGGTTGTTGACCTGTGGTCCATTGGCATAGGTCTGTCAGCCTCTGCCTCCCAAAGTGCATTCACTATTTAAACAGTGAGCCCTTGGGAGAGATATCGCTGCTGTCTAAATGAGGGAGGACAGGCTGTGACTACATCAGGCAATTTAAGAGCAGTGTTAAAGTGCAGGAAGGCTGGGAGAGCAACCAGTGCCTTTTTATCTTTTTCCCATCCTGGAAAATCGGCAACCATCTGAAGCCATCTCCCAGGCCATGTTTGTAGTTGCCTATTATAGGCTTCCGCCAGACCTTCCTGGGTGTTAACCCAAACAGCGTAAATACTAGAAGGCTGAGAGCTGTCTCACAAGATTAAATAATTTCCATCTGTAACTCAACAGAGTATTTGAACCCAAGGCTATTGGAATGAATGGCTGATATCAGACATCCGCTACACGACCCACATCACTCTCCCACACTGCTTTGACCTCAGCTGAAACCATTTGCAATTTTACTTCTTCCGCAGTGGCAGGGATTAATGATTGATCATGGACCTTCACCATGAATCTCCGGGCTTCTGTCAGCCGATGTCACAAACTTAACATTATCTAATTGTAAGTTTTCCCATTTAATTGCAATATACACCTGCTCAATGTCCCTCTGTGTGTGAAAAAGCATCATAGTTCATTTAAAAAGCCCTCATTTAAATTCAACAGCTAGCTGCACAGATTTAACCATTAAACTGATTTATGTTGCATAAAAGATCAAACCAGATCACACCTTGTGGCCAAATAACCATAAAAGGTTTCTGTAAAGATCATTAATTCACCTCCCTGGGCAGTTAGTTTAGCAGTAAATATGACTTAGATGACTTTATCCAGTTAACCTTAATCAATTTGTTATTATGATTAGTCACTCTAAATAACAGAAATGTGAGAGGGGAAGGTGCTACAGTTCAGACCCTGGTAATGAACAGGCTGCTGGTGTGCTGACCCCAGATTCCCACACTCCTGGGAAACGGAATCCATCCTCTGCCTGCACTTCAGGGGACCTCAGCCGACCTGTGCTGGGGAGAGCATCTCAGAGGCTGGGCTTTGCCAGATCCTTTTCAGTGGCCTGCAGGTAGGCCGCTCCCACCATCACAACTCAAGAAAGAGAAGAAGGGGCAGAGGGGGACAGAAGGCAAAAACAGCCCATTCGCCCCATGCTACGAGGAAAGCTGGCCCAGTCGTCCACATACCAGCTTGAAACCTGGCAAGGTTTAGTTTGGCAGACCTTGCTCTGTCACAGATTTCCACAGCGACCTTGGCCAAGGTATTTCATCTTGCTGTATCTCAGCTCCCCAGCTGTTAGGCAGAGATGACACTGCTTCCATCTCTCACAGGAGTGGTCTTTAAGTTTGTGAGGCATTCAAACATCACAGCTCTGGGAGCAATAAAAACTCCTTAAGTAGGTAGATCCATCACTCTCGATGCTCTGTTCTCTTCTCACCCTGCATGGCTCCATTGACTTCAACGCATTTAACCTGTCACGGAGGACGTGAAATCAGATTCAGGCCCTTGATCTGGCAAAGGGATTGTCTCTTCCTCAGAGTCGCTGCAATAACTAGCAGAATGGGACCCAGTGGTGTCTACAGCAACGTAAGTGATCATCAACACTAAAGAAAATAGGCCCATATTTGGGCCACCAAAGTTATTCACACCTGAGCAAAGCACATTATGCTGACAGCCCGGCACTCCCTATGCAAACTGCTGGTATCAACTGACTGCCTTTTACAACAGTTTGGAAATAGAGGGAAGAGAAGATGAGAAGGGGTTTAAATCGTAACCCTCATACTGGTATAGGTCAGCAGTAAATTCATGCAGTCAGTGGAACAATATTGGTGTAAGGAAGAAAACATGACTCGAGGTGTTTGGGTGTCTGCCCCCAGCCTCCCGCGGGGCAGAGCCTTGCTCCTGTCACGGCTGCACTTGGTATGCAGTCAGTACGTCAGTAAATCATCACTCCCCGCATGAAAGGGCTCATTCTGTCTGTGTGCATTTCTCTGTCTGTGTGTTTGCTCTCATCAGCACGAGGAAAGCACTTTATCCTTCATTTTTATGCTCAGCCACATGCTTCTCCAGCCTTGCCACATTGTGGACACAAGTAAGAATGTAGAACACTTCTCTTTGCAATATCTACAGATCTCCACCTCCCAGGGAAAGGACTCCAAACTCACACCTATATTCAGCATGAAGTGCTGGACCCTTTCTCATAAACTCAGTTCCTACTTCAGGAAGTGTTTGGTCTGAACAGAAAACAAGGGTATCATCAAAACCAGTGAGTAAGGATCTCGTCACTGACCTCAGCAGGCTTTAGTTGAGATTCTCTGCGTTCAGTTATGTCAGTCATTATCACTAAAGAAGAGGCTCAACCATACCCTGCCACCTTCAGAGCTGCTAATGTGGAGCACAGCATTTGAGAACAGACAATATAATTCACTTGGGAAATGTAACATGCTAATAGAGATCCCTTCCTCCAATGTCAATGATTTTTTCCATGAACTTGGTTGCACGATCATTTGTTCTTGGATGTAAGTTTAGCTTGCTGCAAGTGAAGAAGGGGGATTATAGATTTGCACAGCATACAGGAAACCTCTGCTCCTATGAAAATAATTTGCACCCTTTTGGATTTGGCTGCAGGACTGTGGCCAAAGCAATATTGTGGAAACTACATAGTCTATCCCCATTCTTAAGGACATTTCCAAATCCACAGAAATGAGGACACCAATAAAGTCTGAACAGGAAATCTGATAGATTTTACAAAATGTGGGGCCTCACTTTCAGGCATTTAAGAACCATTTACTTAAAATTAAGCGTATGTCTAGGGGTCATCGATTTCAGTGGCACTTGTTCATGGGCCCAAGTTCTGTCTTGATCTGGGATCTGAAAGCTTCAACATTAGAAAGAAAATGCACAGACGACTTTTCATTCTTATGATTAAAGGCATGTCACATCAATCTTATATCAACAAGGAGTCTTTATTTATAGAATATGATATTAAACCTGGATTCCTTTCAAATACTGAGAGTATTTTGTTACACTGTGCATCAGGTGCTACATGTGATTTTGACAGACAGGCTCATCTGAGAGGTGCCAATTAACAAACACTCTCAGAAGCAGAGCGTGACAAAAGTCACAACATCATCAGAGAAGGAATGTGTTTTCTCTCACAGGAGGAGATATCAGTGAGGAAAAAAGTTCGTTCATCTCCTCCAACAATGTATGAATAGTTCCCCTCAATTACCCCATTACCCCTTTACTAACTATAAAAAGACATCATGAAGAAATGAATATATATTACATTTCCATTTTACATAACACATCTCCATCATTACTAACGAGTCAGAGAGAGTTAAAACTCGATGAAAAGGTTGTTGATTTTTTATCGTCATGTTTGCTTTTAAACTCACTGGAGTGCTTAAGCAAGCCCGTGAGTTCCACATTTGTTCTTAATTTGCTCTGAAGGCAGGGGGCCAGCAGCAGGGCAAAACAGGCAGTGTCTGGCACTTCTGCTTATTTTCAGATAGAGTTTAAGGCAGGAGTCCAGACCTGGAGGGTGTTTTAAAATACTGATCTTGAATTTCTACAGTACTTTCCTTGGGAGGATATAATGGTGTCTTATACACTATGGCTACAATTCTACACTGAATTTATTCAGGCTTCATGTATGAAAAAGAGGATGAATTTGAGGAGGACTGGAGCTAGAGATCGCTGTGACCACTGCTTAATGCACACTTGCTGTTAAACTGTACAGAGGAGAAAATCCTGCATGAATTCTTATTCTATTCAATCTGCCAAGAAATAACCATGCAAAATGGAACGAGGACCTCTTCACTTTTGAAAAATGCTAAGTGATATTTAATGATTTCAAATGTCAGAAACTTCATTTAATATCTTTTCTGGGGGACAAGTGACACCATGCCTGACCAATTCATCAACAACTCTCCCATCCATGTCATCATCTGCCAACACCAAGAGTCTTTCTTTAGGACCAGACCTGTTCAAGTATCATTTCCTATACAAGATCTGGCAAGGGCACAATGTGCCCGAGGCTGTGACTGCATGCTGCTGGGAGTTGGGGTTTTCTGTCCTTCTGGTAACTGAAAATGGCCCAACTCACCCCCTCCAGTCATGTCTCTTAGACAAGACCTGTTGCTGACTCACATCCTGCCAAAGAAGCAACAATCTCACACAAGAACCATCTCTGACCCTAAAGTTGCTTCCTACTGTGTACAAGCCACACCTCACCTGCAGCATGAAGTAGGGAGGTGCTTGTTTATGCTACTGAACTCAGTAAGCAAGAAGCTTGGCAATGCAAGCTTGTTTTTACATATTTAGTCTACACCATAATGTAATGAAAAGACAAGATTTTAAGCAACAAAGCCACCAATGTGTTTTCAAGTTACTTGGTGCAAGCCCCTCGATGGTTAGTTTTTCTTGTGATCTCAAGTGAATTGCCTTTAAAACTTTCCTATTTTTGAGAGAAAGTAAAAGATACCATTTTGCTGGGCAACAACTTTAATTCCTTGTTTTGTCAACCTCAGACAAGGGTAGCAGGTTAATTGCTGTTTTTATTGGTGTATGAAAGCCAATTATAATGTGTGTGTTAAATTCCTATGTTCAGGTTAAGTGAAAAAAAGGAATCACATATACCCTCTACATGCTGTGATCCAAAGTAACAAGAAGTTGGAATATCTGGGATAACAGAACCTGTTACCTGGGCTAACAGAAAACAAAACAAAACAAAACAAAACAAAACCAAAAAACCAACCAACCAAAATCAAACAAACAAAACAACAACAGCACCCCCACACACACAAAAAGGATAATGAAAATCATAAAGACACCTCACTATGGTCAATCAGCATGGATCCTGCAAGGCCAGCTCTGAGACAAAGCTGAAAAGCCCTGCCTGATCTGCACCAGCTCCCCACATCTCATTAGGCTGAGCATACATGCTCAGTCTCCACAAAGGTCCTTTACAAGCAAATCCTATGTGGAAGCAGATCCTTCTGGTCCCGAGGGCCATGGGGGCTGCAGCCACAGAGCTCTCTGAGTGCTCTGCTGGTTTGGACCCAGCCTTGGCTGTGTTCACTAGTTCCAGCTGTGCCAGAACCATTCCTGACCCCCTGTTCAGTGTGGTGGTTACAGCACAGGTTCTCCCCTCTCCCACGGGAAACACAAGTGTCTTGTGGGCCACCCTGACCACACCTGTAACATGATTATGACCTGAAAGAGTTCACAGAGCTACATGCTAGCTTAAGAAGCTTACTAATGGACTTGGCAGACAAGAAAAAGTGTAGGATTTAACATTTTCCTTCTTTCTTTAAATCTGGAAACACTTTGCAGATGCAATTAACCTTGTATGGTCATCTCTTTCCACCACTTCAGGCAGCTACGTAACATTCACATTCAAATTGCTCCTTTGGTGTAAAATTTCTCTTCAGAGAGTTTTTTTCCAATTTTCCCTCCCTCTTCAAGAGGTCTTAAAGAAAGGACTTGGTCAGCTGGACTTCAAATGACCCTTGAATGCTGTGCTTACTTTCACAGCAGGATGCTTCAACTGCTTCATCAAATAAGTCTCAAGCTGACAGGTTTGTTGATTGGGAAAGCAAAGTCTCAAACTGAGGGTAAAGGGTATGTCACAAATATTAGTGTAAGTACAGTGAAGGCCCTATATCCTTGCAGAGAACAGTGTTTGCCCTAGGCTAAAGTCTGTGCTAATATTTTGAATTTATATCACATCTTCTCAGCTGATCTTACGGGAAAAAGGCCAATTGGATTTTATAGCTCAACAGCTAATAGGATTCTACAGGATTTGATAAAGAAAGAAACTGCCGTTATAGGTTTAACTATCCTGTAACGAGGAATGTAGAGCTGTGTTAAATTTCAATATTTTATAAAATATTTGCACTGAAAATAGAGCTGCAAATCCATGTTATGTGTTAACAGTTTAAAATTAAATACCTGGATGCCTAGCTGCTGCTGAACCACATACTGAGAAAAATAAGTTATCCTATAATTTTATAGCCTGAATCTCTGACATCTGCTGTATCTTCTGCTCCAGGTGTTCCCTTTGCTTTGGAAATTTGGATTCCGAGAAAGAAAATTGGGACTCTGCAAAAGCTTCATCCAGAACCAAGGTAGATCAAAATGAATTCAGGCACTGCTGCTTACAGAAATATCCTCTGTGGTGTATGGCCCACTAATAGACCCTGGGCTGATACCGCCAGTTATTCCTTCTTCTGAGGGAAAGCAACATCCGGGCTCCCCCCAGACGCGTGTGAGCCTCCTTTTTTTAGTACTGCTGGTGCCTGCAGACATGGGTATGGCAGCTTGAGCTTCTTCTCCAACACAGAGAGCTCCCATGGGCAGTCAGCACTGCAGCTGCCCAGGGGCAAGTGCTAACACCACAAGATACCAAGAGCTTGTTGTTTTCTCCAGACTGGTTTTGAGAACTGAATTTAACTACCAGAGAAGGAAAGAATCATTAAAAATTTGTATGCAGGCCCAAGGGTGAGACTGACTAAGAAGGAAACAAAATCTTGAAGGAAGCATGTGAAGGACCTCAAAGTCCCAGGCAGACCAGATGGTGAAGCATGGATTGAGCCCAGCTGATTTTGACAGCTCTCTACAAACATGACCCATAAGAAGGTAGTTCCCTCCTGATGAAATGATTGAGATGAAAAGAGCCCTGCAAACTGGACCTTGCCAGAGAAGAGCCAAATAAGTGCATGACAAAGACCATAGCTGATCCTAGGGAGAAGATCTGACAAGTTAGACTCAGGAGTCAGAAGCTATTTACAGTGGCAACAAAAAAAAACCTCTCAGCTATAACCTTGGAAGCAACAGGCTTGCTGAGCCAACCATCATCTTCTAGATAACAATCTAATGAGAAATCTCTCTCCAGCCCCCTTTCTCCCTCCCTCCTCTGTGTGTACATCCCTTTGATGTACAGCTGCAAGGGCTGGCCAGGTGCAATCTGTTTTAGTGAGTAATATGCATATAGCTTCGTAAAATACCTTTAAGACTCAGATGAACCTGAGTTCAATGTTTTATGTCTTTAAGTGTCAGCTCCTGATAGGGAAGTTCAGAAGCTGCTGGCTGAGTACATCTCCTCACTTGGAATGCACTGTGCCTCCCCTCTCCAGCTTGCAGGCACCTGAGTGAAGAAGCTCAGGTGCAGGACAACCCCGCATCTTCCTACAAGGAAAGGCTGAGCAGGGAGCTGGCTCTTGGGGAGGGAAAGGTAGTTGAATGTGAGTTTGTAAGGGATTCAATCATTTGAAGTCTCTCTGAACCAAATCTGCAGTGTTCTGCCTGTGAACTGAGAACTGAAGAAAGGGAAGGGGCTAGAGATTTTTCATGTGTTGGCTTCTGTAAACTGGGCCACCACGTACACATGTGCTTCTCCATTAGTCAGCTTCCAAAGTGAGGCCAAATTGTTCATCCTGGCTGTGACTCTTTTGCCCAAGTCCAGCCACACACTGTGAAGCTGGTTTGGATGATTCCCTTCTCTTCACCATGCAACGATGAGTATGTTTAAACTTGCCTGCATCCCCAAGAGTAGGTGTCTGGAGTGCACTGCTGGGCAGACACCCAAGGCAGCTCTCGACAAGCTACGCTGAGCCCTGAGAGAAACATAATCACTTTCCGTTTGGCACTTGGGAGCAACGTAACCACACTGCCAAGCTAATGCAACCTGCTTCCAAGGTAGACTAATTAACCCAAAAAAGCATCACCCTGGTGTCATCACCTGGCTCTGGATTGCTAAACAAGCACCTCCCGGGCTCACCTGGGCATTTCCGAGAAATGCTGCTCTGCCCAACGTGAGCTGCGTTCCATGGCAAACCATCTGCTCTGCCACAGCCAGAACTCCTGCCTGACGGAGAGGGACGTGCTGCCGTGCCTGCCCCAAGGAACACACCCAGCAAGGAGACAGGCTGCATCCACAGACACTGAGTGGTGCAGCATGGATATGGCAACAGGTGACAGTAAGACAGATGTCATAGGACGTCATTTAAACACACCCAGCTGCTCAGTGCCCATGACTGTCCTGCTTACTGCAGCTATTCTCCTGTATCACCACATGCCACTCCCTTGACCTTCAGTAAGTGCAGACAGAGGTGTCTGAGCTCAAAGCCAAGTGCCAACCGCACACAGCAAGTTCAAGAAACATCCATTCACTTCTTCCTCTGCCAGGGAATCAGCGGATGCTGGATTCCATCTGCAGGTTTTTGCCTCTCACCACAAAGGCAACGAGCAATTTCCAATATACACGCTCCTTACGCTCCAGCGGAGCAGACAATAAAGGAAAGGTAAGTGGCAGCCAGAGGACTGTCTGCACACGGCAGCCAGTGATGGGGAAGCTGTCCTCATCTTGCAAAATTGACTCAGACACTTCCAGAAATTCACATCAGATATCCAGCCTCTCTGAATGGATAATAAATACGTCTGACCCAATAATCCAAGTGTTATCTGTGTTTCAACTACCAAATCAAACAATACAGCTACACACCTGATGTAATTTTAATAACATAAGACCACAAGGAGCAATGGAGCACAATAGCGAAAGCAGACAAGGGAACATTGATTTTCAGATTGCATTCCACTATAAACATCAAACTGCTGGTGGTTTATCTGAAATATAAGCAGACCTAAGCAGAGCAAAAGAGGCTGAAGTTCATGCATTTAGGCTGAAAAGGGCTTAATGCGCCAACCCCAGTGGATCCTGCAGGCAAGCTGCCTCCGCCAGCCATAAACGGGAATTCTTCATCCAGGATCAATGCAACTTCAACTACAGTTGTACTAATTGTAGTAGCTGGATATTGACAATGTTCTTGCACGTGTTATGCATCGCAGCTTCCTGCCTACAGGGGAAGAATTTAAACTTCTTTGAGCACAGATGATTATACCTTATCTTAAAGCCTTGACCAAACTCCTTATGCTCATGTCATGTAAGTTTTAACACCCTGAATGCATTCAGCTCTCACTGACCTCTTGTAGTCCCAGGAAGTTTTTCAGGAACAGCCTCTGGGAACCTGTCCGAAGGAGAAGGAGGCTCACTGCTAGCTTTTGCTGTCATTTACTTGTTTACCAACCAGGTATAACTTCCTTGACATCAGATGAATCATTCCTTCATACAACCAGGTAATAAAAAGCATAATTTTGTACGCTGTACTTTGCCTTTCATTAGAGTCAGATAAGGGACCTGAGTTTCCTTCCAGAACCTACTTTCCACCTTTATATATATATATATGTGATCACACATACTACATTTCTTTGGCTAAACCTTAATCCCTTAATCCCTCAATCCATCTCCTTATCCCGAAGACATAAACTTCCATGCCATACACCAAATGGCACAGAGTTTAGACAAATAGGACTTAAAACTTTAACCACCATCTCTACAGGTGGGCTGGACAAACCTGTATTCCTACATCTAATACTGGCATGAGCTGGGAAATGTGGATTTATCTTCTGGTGAAGATCAGCTCCAACAATGTAACTTAAAAAGGGGTTAAGGTAGGAGCACTAAAGAAGATATCACCCCTGGATGCAGGGAGAGCTTTCTAGGGATGAATTCTCTATACACTGATGCAGTGCGTGGATTCTGCCCGGAGCATCTGCAGCCGCCTGCTGTCAGAGGCACACACCAGGAGAAATGGGGCTTTAGAGTAGTGCTATGTCTAGTGAATGACACAAAGGAGAACTTCTAAACTCTGATGGTTTTATTGGCTGCCAGATTTGATCCTGTGATACTGCAACAAGAGGCAACTTCTCTTCTTTAGTGGAACACTGAACAAACATCAAGGGACTCCTTCTGTCTGGGCCAGCAAAATTTGCAGCCAGATCTCAGCCAAAAGTCAATACTTACTTATAGCGTAGGATTACTTTAATGCTTGGATTTCCCAAGAAGTGCAGCTGTCACAGAATGGAGATGGCTGGATTGAGCAGGTACAGCCTCCAAGAAGATGGCAGTGGTTGGATACTCTCTTCTTTCCATGGGAGTCAGATGAGAACTCCCTACTGATTTCATCAGCAACAGGATCATCAAGACAGATGATTCACTTACCTAGCTGATAGAAACATCATATTGGCATTCCTACCACACTGGTCCAACCACTACATTTTCTGGTTCTTTCAGAGCTTTTCAAGCACCACAGAGGCTCAGTGAACATTACTTCACTGAGCCTCTGCCTCTCTGAAATATTTACCAGTATGCAAATAGCTAAAATTGTGAATTTACACAAGGGGAGATGCTTCTACACTACTGTCAGTTTTTCTCTGGCAGAAATACAGAGCTGGTCACATTTTGGAAGGTATTTAAAGCCTAATATTTCTCAAAGAACAAGAGCCTCTACAAAATAAATAAAGCACAAAGCTTGATTCTCCACTGGACTCCTCCAATTTTACACGGGTGCAACAGTATCAAACAAATGGCCAAGAATGACTCATGGTCTGGAAAACACATTTTTCTGTGGGAGATTTAGAGAATTCAATCATGTTAGCTTATCAAAGAGCAGGTTAAGAGAAGATTTGATCACAGTCTGTAAGTACCTGCACAGTATCTGGTCCTAGGCAGTTCTTTAATCTGGCAGATCAAAGCACTAGAAGGTGAAATTAGACAAACAAACTGGAAAAAGCAGACATTTTACTCTTTACCTACTCATCAACACGGGATGCCATAGACGGTCAATTTCTTAGATGTCTGTGTTTGAATTTCTCCCTAGTATAGGTATGTCCTAACACAGTCATATATTATTGGATTAAATGCCAGAATTAGCACATGAAATTCCACGTTCTGAAGTTTTACTGAAAATCAAGGTAGACACTCATAGGCTGTTCTGCTTTAAAAATAAAAATAAACATGCAATAGAGTTATGGAAACTATACGAAATAAAGGTACAAAAACATGCAATGCAGTAACACCACTATCAGATTACTTTTTGGCATTTAGAATACATTTTTGCAAAAAAAAAGCTGTGTTGATTATGAAACAGCAGGTCAAACTTTTTTCCATTTATCTGTAAGGAAGTCCGCTTCCTCGCTTCTTACACTCATGTAATTTATTTCGAAGTGAGGATGTTTGGGCTTTGTTTGGGTGGTTTTCTTGTTAACTTCTCCCCTACAAAATTGATATTAAGGCATCTTCACAATTCCCACACATGGAAAAAGCACATTCATAACCATGAAAATCTTTAGTTTTCAGCCTGGAATGCAGCTGACCTTTCCTTTTTCAGCCGTTACAGTTTCTTAGCTTCCACAAATGGATATTTACTCTTTTTTTTTTTTTTATTTCCTTTTTTTCCTTTTTTTCTGGAAACATTCCATTCACAGTGTGCTAAGGGATTTCACTCAAAGCAACACATGCTCCACAGATTAGCAGGCTCTTAAAAATATGCTTGTCTTCTCTTTATGGGCCTGGTCTATTAAAAAGAAGTTAACGGAAAGACACCCATTACTTCTGTGGGTATTGGATTGGGGCCTAAATTATTGCTAGTGCTGAACGTGCACAGTCAGAAAGCATTTCAGAAAACATGTGCTTTTGAGTATAAAGCGGATTTCCCTGAGATCCTTTCCAAACTCCAGTGACTAGTTCTGGAGAAGACATCTGCTCTCCCACGGAGCTTCTCCCTCTAATGATGGGCAGGAGTCAGGCAATCCCTGAGTACTCACAGTGGGGTTTTATATCACTTATCTCAGGGTTTATGCCCTCCACACACACACACACAGAGCTCTTTTCTACACCAGGTTCTCTCCTTCCCATCCTACACTGGCAGCTTCTCCTCTCTAGGCCATCCATGGGAATAGTGCTGGCAGCTCACAAAACCCAAATTGTTAGTGAAGCTCCAATTTTGATGTGGTTACATTCTCCTGTGGCTGCACCATGCCCCATATACACACCACATGTATATGTGCATCAAATGCATCTTATGAGCTGAGGAGAAATGTCTCAATGAATCCAACTATTGCATGTGATGTACAAAGGACGTTTTGCAGAATCCTAAACATTTCCCTAGCAAGACCATCAGTGGGCTCACCAGTTCATTACAGAATGCTAATTACATGCCATCAAGTGACCTGAAATTGCTCAGCAGCACTGAGTTAAGTATGCTTCCATGGGAAACACCAGAAAGCTAAACCTCTCCACAGTTGGCTTAGAAAAGATTCGTTTACAGAGACGTCTGTTCCTTGTCAAAAAATTCCTTCCATTTATTTCTTTCATGTTATACACGGACAGATCGTTATTGGCCTGAAATTGCAGAATCCATTTCTTCCCCTTAAGAAAATCCATGGTAAATCTTACTGGGTTAAACTAGTAATTTAAAAAACTAAATGAAAACAGGCAGAAACAAGTTTCTGAAGATAAACACAGGTTTAAAAAATAGTTTTAGTTTTAAATGGAAGCAGAGGTGCATGCATAGAGAGCTGATTTTTTTCCTAAGTGAAACCAGAATTGGAAATCCAGTTGTGAGCAATCTGGACTGCTCAGCCTCTCCCACTTATTCCAGTTACCTCTCCATTCCCCTGCTACTGCAGTGCTCACTTATTGCCTCTTGTCTTTAATTAGGCATCCATCCCACAAACTGTTCATGGCAGCAGTGTCCCATTAACTGCAACATGGCATGGAGTCTGTCTTCCTGCACAGAGCGCTTGCCGCTCTCTTCAGGGCTCAGACTTACATTGCCTGTTTGAAAAGCATCCCATATGCTGAAGACCCACTCCTAACAGAGATCCCTCAGGCTAGAAAGAACAGGAGTCTGCTTAGGTATTAGTACAAAAATTTAAAATTCCAGATTGTTTTCTAGCACCAAGCCATTTCTTTATTATTACAGCTCTCCCATGACTTTCCTTAACTGGTTTTAAAGCTCTCCACAAGGAGATAAATCTGTATTTACAAACAGGGAAACTGCACAGGAAAAACTGATAGCACTTCAGAAACAGAACCTTAGCTCCCCAGTCCTAGGCCAGCACCAAATACACTAAGCTACACTTACCTTTCAGGAAGCTGCTACAATCAACTCCTTTAACTGTTGCATTAGTGCTTCTGGATGTGCTGGGTTTATTTTAAATGCCTCCTACCTAGGAAGATGGAGCAAGTTATCTTGTGCATAAAATATGCTCATATGCATTTCTGATTTGATGTCTACAGTATCCTGCGTGTTTTATGCTAAAGCAGAAAAAAAAAGCTTCAGGATACTATCTGCTTCCACCACACTGCTGAAATGGCAGAGTATAAAGACATGCATGGGGAAGTCAGGAATTGATTCACACGTGTGTCCTATCTGTTCCAGTTCTGGTTGCATTAACAGAGAGGCTCCTGTGAGTTATCTCTGCTGAGTATGCTCAATGTCATTTTGGGGAAAGGAAAACTATTCATGTCCACCTCCTAAAGAAGCTCCTGCCTTACCAGCAATGTTGTGGCACTGCTGAAAATGCCAGACACAGTGGAACTAGAGTTTGAAGCTAAACTCATCAATATGGAGAGGGGAGACAGACATCTCTCAAATCTGCACACTCACCAGGTCTCTTTTTCCCCCACAGTTTTGCTTCAGCCCATCTCAAAGATGCACTCTTGAGCACTGCAGCATTTGAGCTCTGTCTCCTCACAGCATGTGAGCTGTCTGACCCCAATAGCCCTGAGGTGATAGGGGTGACAAGTGACATCTGACAAAGAGTGACAAGTGAGAACATTTGCAGAGCTAAGATATGCCAAAGAGGACCCTGGAACATGGAGCTGGGCTCTTAGCTGGAATAGTAACACTTGGGTCCACAAGTATTAACTGTTTGAATCTGATCATACCCTCAGTTCTTGAGGAACAGATTGTGACCAAAGCCAAAAAATCGGGACCTAGCTAAGGGATGCAAAGAAAGTATGAGCTGCCTTTAATAAGGGATGTATTCAGTTGGTCCTCACAGTCTAGGCATGTACAATGTGCTCCAGACTCCTTTATATTCTGGTTCTACTAAAAAAAATACAGTTAATTTAGTCAGATGTTGGGGAGAGGATCATTCATCTAGAGACAAGAATGCAGGCCATCCCGGAAAGCTAAAGAACTGCTTGCAGAGCTACTGCTTTCCAGGAAAGGAATCAGGGAGTCAGAACAAACAAGGAACTCAACATGAGCTCCCATTGCAGTGGGATCAGCAAGGCCATACATCAACAACAAATGGAGAGCTGAAGCAGAAAGGTCATTTAACTTGAGTTGAAACGGTATATACCCTACCCCAGCTCATCTGCACTGTAACAGTGGGGTGCATCTGCACCACCTAATGAGCAGCTGACCTAAGAGGGCAGTAATGCCAACACAGCTGGAGCCTGAAGAGAATATGGGAACACAGACTTGACATTTAAAAGCTGGAGAAAACAAAGTGAAAATGGTGAAGACAGCTCTGTATTTTTTGAACTGTCTCAGGAGGGTGGAAGATGGGAAGCCGCAGTATCGTGGGAACGTCCTCTACATTTCTGAGCAATCCAAGAGAACGTGCTTCTAACTTTAGCACTTGCAGACTTCTTGTTTCTTCTCCTCCAGCAATTAACGCAGAGAATATGCCTGACACACAGGATCACACAATAGGAAAAAGCTCTGGAGACCTTTGGGAAGCGCACACCCATGCTGGGGTGCAACACTGTGCTGGCCCTGTTCTCCCAGCACAGCCCCTTGGTGAGCTGAAGGATTCACTGACAAGCTGCACCTTCCATAGCGGCTCACCCAGTGTGACAGAGGTCCCAGCATCTCACAGCAAATGGATGGCAGACGGCTCTCAGGGATTTAAGAGAGCTCTCTGTAGATGTGCAGCCAGTACAGATGTGACCAGTACATGACCGTGCTCCTCACTGCTCCAAGTATTTTCTCACACAACACTGAAAATTTTTATGTCTCTGACTTAGCAATGGTTAAACACATACATCCAAGTACCTGCTATAAAGCAGAAGGACTATCAGCTTTCCCTCATCTGTGGAGCCATCCCTCTGTGGCCTGGAAAACCCACACTGATGGTACAAAATAAGAAACTGCCAGAATGGCTCGATGTAAGCACATGCAAATGCATCCAGGATCCATACATATTCCATGGGGGGAAGGCAGGCTCAGCCACCATTGCAGTGTGTGCATACCAAGTGGAGGCTTTGCAGTGCTACCAAAGAGAATGTGTGAGGTGTCTCTTTGCCCAGACAAACACAGTAGTCAGATTCAAGTAGTCTCTGTGGATAGCTCAGACACAAAATGCTAACACACTAAACAGAGTTCTAATGAGAGGGTCCGATCCCTGAAGACCTGATAGTTCAATTTATATGGCGAAAGAAACAGGGACAATCTTGTCTGCATAGCTGGAAAATAAGACAGCATACCTAAAATGTTGAGAATTGCCATGTGATTTCATTTGCCATGTGGTTTTCCATGTCCTTCTCATTTGCTTGGCTTTGGTCTGTTGTCTGACAATACAGAAGGTGAAAAAGGAATTTCTATTCGGAGCCTCCAACATACCATATTCTAAAAACATTCAGGGTTAATGAGAGGAAACAAAGCTTTTCTTAAAAATGCTGTTTTCTCCACACGTATCGCTCAGAAGACACGGGAGGCTGTTGAGGCTGGAGGAAGCTATAAATTTAAAATGCAGCTCAGTGGCCTAAATGGTGGTATCTAGAATTAAATATTGCAACATAGGCAATCCAGGGTCAGTACTGGTTCTGCCACTGACCCCTGCTCAGTCCCTCAGACTCGGCTGCAGCCCTGGTTATCCTGGTTATCATCTTGAAAATGGATTTCAAAAATTGAGTTCATAGTAGGCCTTCTGCAATGCAATTTGTGCCTGTGCTACAGCTAGTTGAAAAGGTACTACCCATTTTGGGCAACTATAACAATATCACTCTGTGGATCTCACTTCAGATTCAACTTTTTTTTGCTAGACTAACAAGAAAAAGCTAAGAGAGCCACTCCCCTGGTAGTGTCAACCAGGTAGAAATCTAAAAACCTGCCCCAGAGTCTTAGGTTTAGGATCCAACATTTCAGCTTGGACTTGTCTGTAGTTTAAATCACAAAGAAAATTCCTCATTTGATTGAAACCACTGAAGTACAGAGCTCTCCCTACTGATCGAAGAAAAGTGATTATCTGCTTTTTTTTGAGAAGGAAAACGACTGTTCCTAAAGAAGAGCTCACAAACGCCAATGTCCATTTTCTATAGAGTTCTGAATTACATTTCACAGCTCCAGATAAAAATTAATGACCTCTGCAGTGTGGAGAATGCTCCAACTGGGATCACTTTTTCTTTTATTCCTAATGCCTTACAGCACAAACACAGAGCAAAATGTCTTCACAGATATAATTGTGTTATATCACGATACCAGACAGACACGGTGCTGAGACCAGACAGTAATTTACTCACTGAGGCTCTGATCCAGTTTCATTGAAATCAATGTAACGGTTTCCTCTGACTTGAATGGCTATTGACTGGATCAATCTTTTTCTCTTCATAGCTGAACACAGCAATTTCCCATTATTGTTCTGTGACCTTGCTTTCTCATTAAACTTCACTCAAGAGATTCATAAGATACAGAGTACTGCATATGGAAGATAACTCAAGAGATTTATTCTACCCAGTCATGTCTAAATAAAGTAGTGACAAGCAGGAGAACATACTTCTTTTCCTACCATGCAGTCTGCTGGCCATCGTGAGAATGTCAAGTTTTACTTTACACAAGGTAAAATCTCACACATAACATCCAAACCTCACCCTCTACAGAGTCATGGAAATATGTGTGGTGGGGTAAGCTGAGGACGAGTTGAACTGCAGTATTGCTGGGGTTTGTTTGAATCGGACACTTCAATGCCTGTAACAAAAGTTTGGCTGTTTGTGCTCTTTTATTGAACTCTGCTGGGTCATCCAGTCTCTTGTGCTCGCACACAACCACACTATTGATCCTTTTCATAAACAACCACAATCCCCACTAAACACTCTCCCTTTCAGAAGCTGTGGCAGAAGACTGCCTCTCACTTCTCTAGTGGCTGGAGCATTACAGTTCCCAGTCTGAACTCACAACCAATGGATACACACCTAATCCTGTGACAGCCTAGTACTTTAGCTTAAATAGTTTTTTCCTTCCCTGGTATTAACACTCGTGATATATTTATGAACACTTATATCCCCTTTCCACCTCAGGTCTGCTGGGCCAAGCAAGCCAGGCTATTTTCATTTCCTCTCTAATGATGGCTCTTCACTCTGTTTAGAATACTTTGTACCTTGCAGTACTTCAAAATACTTGCACAAGTTTAGACAATTATTATATTTTACAGCCAGATTAAGCTATGATGACCTTCTGAATTACTCAGGGTACATAATATCAGCTGTAATTCCTGCATTTTGGACATAATTTCAGGTTGAACTAGGTCATATATTTAATAGGCAAAGAAACAAATCCATAATACCCTAATGCATCAGGTACTCTAATGTTCTCAGGTACCAAAATGGTCAGAAATTCAGTGAAGGACGTTCAGAGGGTGGAGCAGTAAAAACCAGAGGCCATGCAAAATGCTGCATTGTTTTAACAAATACATGTTCTATGATATGGTGAGCATCACAAAGTGCTTTCAAAGTTAAACTGGTTATTCATTCTACATTTATAACTATATCAAGCTTTTCTTTACAAGAGAGACTCCTAGAAACAGTTCCACTTGTTTTTATTTCTGCGCAAATATTTAAAATCATTCCAGGAATAGAGAGGGAAGACAATAACGAAGAAAACACAGAGCTAGAAAGGGAAATTTATTAAAGATAAAAGTCAAACTAGCTTTGAGGTTTTGATCCAAACAAAAAAATATATGGAAAACATAATGGCACCATTGGGTCTTACATCCTATTTTGAAAACAATAATGTAATGTAACAATAGGTCTTCATGCAGTAGAGTATGTTCATCCCTTGGCTGTAGATCTTCAGCTGGTGTGGGTGAGCAGAACACAGATATATCCTGTCAGGATCCAAGACACCCTTGGACTGACCCTTCCAAAAAGAGCTGAGGCATCCCTGGGCATCTCACCCTCCTTGATTCCAGTGACTCCAGTCATCTGGCCCTAGGGATCATCCCTACAGCAAAGCACCTCCTTCGATTTGGGATTGCTTTGAAGCAAGCGGAACTATTTGCAGATGAGGTACTAATTTTGTATGAGCAAACACAGCACAACCCGTGGCTTAGCTTTAAGAGGTCCTGAGCCCCCACAGCTTCCACTGGCTGCCTCCGAAGCTCAGAGTCTTCAAAAGCAGAGCCAGCATACCCTCAGGGCCTGATTTTTCCCCACCCTCAGAAGCACTGAAAACTAAAGCACAAGGGTTATCAAAGGAGTGTGTGAAAATGTACTAGATTGTATACTGTCCATTAATACTAAATGTGTATCTGTCTAGTGCTCCCTGCGGCTGGTCTGCCAGTGAGACACCAACCAGGACAGTTCCACAATTGGACAAGCAGATGGGCTGTGATATTTCCATTACAAAGAATCAAACAAGGTCTTGCTGCCCACAGGTCCACGGACATATGCTTCCCCAGGACTGATGATTTATGAGCTAAGAAATGGCAAGACACTGCATAAATCTGTGAAGGTGTTATAGTCTAAAAAAGAAGATCTGTGAACACTGGGGCTTTTCCATCACTGGCCATATAAACACTGCTGCAATAAGGAATATGAGTATTGTTAGGTCTGAATCTACAGCTTTCCTGTAATGTCTGGATTTAATTTCCAATAAGTCTGCACTTTACGAGAATGTATCTTTTCCCCAGTTTTCTTTGGCTCTACTTTCCAGGACCTTGTATTTTGATACAAGGGAAAGAAAGCAATCCATAAAATGTTTTAAAAACAGTATATCCTACGGATATAGGGCAAGACATGTCTTTAAAAATATTTACCAAACCATCACTTCTTCTTCTGCACCTTCAAAGGCTTTTGCAAATGCTGCAGCCATTGCCCTATCTTTATTTCTGAAAACAACTGTGCTTTAAGATCTGGCCATCCCTTCCTGCTATCAGCTTCATTAAAAGCTTCATTAAATGAACTGTTTCACTTTGTACTGAAACAAATTAGGAATACTTACATGATCAGTCAGCTGAGCAGCAGATAATGAACAGCTGAGAGACAGTAACAACCTAAATCAGTACAGCTGTTTAAAAGGCATGGACACGACTATCTTTCAAAATTTGCCACATCCTGGCAAAATAGATAAATACTCTAATAGACACACTCCTTCCACACCTAGATTTCCTAATTAGATTTCCTTGTGTGGTCTGCTGCAGCCATATGGGATCCAGGACAGAACTGAGTGCAGAAATCAGTTTCTCCTCACTGCGCCCATTTCTCATCTGATCTCACCCCCAAGTGTTGGCAGTAGCACTGGGCAGGTTCCCTTTTTATCTGAACTCCCTCCAGCAAATTCCTCTTAACAAGCACTGCAAATGCGTTTTAGTCTACAAACAGCTCTAAGGCTGATTTTATTGTAGTCCATAAAGCATTTGCATTTGCACAAAAAACCCCCACAAAAAACCCCAAAAAACTTAGGCAAAGAACTATCACTGAGGATGACCTGGCAAATTCACGAATGCTCCTGTAAATATGCTTTGGCATGAACATCTGCAAAACGGACTCATTTAAGCCCCCCATTTTTAGTGAGCACTTCTCCCATTCACTCAGACTGATGACAGACTCACATGTGGCTTGCGTACATTACACCAGCGGCCACCAACAAGTGACAGCCAAGCAAAACCACAATGGGCTACTCTCAAGCAACTCTAAAACTGAGATTTGTCTCCATAAAAACCTATATGAACACTTACTTTTAGTAACAAACAAATGTATCAAGTCACAAACCCCTGTGTGAAGACAAAAACCGGAGCTAGGCTTGCTGAAAGCAGTTGCTGTGATTTAGATAAGGATCTCAAACCACAAAGAAGCTCCCTGTTCAGCACAAGCCACTGATTTACGGATGCAGTGGCCTAAGCAACACATTGCATTTTCTAAAAGGATCATGGCACCCCAACTACCAAAACAGGCAATATAAGCTCGCATCACACGCAAAAACAGACTCTCTGTATGTACACACAGATTCATATGATAATCTTCAATACAAATCCACCCCAGAGACACAGGTGAATAGGAAAAAGTCTGAAACAAACTCCTACTTATTTCTAATCCAGGAAATCAGACTAAAATTCCTCAATGGGGTTTGGGTATTCTATTTGTTTTATTTTGTTTTACAGAAGGAGAAAATCCGTACTCTGTACTCTCAGGATGAGGAGATGCGGTATGCCAAATGTCAGCATGGAGCACATTTTTACAGCCAGCTTCTAAACCCATGAATAAAGAAAAGGGCTTAGCGGAAATACTGACAGAAGTTTAACCACAGTGGGCCAAAGTTAGCCTTGTGTAGGTGCAGGCAACTCCACTGATGTTAATGGACTTACACCAAGGCTGGAGTTGGCCCAGTGCCTCCAGCTGGCACAGCTAAAATCTGCAGCCGTGAGCGACTGGATGCTTCCCTCTGAACCTGGCGGGATTCATGTTCATCAGAATGGATTGCATCAATTCCTTCATGAATGAGCACCTGCAGATTCACCCACGATCAGCTCTAAGGAAACGCAATGATGCCAGTTTCTCATGGGGCAGTGATTATGGATTACAGTGCTCCCAGTAAACTGTAAAGCCTGAGGGATGATAATGTGCCCCTCACTGGCAGAAACCTCCGTCAGGCCCCCTTTTGCACACAGTGCTGCGCTTTGTTTTTTCCCTAAGAGAAAGACCACACAGGGATTTTGACATCCTGTAAATGGAAAGCCGTAGTTGGTTTCTAAACGTGATGAATCTGATCCTGAGGGCCTTAGCTTCAGCAGGGAATGAATGAGCAAGCTCAGGAAAAACAATGGTGCATTATCAAATTAATTTCACAGCACAAATCACGTGAGATTCCCCAGAGTCCCTCCAATGCCAAAACACAATCCAATTGTGTAGGTTGGCGGCACAACTGCTGTCATCAAGGGTAAATTAACTGGCCAGACTCATCCCCTGGTGTAACCTCATTTGAATTACTGAATAGGACAGTGGGATCCTGCAATAGACAATTTTAATATGGAATTTGACCAGCTTCAGGTTTTGCCAGTAAGCGTAATTTCCAATCTTTGTCTAGATTAGCAGATTTAGTAATATTGCATAAAATCCTGCTTTGTTGAAGAGCTCCATATAGGCATAAATTTTGTCCATATGGAGATTCACTGCTTTGAAGTAAATCACGCTTGCTCCAGTTTCATTAATGGAATGACAGTGGGTCACAGCAGGCGACCTTCAAATCCTACACACAGAAGGAAGCGTAAATACCCTTACACAGCCTGACGTAGACTGCATCTGTATCACAATCAAACTGAAAGTGATTTAGGCTACAGTCCTGCAAAGAATTCTGCATGGGCACATCTAGAAATGTATCTTGCTGAAAAGCTGCCCTGAGCAAAGCAGCTTTGTCTTAGCATATGCTGAGTACCTTGACGTGTGCACACACTGAAATAGTCCAGCACAGCACAAGATCTTGCAACACTGTGGAAACCAACATGACAGGTATGTTGGGGATTTAACTGAAGACATTCAGAGTTAAGTCATCTGCTACCACGAGCTCAAAGATGAAAACTTTCTGACTGCAGCTTCTGTGGCTTCATTACAGACTAAGTCCCTGTAGATGAGGCAGACATCCAGCAAGTGCTACAGGATAACTCGCAGCCCCAGTTCTACGTCTCATGTGCTCTTAATTCAGCAGTGTGTTCTAAAGAAAGGTGATGCTGATTCATAGTTCAAAATATGTAGTGATACAGAAGAGAACAGTGATATCATACATGACATAAGAGGTGTGAATCAAGAAGTTTAATAAAGCAAAGGGCAAGATCAGGTACTTAAAAACCAGCAAGAATATTGAGGATATAACTGGCTAGAAAGAGGAAGACCTGGGTTTATAACTGCATTCACAAGCACCTGAGCCATTATCAGGGCATAGTTGTTAAAAAGACAAATGAACCTACATCATTGTATTAAAAAACATTTTTCTAGCAGAGGTGAAAAAGCATTAATGGAGCTGTGCAGTACAGTTCTATCTTGTACCCAAAGCAGAGGAATTCAAACTTGAGTAGGTCCAGAGGAAAGCTACTCATGCTATCAGACACTTTATGGATCTCATGAGCTTAGACTGGTTTAGGAAAACAAAAGCTGAGATGGGAGATGATTACTAACTATAAATATATCAGTATAAAATAGCTATTTAGGTTAAAAGAAAGTGTTCATACAGGAAAAGGAATTATATAAGCTGTCTCTGAATAGTATTAGCTTATACCTTTGGAAATATTTCTGGCTATCAAAGGGCTGAGTTTCTTTGATAATGCTCCAGTGAGAATAGGGGAACAAGACAACTATTAACAGTGGGTCTTTCTAGGACTGAACAACGTAACACCTATCAGGAGCAGGAAGCAGGGTCAATAGTCTGGAGATGTCATCCCAATCTGCTTCTCTGTGGTGTACTTGAGACTCCCCAGCCCTGGTGGGGAACCAAAGTCCTACCACACATGAGCTTACCACAAAATGATGGACTCTTACTATACTGCAGCTTTCCTGTGTCTTTTCTTACCTGATAGGTTCAAAAGGCATTCTATTTAAAAACTAATAGAACAATCTGGCCAAAATTTAAGTGAAGATTACAAGATTTGAGGACAGAATTATTGGAGGGGAGTAGCAGCTGAGGAAGAAAATACTTCAACAACAGGAGTGTTAATAAAAAGGTAAATAAAAACATGCAACAACTACAGTCTAAGAAATAGCTATGCCTAGACAATAAAGAAACAACAGTAAATCTTGTGATAGCATGTTACCACTTGTCAGATGAACATAAAAAATTGACTCCATGAGTGCTCCTAGCCCATTGCAAATGAGTGAAGCATGTTAACCAAAATAAATAACCTCTAGCAAGATTGTGGAGGTGAGCAGCTGGAGTGATAACATCTTACTCTAGGTCGACTCCAACTACAACACATTTGATGGCAGCCTCCACCGAGCAGAGAATCAGCCATCAAAGAGTAGCTCATTACACTGTGGTGCTATGATGTAAGTAGTCACACCAATGTTCTGCAGGCAGCTGCAGCAATAAGCCTTCCCTGGCACTTATAAATTCTATATGATTTATGTATTTGGGGGTGTAAAGCATAATTTGCATGACGTATTTAGAAAGCTTTAATTAATTTTGTGATTGATGCTCTAAAATTACTGACTGAAGTTAAGACTTTTTTAAATTGTTAAATTATATTTGGGAATTAACACGAGCAGGGCTGAGTAATCACCACTTCATGTTCATGTATAGTTCATTCAGTTCAATTAAGTTCTGGTATATAATGAGGAAGAGAAAGCAGCCAAACAAAATGCTATTGCAAGAATCTGGGTGACAACTAATACAGTTTACAAAAGAGTAAGAAAAATAGTAGCTTTCCTTTAATCCATTAAAAGAAAATAAGTCTGAGAATTATTAAGAAGGCAAGATATATACTCTTCATGGTAAAATTATCGCATGCTCAGAGTGATGAAGTATTTTGTGAGCTATCCTTAGAAGACATTCTATCCTGCCCAGCAATACAGTTACAGGTACCTGTTTAACTCTATATCATACAGATGCACAAATATTTTAGGAGAGAAGAGAAAGAATACTATAACCAACTGAAATGCTATGGAGAATTATAAGCAGACTCAAATACAGGATATCTTGAACATACCTTGTTATAGGGAACACCTGGAATGCTTTCTCTTTGAGAAGAGGCTAAAAGTATTCCTTGTATCTCTTCTGGTTTTACCCTACTACCTACTACTATGGTAGGAGAGAATCAGTGAAAAAATAATAACGATATCGCTGGCATCAAGGATTGAAAGAGATCAATTGAATTTTTAGGGGAAAAAATACATATTATTTTTTGCTGAGTCTCACAAGCTGGTTGGTGAGTTACTTGTAACAAGTCTGAGGAGGGTAATTTAAAAGAGAGGAGCTGGTTGATAGACCAAAAGTGAATATGGATCCAGATTATCCAAACTCATCAATTCTAATTCTTTGTATGGAAATAGTTCTCCACAGCCTCTCTCTCTTGGTGTGAAAGCTCGAGAAAATCAATCAATATATTACGTTCGTTATTTGTTACACACATTCCCCTCAGCTGTGGCTGCCCTGGTCCCCTTGTTGACGTTGCTTAGTGCCTACTCACACACAAGCCCAACACACATTTCTCTGGAGATTTATTCTCCTCTGTATCTCACCATGGCACCAAGAATATAAACTGATCCAATTTGCCACCTGTCAGGACTCAGGGACTCAAAAGCAGAGAGCGCTGAGGTATGAAATGGATGGATACTGACCGTGATAAGACAGTTCAGATTATCAGAATTACTTCATCCCTTAAAGATAATGACTCCAGCAACATCCTACCCTTTGGCACAGGAACTCAACACATGAATAATAATGATCACCCTCAGTTCTGCACTGAAGATCTGGTTTTATCTGACTCTTCTGAACTTGTGAGAACCCAGACAATCCCACCCCAAGTAGAGATCTGCAGAATGCCAGTCACGTCCTCTTTATGCCGTGACAGAACAAGCCACTGCTTGTTTCCCGAGCTATCAGCAGAAGTGCTGGTACCACGAATCCCTGGCACCTCTGGTTGCTCTGTACACATGCTGACAGAAACAACTGCTGTTGATCTATCAGCGAGCTCCTCACCTTCAAGAAGTCCACATCAGAAAGACAAAACCTTTTACACATCCATCTTTCTCAATTTGCCAGGCACACCAAGAGGAGAGCATGAAGCGGTGCTAACTGACTGGAGAGCAGATGAACATTGTAACATTGTGCTGCACAGGCAGCACAGTCAATTCCTGCAGCAGACACTCATTTGATCAAAAGTGGTTCTGCTGGCAATTTACTTTTCTTGATCCCACTGAAAAAGAGTTTTAATCTCTGTTTTAAACTTGACTTCTACTTGCTGCCCTGAGGAAAATCAAGGCCAGATAAATGATTTTCAAAGACAAGACAGTTTTTTTTTTTCTTCCAGATTCAGAAAATGATTTTGTCTTGATGAATAAAACAGGCTTTAGTCGTTTAACTTAACTCTGAGCTACAAAGCATCTCTGCTCTCTCCAGGTAACCAAGGACACATGCATTTTTAACACACTTGTCTCAAAATGAGTTTGCAGGGCAGGCAATCAAAAATCTACCCTGTAACCTGGATAATGAGATATAGAGCCATTCGAAACCACTCAAGATGCAGCCCCATCCTGCCACTTCTCAGATTATTTTTATTAAGGATGGCTACATTGCAAAACATTTCTCTGTTGCGGGGTAGGAGGGGGC
>VWZT01010076.1:660462-681847 GCA_013397055.1 Pachycephala philippinensis
GAGGAGGTGGGAAGAGAAGAAGTTCAGCAAAACTAGTATCTTTTGTAGCTAAGTGTACTTCCAGAGCTTCACAGAAACATGAAACCTCACCAGAAAGTATAGAGAAACATCACTGGTTATTCCACAACATCAAAGCATAGATAATTTGAAAAGAGAAAAGAGTTTCCTCTGAATTTGCTGGATCTAACACCAATATTGTCTTGACACGTCCTTTTCTTTCTCATTTCTAATTCCCTCCTTGAATCCACACACCAAACTTCTCCTCTCCACATTCTAACCACTTGTGCATTTTACACCACATCCCAGCGTGTTTCTACATCACTCAACATCTCCACTGCTTGGTTCCTGAGCAAGGCAAATAATCCAGCCCCACATCAAAGCAACAGGTAGGAGCAATCTGAAAACTGCACAGGTTTCAGTAATGGAAGACAGCAAGGAACAAGCAAGGTCTTATTGCCAAACAGCAAGGAAAATTAATGAGGCTTTCAAATGCCCAACTGGCAGCGATAGTGCGTTAAAAGAATGTAAAAGAGGGGAAAGGACCATCTGCCTGCCAACTATGAGCACTCTCTGGCTGGTGCTAAAAACTCCACTGACTGCTGGGCTTGAAATTCAGGTATTAAAGTTTAAGAGATGTGTTCAAGACTTTTATGAAATGAATGTGATTTACACCAAAAGACACAGCCAGTGATGCTTTTTATCCTCTCTTACTTTTACTAGTCTTTTTCCTCTAAATGGATTTTCTGGATCTTCAGCCACCAGTAAAATTTCAGGCTTCCAAAAAGGATTCTTTTTAAATTACAATGAATCATAAAATATATGAAACAGAGGTTGATATGTAATTCCAGATTGCTTGGTCATTGAGCTGAAATAAAAGAAAATGGTAGCCTGATCATCAGGCTGAATGATGGCAAAGATAGCCTAAAAAGAAGTATTTTCTTCTGAAACCTTTCAGATTCAGATCTGGTAAAGACAAAAGGAAAGGTTTCTCTAGGATTTGGTGGTAGCTGAGCCTATCCTGAAGATAAGGCACTATTTGACACAGTAGTGATTAGTATTTGGTTTGTGAAGTTTGACAATAGTACCTGCAGTTGACATTACCCCTAACTCACAGCTGGGAAGACTGAAGTATCTCAGTTACATTTGCACCCATGTATCTCACACACACACACACACGCCCATACACAGCTTGGAGACAGCAATCTGTACTAATCATGTACAAACCTCCATTCAGAAGCTTGTCCTGACTTATCAGGACTTTGACTTATCAAGGAAAATCACTTTCCTAGGGCAATGAAATAAACAGGTGTTCACATATCAAAAATGGGGGTTAGTAGCTTTTCACTGCATGGACTCATCTTGTTCCAAGCCTGTAGTGCCATGTTTTCAAAGGTACCTGAAAAAACAGATTTATGCAGAACTCATAAGATGCACAAGCTGGCTTAACAAAGGACATGCTGGAGTTTTAGCTGAGCATTAAGTAGTGGCACTGGAAGATGTACATCTCCAGAAGTGAAACTTGTAGTAGTATTAAATTGCAATTTATAAGAATTATGCTTACTGATCACTGACATAATGTATGGTAGCAACTGAGCCATCTACAAACACTGGAAAAATGTAAAAATCTAGAAAGAGTTAACTGGGGGAAGGGGCAAGAAATTAAGGAAATTTTAGGCTGGTTGTTAGACAGAGATCACTACTGTGATCTCCCCCAGGGAAGGAATAGATGCTTAGTTATTTAAAGCCAACAGGAGAAAATGCATTGTAGGGAACAATCCCACAATAGCAAGAGATAAAGTGGATAGGCTGTCAGCTTTTTCCAGTTCTAGTTAGCTTATGATTTGCTAATAATTCTTCTTTGGGTTAAAAGGTTAAGATCCCCACTATTCTTACTGGTCTCCATAAATGCACATTACCCACAGACAGAGAGTAAAAGTTCTACCTGTACAATGTGCTGTACTGTCACCTTGCAATTACAGAAATATCATGCAGTGAAGCCTTTTCACCACAGAGATTTTATTTGCAAATGATGGTGAGGAGCACTTTAACTAGACCTTCTTGCACTTTGCAAAACAACAGAGCAGTTGCACCTTGTTTCTCTGCGACTGAGTGTGCCTGCAAGTTACGCCTGGATGAAGAAAACAGGTTGTGATTAAGATCTGCTGAGATACCTGGAGCAATTCCGGGCTCTGGCTACAAACACTGTCTGCATTCCTAGCAGCTGTAATGCACTTTCAGCTCAGGCTCCAAACTTCAAGACACTTTGCATCAGCCCTAGACTAAGAGGACTAAGAGCCCATTGCACATCTCACGCTGCTTCTGGAAGATGACATGACACAAACAAAAGACAAAGTGAGACAAAAGCTTTATGTACACACACACAGGGCAAAAGATGTGCTAAGAGTTGGAAGAGCTGGAGTTACTTCAGGTGATCAACAAGGAAAGGCATTTGGAAAAGGAAATTTCCCCATCTGTGGAAAACAAAGAAACCTGTCCCTCTAGAATTAAAAGCCTATGTGGGTTACCAGAGATGAAGGAAACAATGCCAGGGGAAAGAAACCAAAGGAGGAGGTTTTGCAATATTCAACTATCAGCCATGAATTGCCATGTTCAGAGGGTGACTCTGGGATTCAGAAGAGAAGCCAAGCATGGGAAAGAAAGGAGCAGAGATTGTATAAGGACGCTTTTTATTCTTCCTGGTTTTCTGATGCCTATTCTGCATGAAAGGACAGAGCTAGTGGCTTAGGAATTCTCTGAAAATCCTATTTCTCTTATCTATCACACATACCTAGAGAGACAAATTGTTGTCCAGAATGAGCTGGGATCTAGAAATACAAGGATATAGGACGGAAAAAGACCACATGAGAAACCAAGGTTTACTCCCTGCTCATTTATGATGGTGGTTAAAAGCATAAAATTAAAATGCCTGTGGTAACACATTCCTGGCTTAGCCAGGCCAAGGTGAGGCCTCCCGACTAGGAAGAGCTGCAGGGCACACAAAAGCACCAGATGTTTGCCTGCTGAATGACTAATCGTGCCCTCACCCTCAGTAAAGTGTTCGAGTGGCATGAAGAGACACATTCTTGGCTTCATAAACAGCTAACGTTAACGTTCAGGAGAAAATGTCATTAAAAGTCTGTACTTCAGCCCAAGGTTGGAGTAGCTGAAAACTCCTCGTTCCCTTACCACCCTGACCAGCCCCCCAGACAGATGGGGAGGTTTTCTGGTGAAACACAAACAGCTGTAGTCACTGGATTAGGTACAGTTCTGAGGATGAAAGCAAAGGACAACATCCAAGCACTGCAGCCTGCAGGGACTGGGCAGAGGGAGGGAAGGGCCTTGCCCTGCCGGGAGGGCAGCAATCCTGTCAGCAGCAGCCCAGCCGGCGGCAGACGGGAGCATGCCCGTTTCTGACAATGCAGATGGGAATCAGGAAAGGAACAGAGGTTACAGGGCAAACAGCATGAGAAAGGTTGGAGCTCAGCCCGTTTCCATCCAAAAGATACACATAATTTACCAGCCTGTAAGAGAGGCAATTCAACTGAAGTTTGCTCTTGCTCTTGGGGGGATTTCTGACAGAAAAATGGCAGACCTGCTCTCCTGCATTCAGCAGAACAGATCCACAACCTCTAAGGAGAAGCTAACACAGCAGCACTTCCATGCATCAGGAACTCTAGGCTGAGAAACACTATCCTCAAACCCCTGACCAAGAAGGGCAGCCAGAGCCAAAAAGCTCTTTCTGAGAAGCTTTCTGTGATTATCCTTCTCAGACTGGTTTAAACAAACAGCAACACCCTAGAAGTCCTTCTCTCTCCAGCAGGTATAACACCCCTAGCAGAAGTGGACAAGTGCAGGGATCTGTTTTTACATGAGTCCTTCCTGATGGGAACAGGATGCCAACCAAGCGTGCTCTAGATTTTTTACTAAAACTCCCTGTCAGACTGCCAAAGGTATTAAATAACAAATCTGCTTATTTTCAACCATGACCACAGTTCAGTGCAGCCAAGTGAAAACAGTCCCTCGCAGGTGGACAGCATATAAAGTGCTACACCCAGGCCCTGGAGAGGACACCCTGCCCTTAACGATGTGTATTCCAGCTGTACTGCAACAGATGTACAGTCCCCGTTCCACTTAAAAAAGCACTGGCTTTGGTAGACTCACTAGTTTAAAGGTAAAATATGCTATTGGCTCTAACTTCAATTGTACAACATTGATCTATTCTACCTTCTATTAAAATACAATCTTGGTAGTCATCCATGTCGGATGCAGTAATGAAAACCAACCTGCTTCTACAGACCACAAGCCATTCTAAATGAGAAGAACTGTGAACTGGGCATGCCAGTAGGAGTGAAATGAAAAAACTTCTGAAACAGTAAAGATATGCACAGTATTCAAGAATACTTGGTTCAGGTCGGAAGACAAGTATCTTCAAAAGACAGCCTGACCCAAAGCCAGTGGAAGGAACTTCAAGACAATATCTCCCTTTTATTTCAGTGGTCTTTGGATCAGGTCCATAGCTGGAAGTTCATAGCCAATCCATAGCCAGGTTTTAAATTCAGGAGGAACAAATGCAGTAACTTCTTGAATAACTTTTAGAGGGGTAGTCTATAAAGACAATTTGCCCTCAGCGTTTCAGAACATACCAGAGCTGGTGCCAACTAATCAAGCTGATGGAAACTTCACTGGCCATTGGATGTACACTTGGAGAGGAGAGAATGGGGAGCATCTTCATTTGCAGCCCACTTCAAAGCGAAGTTATCTAGGGAATCATAGGAAGATGGAACACAGACAAGAGAGCTTTGGCAACTCCTTTGTAATCTCTTAGTCCTGAGAGGAAGCTCAACAATTAAAGCTAGCGTGCGAGCCTTAATGTACCGGAGAGGTCTGGCTTTCCATTTGAATGCTGAGGTTTGGAGTCTCATTGCCAACAGCAGCCACAGAGTCAGCAGCTTGTTTCCAGTTCGTGAACTCCATATGCAAGCTGGATTTCCACTTCGGGAAGAGGTGAAGAGAAATAATACAAGTTATCATGCCTTTAGGGTCTATGTTTTTTAATTTCTTTTTTTTTCCACCCAGGCTGGCACATGTCATTAGGAGCAAAGCCAACATTAGACACTCAATGTGTCAAAGTGACTCACCACTGATCACTGGTTGTTACTGGGAGCACAGATGTGGAGTAATCTAAGAACGGGAAATGCAAACTCCTTGCATCAAAGGAAGTAAGGGTGGCTAATGCCAGCTGTTCTGCAAATAATTTGGGGAATTAAGTGAAAGAGTTAGCAGCAGCTAACTGGTGGGAATCTACTTTTTCTGAAAGCACTGCTCCAGCAGGGCTGGTTTCAGAGATAATGCTGCCAGTTTGAACTAGAACATCTTGTTTTTAATAGCACATATCTGTCCTTTCTGCTGTTTTGATGAAAGAAAGGGTCATTTCAAACGGAAATCACCAAATGGGAGCTGCGCTTCAGACTGATTATTTCCTATGCATATAACTAATATGCAGGGATTAGAAACCATTTAAAATACATAGCACTTTTTAGGTAATCCTCTAAAACAGTCTTTGATTAATTCTTACAACTCTAGAAAATGCTGTCTGTCTTCTTTCCTTTCCTTAAGCATTATTACTTCAACAGAGAAACCTGATACTGACTTCCCAGCGTTTGCCCAAGGCATTGAGTGAGCTGCTGGTAGAGATGAGTTTAGAAGTTAAAACTCACCAGTTCCCAGGTTTGTATTTAGGCAATCACAGCACACATCTCTCTTTCTCAGTCAATTTGTGTCCCTTTTTAACTGTTACCACAGACCAAAGCAGGTGATATTTATACTGAATTACTTCAATGCAACCAATATTAATACTTGCAATTCTATTGCTGGCCCAGACTAAGTGTTCCCAGAGCTTTACAAATCCCAGTTACCAAAGCCTTACAATATCCCTGTGGAGTACTATTTGCTTTGTAGGGGGGCTGAGTAATGAATCATGGAGTGTTCATGGGACATATTCATATTCACAGAGTAAGCATGTGACAGGACTTGATGCTAGCCATGAATGCCAGGTCATTCCCAGATATTTCAAGTGTTCTCCAAGTCTTCCACCAATGTTCAGCTCAAGAGTCCATTTTGCCCTTCCTTCAATTCAGTTTTCAGCCAGAAATGTTCTCCACAAGAGGCACAGAGAAGATGTAAGAAGACCCTGTGTTCTCAAACAACCTCATTAAGGACAAACATCCACATGCAGAAATTTTCTAGGGTGAAGGGACCAGTCACAAGACAGTATTGTTTTGTTCTCTAAACAAATTTTGGGGCTGTGTGCAGTGTAACGCACATACCATTTAACCTTTTAACACTGTTAGTTGTAGGTGCCAATAAACTCAATAAGGGAACATTTGAAATCAGTCTCACCTAACTGTAAAATCGATGCTACCTGTCACAGCACAGTAAAATGCTACAGCTCCAGCTGTACTGTATGGTTGCACCCCCCCACTGCATGGAAACACACACAATGCTCTCTATGACGCTGCGGTCCTGTTAAAACAATTTTCATTAAATGCCTCAAAGAGCTAAAGAGATTGCTATCTGAAAACACAGAGAAAGCATTTAAACCACAAGGTGCTTGGATTTCAGATGGATTCCCACTGCTATTTGAGTTACAGAGACAGGCAGAGGTTCCACATGAGTAGCACTGCACAAGTTGCAATCCACGGAGTAACTTCTCATCCCCACAGAACTTTTGATCTCAATGAACAAAACAGACTACATGTACTCTAGTGCTCATTCACTGTGGAAATTGGAGGCAGAGAGCACTCATCAGACATCCTCCTGGAGCTGGTCTAAACTTCCTGTCCCAGTACCATCTGACCTCTGCGTCAATTAGAACTTCCTGCAAAAAGGAATTATTGCCCAATAATCCAGGATGTAAATCTAAATTGCAATAGGTAATTCCTATTAACTCCCCGAGCAGATACTGTATTGCACAGTCAGAGCATCTTCTTGTGGTTGAGAGGATTACACTAAACCACATAAAGCACTCTTTAGTTACCAATCCAACACAGGCAGGAGATGCAACCACTGCACAGATAGGCACACCTAGCTGTGGTAGCTGTGATAATACAGCACAGGCTCTATTAGCACTCCCAACATCCGCTACTTACTAGGACACTTGACACCTTTGCTGTTAAACTAGAGCCATGAAGGAACAATGAGCTTTCAGAGCTAATGTGCACAGAGAAATAAAACTCTAAACCTATTAGGTGCTAAAAAGATTTTTGTTTAAGTGACATATTTGTTCCTTCACAGTCCATCATCTGACCAGGTTCAGCTATATCTAAAAGCTCCAGTGAGGAAAAGAGAAAACAGCAACTGTCAGAAGACACGACTTTTGGAAGTACATGTGTGAGTGGTGATGGTTTTATGAATTTAACCCATGCGAAGACAAGCAGATGCCGAGAACTGTTCCCAGTAACATGGTATCATGGAGCATCCCATTGCCCCTCTAAGCTCTGATATTCCAAAGTCTCCTCCAAATGCCTACTCCATTCCCTGCAATCCTGCAGAACAGCCAGGAAGAGGCTCAGCGCATGTGACATGCTGCACCCTAACAGCAGAAAGGGTGTTTTGGCTGCTGACTCCAGAGTAAACCCTTTCTTTTCATCATGGGTATATCCAAACAGTATTTTACTGGCAGACACAGTCTTCTGCTCAGACTCAAGATAGTAATTTAAAAGCCTTGTTCATCTGCATCCTTAATTGGGGATCTCATTTGTCTATGGCTTCTTACCTCTCTTTCCCACATAAGAAACTCCAGCTCAGGAGAGGAAGTGCTTTAAACTCTGGCTAATTAACTCAGCAAGAGAAAGTCAGAGCTCAGAATCTACCCTCTCCTATCAGAAACTCCTTACCCTGCAGTTAAGAAACATGAAGATGCTGACAACTCTTAAACACTCCTCCCACTGGAAATATATTGCTCCCATAACTTCTGGGGAATTACTCCTATACAGTCTCAACATAAAAAATCCTGGGAAACAGTGACACCCACATATACACACACCTTCCCAGAGGCAAGCACAGAGACCCTGAGGACAGGCACATGGCTTTGCTGTTGTACTATTCACACAGAGCTTCCAACCTCCTAGATGAGTTGTGCAGTGAAGACAAGGATATGCATTTGGGACTAAATTTTTCTGTTCTGGCACAGCAAGTCCAGAAAACTGGACCCCTGCACTCCTCTCTGAGCTCTGCCACTGACTGCACACCCCACTTGTAAGCCACTGAACCCTAGCAGCCAAATCTGACAATGACGTGCCTTGCTGGAGAGGCATGGCTCTGAGATCCCTAGTGTCTCCAACTCTCCATGACTTCCATCTGCTCTGAGCTTTTAGGACGCCTGAGACCAGAAATGCACTACCAGACATCCAAAAATAAAGCCTGTACCTCATTAGCCTGTAGGAAAAGCTATGTCCTCTGCTGTTCTACACATGTAGCATACAACCATATACATTTTGGTACACTTATCTCTATTAATACAATGTGGGGATGTCGCATATGGGCCCTAGTCTCTCTCTTTCCATTTCACTTTACCCTTCCCTAAAATGAAAATAAATAATACCCACAAAGCATGGCAAAGCACTTTGTAATCCCCAAATGAAGGGTTCTGTAGGTGTGAAGCATTCATAAGATGTATTTATTTTCAAACTTCAAAAAAGCTGGTTGCTGTGTTTCCTGGCTGTGTTTAGCAGACCTCTCTGCTGTGCACATCTGAAGCACACATCAGGGAAAGAAATGCTGTGATAATAGACTCCAAATCCCACAATCTATTTGTTCTAGTAATTAAAGAAATATTTACTCAGGAAGCAGGTTTATGCAGGATGAATAGTTTCTAAGAACAAATATGATTTAATTATGTGTAAGTGCAAGAAGCACGCTACATGTTAACTAGATTAATTTATGCTCACTAAAAATACAGACAAAATTGGTGCTTGGCTATTAATTTTCTATGTTGGAGAAAAGAAAGGGTAAGGAAGTGTTCACAGAGTTGCCTGCTTTAGAAGCTTATTTGAGTGTGATCTGTACTTTTCCAGAAAGAACCAGAGTAAGTCTTCTGCATAAGATAACTTCATTTACTCACCACAATTTATAAATAAATTGTATTCTGAATTGTCAGAATTGTTCATTTAATGGCACTGTGGATAAAAAAACTTTATTTTTTAACACTTACCGTAAGTATTCATAATACATCCTTCAACAGCATTTGGCCTTGCTTTATAGGGAAAAATAATTTCCCAGAATGTACAGGGACTATTTCAAGGCCCTACTTTAACATAAAGAATCCATCATATTTCTGCTATCAAACACAAAAAAATGTTTGTGGCTGCAGGACTGTCTTTCAATGCCTCCTTCTATGAGCTTAGACAAGACACTTGAGTTCTCTTTGTCTCATCTTCTTCCCTGCTAAAAAATCAATTTGTTCACTTAAGACTCGTAAAGGACAGTGCAATGGGTGTGTTATATTACAGATAGATAAGGCACAAAATAACAATGACTACTTTTTTTGTAAATTCTTCTTCCTGTCCTCTGCATGTGCTACTAAATATAGTGGAGTGAGACAGTTCTAATTGATTCTTGTCTTTGTTCTTACGGCTGCCTTTCATTTTCTGCACAAGCTTCCTCCTTTTCAACATCCTTGAAAACCAAGAATAATTCACTGGCATCCCACCACAGTTCAATGTGCTGTTACCACCTGGTTTTATCCCAACCAGAAAGATGGCTTTTCACATTCGGTCCTGTGTTTGCTAGCAAGCAGAAGACTTTGATTCTCAAAGATACAGACTTTAGCCTACAAGTAAAGTTTTTAGCAGTCTTGATGAAATGGAATATCACTAGCCTTGTGTGTGAAAAATCAGAAATTAATATATTTTAAGGGCATTTCCAGGTCCTACCATGGTTTAGCTACTGCTGAGTTCAGCTGAGCATGTGTTCAGCTGAATGTGGAGGTTTGGTTGATGCTGTTTGAGCTGGGGGAATGGACTAGGCAATGTGTTAAGGTCTCTTCTATGAAAGTCTGGCCACCAATATATTAAATTAGTGTCTGACTTTATCAGATGCAGCTCAGTATTTCATTATAATCTTTAAATCTTAGCCTTTAAAAAATACCCAACAGAAATTTAGAAGGATATGGGAGAAAGGAAACACAACCTTTGAACCTCTCTGTGAAATGGAGGGGCCAGCAAAATAAAAAGAGCTTTGTAGTACTTTGGAAATTAAGAGCAGACCATTTCTATCAAATAAATGCTGTTGTAGCTGAAACAACACAGATTGCGGACGCATTTGTAGATTTTTGTTTTACAGAGAAGCTGAAGTTTTTGGTGAAAGATCTTCCTACATCAATTTGCTTTGAAGTGCTTCCTACAATCATGATAATCTGTTCCAGAAACCGGTCGTAATAGAAAACACCATTTCAATGCAGTCTACAAAGCACATTTCTAAAAAAGCTTTCAGTTACACCTTAATTGTAAATATGCCACCCAGCCACTCACTCCTTCACTGGGGAGAGTTGTCTGTGGTAAGCACACATTTTTCCTGATCTCCTGCCTTCTAATCATGTCTATCAAGTCTTTGTGACTGACAGACGTGTTAGCTCTGCTATTCAAAACAAGTAAGAGATGCCTAAATTATACTGCATTTTAAAGAGGCACTGTCAGGTTGAAAACATGGGGCCATCTCCTGCAGCTCTGACTCAGGTAGAACGCCAATTTCAAAATCAAATATTTCTTGGATAAGAACTGCAAAACGTGAACCTTTTGGGGTTTTTTTAAGATGAAAAATCCAATTTTAACTTGCATAAACTGAACTCTTCCTACTGATGTGCCTTGTTGCAGGGTCAGGCTCTTGTCCCTTCGACAAATATCTTAGACCATTAGAACTACATGTATCAGATTATTTCCAATCCTTTATACTATTAATTTAAACCCCTGTTTGTATCAGGTAGAAGTCTGCCATGAAAATAATCCCACTGGCTCAAGGCTGTTGTGATAACTTCACTGAAGCACTTCAGTAGTTCATTTGGTTTATTTGTGGAGAAGTCTTTACTCAACTTATGTAAAATCTTCAGAAGTTTTTTTTTTTTTTTTTCCTTGCTTAGTTGAATCAGCTTGGGAAAGGAAAGAAAAAGCAAGCCTCATTATTTCTAATCAATTACTTCTGCATCTTATGCTCAAACATGTGGAGATCATGTTGTTTCTCTTTTTTAAAATTAAAACTAAAAATGCTTCTCTCGGTGCTGGGTTTTGCAACAGCATAATCTTGCAGGCCTCATTTTGGAGAGTGTCTCTGGACCAATGTCATCCCTATGCAATCTGGTTCCATAGGTACAAAGTTGTCTTTGATTTTTTGGGCTCATATTACAGTCCTTAGTCAAACACAACCGGAGCTCTTCACTGAGGCTGCACTCATCTATCTGTGAGTAGAATTGGGCTCTTGAACTTTACATGGACGTCCAAGCCCTCTGAGAGCTTTGTAAATGGATAGCAGAGTAGGCTGCCAGAAAACAAAGAGTTTTCATTAAATGATAACATCTTTCCAAACTAAAAACAGAAATTGTACTACTTATGGGAAGATTCAAGTCCTCTCAAACCACAACGATCACAGTTAAGGTTAGTGCAGCTGAACCCTACACTAGTATAACTTTCGCAAATAATTTAACTGTTTGCCTTGTGTTAGCAATCAAGAACTCAGGCCAGTAAGCTCTCATCCACAGGTCATTTTACTGAAATTAGTAACACCTTCATAAATTTGTACAGATTGCAAAAGTGAGTTTGATTCTGCAGGTTCAGATCTTACACTTGCAAGAATGGAATGTGTTCCTCACCAGAAATTCTACCTGAACTCTGCCCTCAGTTAGTTTGAAGTGTCTCTTTTCTCCTTGCCTGCATCACAGTGCTCCTGAATGAGAGTCTGGTTATGCCCAGGCAGAGCGCAGACAGATGTTTTGACATTTCCCTGCAGAGTTCCCCTGATACAATACTGCTCTGATTTACAAGCAGTGCTGCTGCTGCAATCCCCACCCAGCTCCAAGCCATGCTCCTCTGCCAGTCAAAACCTGCTGTTGCCTTTCACCACTGCAGCTACTCCAGTTCTTCACCAGGCATGTAACACACCAGGCTCCTCATGCCAAGAGCTTCCTATACCACTCTCCCTTTTTTCTGCCTTCCAGCTTTACAGTCCTTATCTCCTGCTGTCTATCTGCTCAGTTCTGCTCTACAACCTCTGATGTTCCAGTTCTCCCAAACCTTTGTAGCTGTCAGTACTACTGTCTTCTTTGGCCAGTAGCATCCTTAGAAAGTTCAGAGAAGAGACAACAAGCAATAAGGATTGAAAAAACATTGGAAAATCCAGTATCATACTGAAATATCACAGAAAAGTAAAGAGATGACTTGACTGCAGTTCACAAGTACTTCCACAGCAAGAAAATGTTACGCTCTCCTCTTTGGATAAGAGCATAACAGGACCAAGAAACTAGCAACTAAGAGGCAACATAATCGCAAGAGTTGCTGAATTTTAAACACTTAAGCAAGAATTGCACGATGTTCTCTTCCTTCATAAATATTTAAAACAAAATTGGATGTTTGTTTAGAATAGTTGACCAGCTTGAACATGAATCGGCTTAGGGAAGTTCTATGCCTTCAGGGAAGGCAGAAAAAATGACGGGAAGCACCTTTCTGGAGTCCATCACCATGGGAGGAGGGACCAGATAGGGAAGAATCCCAGGAATCAAAAGTAAAATGTAAACTAAAGGGTAAAATGCTAAAAACCCTGGTCACATGTGTTCTCTCACAGGTCAATGAACTCCATTTGAGTAAAGACCAAATGACCAAAGACTGCTTGCCCAAAACACATCATCCTCAAATCTGCCCATGAGTCTTCAATGCAAAATTCAATTTAGACTTGTCAGCCTTGATGTGCTTTGTTTTGATGAAACCAGGAATGAAATATAGCACTGGCAGTAATCTTATCCAGTCATCTTAACTAATTTAGCATTTTGGATGTCTTAGCTTATGAACTTTACAGAGAAAATTTTGGCGAAAAAGGATGGCATTGTAACTTCAGCCTTCTTAAAATTAACTCACACCAGCTATTCTCAGTAGTACCATCATTATCTGTGAAACTGCTCAAATGAAGAATCAATAAATAAATATGAAGAAGAAATTTAGGGGAAAAATGAAGTGCTATTAGCATTCCAGGAGTATAATAAACTCATAACTCTCTGAGGCAAAACAGTGAAGCCTGGATTTGCAAAGCTACCATAGACAAGGAGGTGTGCAAAACTCATTCCAAATATAAGTTGGTTTAATATTTCAAAGACTCATTAGAGGGAACACATAGCATTAGCAAAATCATGTTTTGTATGCCTGATGTACAGTCCTAGGCAAATACAGAAAGTATCTAGTAAATTACTCTCTTGGGAACAATTTCTGTTGGTTAAGGGGGGAAAATGTTAAATTTTAAAGATGTTAATAACTTGTTTTTGTTTTATTTCAACCTGTATATATGCATGTCTGGTATGCATATGAAAATGCAAAATAGAGGAATAATCCCTAGTTCATCTTGAAAATGCTGGGACCGATAGTGCACATGCAAGCAGGGTACTTATTTTCTCAAACCGTAGCTTGAGACACTAACTTACACTGAACTGTTTAGATGAGTAAAGGATTTGCACAAACAAGTTACCTACTGGCAATGTTTAGCATGGAGAGAAATGCATAGTCTTGTAAGGCACGAGTTTAGGGCTTTGATGCAGGAAAGCAATGAGATGAAACATTTCATTCATAGGATTTAACTACACATATAGAATTAAGTATTTGAATAAGTGTTTTCAGGGCTTGTAACCTTTCCGCTGCCACTAATACACTCTATGACCTTGAGCAAGACACATAAGACCAGCTTTTCACAGACCTCAAAGTTTAATTTGTACAGATTTCAGTTGCTGGCAACCCTACCTGGCATCCATCTGCATCATTATTCACAATATCTTTAACAGATGAGCACAAAATTCTCCAGGCCACAGTCCTTTTATACCTCACTTTCTGTCCCTGATGATTATTACTTCTGACTGCTGCACATGGATGTTAAAATGGAAATAAGGCTAAGTTGTACTATTATATCATTTGATTATCCTCACAAAGCAGGAACTGTGAAATTTTTCATATTATGTGTAACTTCACCTCATCCTTTGTCAGTATTGGAACAGCACAGGGTTACAGTGCATGTTCCTATTTTGCTCATGAAGAGTAAGTATATATCTGTATGCTACCACAAGCCACTAATGATATTCTTCCCCCTGTTGTCTTTTATTTTAAGTAGGTGGTTACAAGCTGCAATTACAACTAAAAGCTGAGCTCTCTTAGACTGGAGGAGCACATTGGACACAGGCAGAAACTGAGTCTCAACTTTGTGTTTCTAGTGAAAATGCCCTTAATATGTGGAGTGGACCCCAAAAAGGTCAGAGAGTGAAATATTAAGTGTTTTATAAATATAGACTGATTGCCCTGTCCAAACCATGTGTTTGAAAATCTCCTTCTGGCAGACAATCATCTTCAATCAGGAAGGGAGAGCAGAGGAAGGAACGTGAGGCAGGGCAGGGGGATCTGTAATCACTCTAACAAACTTCTGAGACCCAGCCAATTTTTCCCTCCATGTGTTATATATATACAGGCTCCAAAAGCATCTCTTTCTGCATTTTTGAATTTACTGTATTATCCTGTTGAACTGAGTAATCCAGAGTGAACTTCCTACCCTTTCCTTTCCTGCCTTATTTTTTTTCCCCCTATCTTTGATGAGCTGTAAATCAGCACCATAGGAGATAAATAAGCAACCTTTAGCTGAAACAGCAGGCTAAGGAACTTCCACGTGGCCAAGCAGCACAGCAAAGCAATTAAACCTGCCCAACAGGCCATCCATAGTCAGCCTCCTCTTCCCTTAAGAGGCTGGCCCCAAAGTATTCCCAGATTTAGTTCCTAATCCTACCTCTGCGTTGTGCAGATGGTTCCACAGCACCCACTCAAAACCTCTTTGAAGTTACTATGAATCCACACAGCTGTGTAAGCTTGTTGTCCCTGATTCTGCTGCAAGAATGAGGATGTGGCCAAGGTCTCATGGAATTTTGTTTCCTGCCCTTCGAGAAGACAGGCAGGATCTGCTTCCTTCCCACAAAACTAGTCATAACTGTCACAGCCATATTTTGGAACCACCAACTTGATCTCTGAGTCAGGATACTTTCATACCACATAAGAAATTTTCATTCTGTTATCCTTTCAAATAAAATTGAAGCTATTTTTTCATTTTCACTCTACATCAGTAACCTGCACAAGGTTTGCACCAGGTTTGCACTTGAAATGAAAAATACTGCTTTTAAAATGACAAACACTGAACACAGGACATTTGTTAGCACTAAAAAAAAGCGCTCTCTGTCTGTGGAGAAGCATAATTCATTCACTGATACATGCACCCACAGTTTCTCCAGGGAGTTTCACAAATTCACATGCACTCCCAGCACTAAATTTTGCATTTCAATCTAGGCATTAGCTATAAAAGAAGTGTAAAATCTTATGTAGTCAGACAGAAGCTGTTCCCTATTGGCTACATAATAAGCACCTTAGGTGGCTCCAGGGTATAAAATTATTCCAAAAGGGGTGTGGAAAAAATTACACTGCATAAATTGATTCCAGATCCACCTGTTCCAGGTGCCAGCAAATATATTTTGTTAAAGACATCTGCTTGTCTTAAAAGCTAACAGTTTTTGAAGACTATGGCACAAACAATCTGCAAAATATACAAACTTCAGAAGCCACAACTGCAAGTGGCTTATAGATCATCTATGCAGGACTTAGCTGGGCAGTTCTGCAGGACTGCAGACTGCATGGCATCTCTGCTTAATATCTGAGAGTATCTGGCATCAGAGTACATCCTCCATAGCACAGAGGGTTCAAGGCTACTGGAGGATCCATTCAGCATCACCAGATCTCACGTGATATTCCCAATTACAGAATGGGTTTGCCTCATGGGTCTGAAGTTATGATGAAGCTTTTGAGTGCAGCACAGCATTTGGCAGAAATAAAACTGATGACTGTGGTTCTCTGCAGGTTGCTACATCCCGGCTGGTCACGTGTTGCTGCACCATGGATAAAGTCAAACCTTTGAAACTAGCACTCTGCAATTTATTTGACTTGCAGCAACAGCCTAATAGGGAGTATGTTATCTAGACTAAGAAGCCCATAAGCATTTTGCCTGCTCAACAAAGCCACAGAGGTCAGACATTGCTACAGTTTGTGTTTATCAGGGTCTGGTTGTGCCGGGTGCTGTTTCCCGGAGACGCGTTAACAACAATGAAGAACATGCAGCACCTTGTAAGATCAAGCTCCTTCACAGAAGCTTCTGGGAAGAAAATATTCTATGCTCTCTCCACAAATGACCCCTTTCTGAACACCAATGAAATTACACATATGATTTATAAACACCCAAGGTGTTCACAATTGATTTGGGGATTAAAACTAGTAATCAGCATGTTTACTTATTGTCTCATTTAGAGCTCACTAAGAAGCAAATAAAGACACACCAGTCCTTAACCAGCACAGTGCTTTGGTATATGTTTAATTACAAGCACATGAATAGCCCTGCCACCAATTCAGAGTCATACTTCGTAACTTGGTAACATCCTTCACATGCAAATTACCTCCCCGAGTTATTACATTCGGAAACAAAACAAACCCGCTTGGTTTGTAGATACATTTTTGATAACAGTAATGCTTCTGGAGTATTACTACTGATATACTCATCTTCAGAAAATCACTTTGAGTGATTTTTTGTGGACCTTAAAAAATTGTGCTTTATATGAGTTCTGAAGCAGAGGTAACTTTGGGAGTCGCGGCGCTGTAGTCAAGGAGACCCTGCGTGCTGAAAGTCACAGTTGCGCTGTCAGAGCTCTGCTGCACTTTGCTCACATGGTTTGAGCCTGGGGTAAGAAATAACTGCTGTCATGCAGTAATTTTTTTTTTTTAGACAACAATGAGAAGAGCAGTAAAATAAATACTGAGGTTAACTGTGCTTGAAGAATAATCTCCAGCAAGCAAAGCACTGTCCACACAAGCTGCAGGCTCAAAGAGCTGTCAAAGTCTCACACTCAGCTCCCACTGAAACTAATGAAAATCGCCACCATGGACAGAGATGGGATGAGTCCTGATACTGGGCACACTGGACAAGTCAGCAGTCTAAAGGCAAGAGAAACAATTCCTACAATAAAACTATCTGACATACTGCCTTCAGTGAGTTGATTTTTGTTTCCTTAAGTAACAGAATAAAAAAAGAGCTGTTGACTTGATCCTCAGAAGCAACAACACTCGGACACAGCCCATTTCAGGGCACAGCAGGGATAGTGCAATACGCCATGGTTTGTCTCCTGGACTAAATCACAAGGATCCAACCCAAAATTGTGGCAGTTCACCTTCACAGTATTCAGTCTGTAAAAGGTAAGTCCATCACTTTAGACTGATTTTGTGATCTCAGTGCAATTTGGTACTTACACAGCCGCTACACAACAAACACCAATGAATTTTACCCCTAGAGAACCATTCTGAATTACCTCCACCACTCTCTGCAAGTAATTAAACTTCCCTTTTTCAGTTTTATACCAGAAATGATCTCGTGGGCATGATCTGCAGCAAGGCAAATTCAGTTGAAGACTTCACACTGGACTGCACCTAAGCTCTAAATCTCAGCACCACCCCAGCAGTGGAACATCTTCACATTACAATGACCATCTCCCTGCTCCTCAGCACGTCCCCTCTCTTGGGGCTGGTCTGCCTCTGCTGCTGCAGCTCTTGTCATGAAGGCACTGAGCAACACTTAGGAGACCTGACAAAGCTGGAGTCCAGTGCATGGCTTTCTAATGACAGACCCTCAGTAAAATTGCCCATGGCTCCCAGTAAAAAATGAATTAAGAAATACTAATCTAATAATCCAGGCATATAGACAAATGAAAGGTGAAAAGGCTTTTAAATGCATTCTAAAAGCAATATTTTATGAGATGGATCAATATATTTCTCTAGGCTGGAAACAAATGAGTTCTCAAAGAAAGTTAAATTTAGAGAAGAAAATGTTTGGTTTTCTTACTACGGAAAACAGTGATGACAATTCCTTGGAGGGCATTTATACCAACAGCAATACAAAGCTAGAGCTTCATCATGCATTCCCTAAAATCAGTACAGTAAAAGAGGGTAAGGTGACTGATGTCAGCCTACTAAATGTGAACAAAACTAGTTTTGCAATCATACAGCATTGTCCTTAATTTCCAATCGTTCACCAGCATATGGAAGTGATGCAACCACAAAGTAAAAACAATTACAGCTTTGATCTTGCATCTTTTAGACAGTCAATTAACCTCTCTGATGTCTTTTCAAGTAATCACCTGAATATGGGCTACCGGATAACACCCTATACTCCCAGATCCCAGTTGATAGAGCACGCGCCAGCCAGCGCTCGAGACAGGGAGGCGGCAGCGGCAGATCGCTCCCTGGCACTGTTGGATACTGCCCCCTTTTGCCGAACAGCAAGGCAACAGCCCCGGCTGCACACTGAAACTTTTGCCCGGCATCTATTTGTTTTCAGGAAGATATATTCATGCAGATGGTCTTATTTAACCCTAGTATGTCTGTTTGCATGATTATTCATCCTGACTAAAATAGAAATCTATTGTTCGAGCCATGTTTAATATCACAGAGTGAGCCTGCTCTCCAGGAACTTTGTCTCTAACAGGGCCCTATCGTGCCTCAGCCCAAGTCAAGCAGCACTTTTACAACTGACTACAAGGTAAGAAGAAAAGAGTTTATAGTCTGGGGGTATGGTCACCCAGGTCAGCTGTCAGCCCGGAGAATAAAGGGCAATCACACTGGCTGACCAAAGCCATTTTGTCTGGGAACATTTTTCATCTTACTGAAAAGCAACTAAAATTCCATGGCACCACTTGTATCGAGGTTCTGTTGGGCTACCCACATTCCTACTGAACCCATCCCTATGCCATCATTTCCAGTCAATGTGAACTGATCAAGGCCAGCTTGCTAAAAGTTATTTTCTGCACAGAACCTCATCCCCCGCATCTCTCTATTCAAGCCTTTTGTCCTCTGGGGTTGTGCTTTTTCGCTTGCTGGAGTTTGCACATTTTCTCCTCCCTGGTTGCCCTAGCTTTTTGCAGGAAGGGAAGGAGGTCACAGAGGGCAGCCACTGCCAATTCCATCAGCCTAACAGGCTGGGGGGTTGAACAAAGCAAATATCTATATTCTGAAGGGTGGGATCTCTGTCTCCCCCATGACTTCAGGATTAGCATGTCCCTGGCAGGGGAGGACAAAAACTTGGCCTCTTCAAGGAAAAAAAGCAAGATCGAGAGAAAAACAGGACAACTTGTCTAGACTTCACTGAAAATGCAAGAGGCATAACATAAAACACAGAGATTCCCTACTATTGCCTAGTGCAGAGTCTACTTATCATCCAATCCAATCAGAAAAGTTTTAGTGCAAAAGGAGAAAAAATTAAAGATATGGATGATTCAAGTGTCTGTTTAAAAATTAAATCTCTGTTAAAAATCTGGTAAATATCAGCAGGATTTTTCTTATCCATTGCCACTTTCTCTGCAGTTATGACCAGTTTTCTGCCTTGGGTGCATACAAATCAGATGTATAAACAAGAAAGTACTTTTCTGTATGAGTAGTTTGTTCCGGCTACCCTCACTCCTCCTCCTCGCCTTCACTCACCTGGGATCTCTACTGATCTCAAGCAGCAGTAAGAATCAAAGCCCATTACAACTTCTAGCTTAGTTGGTTTCTATTTTGTTCACAGTGCAGTTAGCTTGGGGTCTTAGCCTACCACTGAACCCATCCAGAGGCAAAGACATCAAACCTCTTGCAGTTCACACTATAATTTAGGAAAAGAAGTATTTTCTGTAATGAGAGGGAACACTTGCATAATAAAAAATTAAACTTTAGTATGATTCCTAACTGATACATCCATACATAAGTAGTTTGAAGAAAAAAGAAATGGGGGAAAAAAATAAACGTGAACCCCTACCAAAAATAGATAAATAAATTAGGGGAAAAAACCCCAGCAAAACAGGACCTGGCATCTACCATGTTTGGAGACCTTTTTTAAGGACAGGAAATTATCTAAGAGTCTAAACGGAGCCAACAGAGGACAGTGAACCTTTAGGACATAGATACTCCTGGACACTTGTGCTCCACCTAAAAGCCCGTGAAGAGACAGGTTCAGGACCGACTTGGCAAGCACACCTTTTGTTTGTTTCCTCTGAGGCGTAACAGCAAGCGTGCTCCTGGGCAGCACCAGGAGCAGATGGTAGTGCTGGAAAATACAGGTCTCCAACTTTGGTGTGGATATTGGAGCTGGATCGACAAAGGCTGTTTCTGGAAATCCTACCCCCCCATGCACTCCCCATAAGTTTCTAACAATGCGCGGAGCTAAGGAGCAGCACAAGGCTCTCTGCTTCCCTCTCCCTCTCCCCTTCGCTTTTGATCTCCATCAGGACGTGAGCTGAAATTTAATGGGCCACCCCTACCACAAAGACAAATTACCATCTGAAAAACAAAAATCATTAATATCCCTTCGTCTAGGCTATCCGGCTTCCCACCACTGCACCCCTTCGCTCCCGCCACAGCCCCCCTCAGCGGGTTTAGGAAGAGCTGGGAAGGTGGCGGGGAGAGAAGGAGGGAAAAAAAAACACCTCCACTGCCACCTCCGAGCTAGCGTGCTCTCCAGCGCTGCCGGACTGCGAACACAGCGACAAAAAAGAAAGCCCCTTTGGCTCTCGGGCGGGCAGGGGGACGGCGCATCGAGCGCCGGGCACAAACACACCCCCACGCCTCGCAGGTTGCCCCCGGGCCCCCATCACCGGGCGCTGCGCCGGGGGCGGCGGAGACGCGCAGCAGCCCGGGGGTTCCCACCTCCCCGGATCCCCTTCCCAGAGCCGCCCGCTCGCCCCGACCCCGCCAAGTTGGGAAGTTTGCGCGCCCCCCGGCCCGTCCCGCCGCCCGCCCCCCGGGCCGCCGCCGCGCTGCGCTTACGGGGTGTCCGCCGGGCTCCCGGTGCGGGGCTCACCGGCACATCGCGCTCCGGCTGCCGCAGGAGCGGGGGCAGCCGCGGCGCGGCTGGGCTCGTCTCGGCGGGGCTGGGCTCGACTCGGCGCGGCTGTGCTTGGCTCGGGGCGAGCAGGGGAGCGGAGCGGCGGCTCTGCCCAGCCCGGCGCTCAGGGAGTGCCGCCACGGGCCATACGAGCAGCGGCGGGCAGCGTCCCCGCGGTGCGGCCGGAGTTGGGACCGAAGTCCTCCCGGGCGCTCCG
>VWZT01010076.1:681867-709392 GCA_013397055.1 Pachycephala philippinensis
GTCTCTTCCAGGCGGCTCCTATCAGCACGGCTTCAACTCTTTCCATCGGAGACCGAGGGGAGGAGGAGAAGGAGGCGGAGGAGGAGGAGGTAGGGAAGGAGGAGGGAGCTAGGGGCTGGCAGCCCCAACTCGCACTGATGTCAACTAATATATTCAAAGTTCAACAGGGCATTTCTCTAGCAAGCGAATCGCCCTCGCAGCCCTCCCCGCTGGTCGCAGCCGGCCTCCCCGGGCCGGCGAGGGGTCCCGCGGAGCACAGCGGCCCTCCCCCGCCGGACCCTGCCGAGAGGGGCCGGCGGGGCTGGTCCGGAGAGGAGGGGGGCGGGGTTGGGAAATGGCACACTTTTCAGGCGGGCAGGTTCAAGTGCCGCCGGCGTGGGGAGGGCTGAGGGTGGAAGTGAGGCACCAGACAAGAGCGAAAATAATCCACCGAGCGGCGGAGCGATGTTTGTGTTTAAATCCAGCCTCTTCCCTCCCTGCTGGAAGGGGCAGGGCCGGCTGCGTTGCTGTGGCTGTGATGGGAGAGGGGCGCGGGGAAGCGGCTGCGCTGGGGCTCGGAGTGGCGCCGCGGGGCTCCGGGCTCCCGTGCGGCCCCCGGGCAGCGGCCGCACCGCCCGGCCAGGGCTTGCACCGAGCCCGGAGCGGAGCGCGGTGCCCTGCCCGTGACTGAGCCCCTCACTCGGGCCCGGGGCTGTGGCCGCGTCTCCCCGTCGCGATGTCCCCTTGTTCGCCGGGGGCTAATGGGGTCGAGATGAACCCGGGGAGGGAAGCGGCAGCTTTCTCACGCCGAAGCGCAGACAGCGGCGGAAAATCCGCGACGAGAGGAGCGTACGCGGCGCGGAGCACACGGGAGAAGCAGCGCTGTCCCTCCGCGGCCCCACCGCTGCCGGGGGCCGCCCGCGGGGAATCGCTGAGCGGCCGGGGGGACTGCATCAAACGTGGGTTTGGGAAGGCTGATGTGCCACGCTGTCCCCGCGGTGATGCACAACGCCTGAACGCCGTCAGCGGCAACCGCATAAAGCCATAGGATGGACCCTGCTGATGGACAAGCAGCCCGGCAGTCAAAGGATAAAAACACATCTGGGCTGGTCTAGTGACATTTAAAAATCGCCAGATAAGAGCCTCAGTTATTTATCAGCTGAATCCCGAGATAGAATGGCCTGCACTGATGCCTTTGCATATGTATGTGTGCATACATAATGAGGCTGGTTTTTTTCCTTCTGTAAACTGATCCTGTCATTCATGTTGACAGTATGTTATAGCTATATAAAAACAGTGTAATTGTATGATGGCTCATCAGTGCTATGACAGCCAATTGTGGTGGCAGTGGGTGTGCTCCCAATTCGCATCTCATAGAAGTAACTGCATAGATCCACTGAGATGATCATTATACAACATGTAATTGTTTGCCTGTTCGTAATTTCTCAGTTCTTCCTTAATCAAGGAACTATATCACTACATCTGCTCATGCAGCAATGCATTTTTGATACCTTGAATGAAACAGTCAATACATTATTTATATGCATAACATTTTTTATCTGATTTCCATTTTAAATTCTGCTTTTCCATTCACACTGGAAAGCATAGGACAGGTAAAGGATACAAAATAGTTGCAAGGTAGCTATGTATTCTGCTCAAAACTCAAACTCTGGAAGAAGGCTTGAGTCAGGCATAGTCTGAAAAGTGCTGAGCAAACTGCCCCATTCACAGTGGCATCGTATCTGTGCTTCTTTTTTCTTCCCCATCTTTCCTAAAACAGAAAAAAACCTACCCTCCAGCTGAGTTTTTTGTGATAGTATCTTCTTAGAATATTGTCTTAATTTACATGTGAATAGTAAATAATTGTCCCTCCATTTCCTTAATATACAGGATGATATCTTTCAATTTAGTGAATTGAATTTTAAATAATGATGTGCAACAGCCTGGGTGGACAGAGCAGAACCCAGTGAAGGTTGTGCTCTGTGCTGGGACACTATTTGCCTTCTTTTTCAGTTTTACTGTAGAGCGAGTCACTTGGTTATCTAAGCCTCAGGGATAGAACACCTCACCAAATGCCACAACTACGCACGTAATTTCCAGAAGACAGCCAACCTTTCTTCCTTCTAAGACTTCCAGATGCAGCACTGAGCATTGAACAATAAGTAGCACAAGGCCACATAAATGTCTGTCAGCATTTAAAGATATAATAGATAGTACTTTTCTATTAAAGAATATGTTTGTCATAAAATCTCCTAGCATTTCCCTTCTATTATTTTGCTGTTTCCCCCCACAAGGCTGGGAGTAGTTCTGTTGGTCATGTGTGTGTATGCTTTGCTCAAAGACTCACTAATAAAACGTGCACATAAATAAAAGATTTGTGATATTTCCATGGACAGTCAGGTCCTGACACCTTAATGCCTTTACACAGCATGGTATCTGGGAAATCACTGGCCAGACAGGGAAACTACTCAAATCCTTTTAGTAAAGGGCTTGTGACGCAAAGCGGCACAGTTACAATTCCATGAAAAAGAGAGAAATGTCATGGGAAAAGTCAGGGTATTGCATGTGAAGTGATCTGTATCAAACAATTTGTTTCCAGTCTCCAAAGGAGAGGATGTACCGGGTTCCTATTCTGGGCTTGGCGGAGGCCGAGGTCATGGCAAGACTCATCACAGTTGCTCGCAGAGGTGTTGAACTGTAACCCTGTCCAGAGCCTCGGCCGCTGGAGAAACGCCCTTTCCGCAGGGGGAAGAGCCGCGGCCGCTGGAGGCTGAGGCGGAGAGGGGCGCTCGGCGGAGCGGGCGCTGGGCGCGGCTGTCACCGCTAGGTGCTGCTGGTGCCTCCCGGAGCGCCGGCCCCGCTCCCGCCGCGGAGCCGCCGGACCGCGGGGCACCCCGTGAGCCGGGGGCCTGCACCCCGCGAGCCGGGGGCCTGCACCCCGTGAGCAGGGGGCCTGCACCCCGTGAGCCGGGGGCCTGCACCCCGTGTGGGTTCTGCAGCACTCGTGCGAGCACCCTGCCCGGCCAGCCAGGCCAGCGGCGGCTCTGGCACAGGCGTTCCGGGGAGCTGGAGGGGAGGCGAACACTGTAAGGAGAAGGGGCTCCCACTGCTTGCAGGGAAGAGAGGCCGCCTTTGCTGCCTTCAAACTCAGCGGTGCAGAGCACGGAGAGGGACGGGGGGAGAGTTCAAGAGAATGGAAACACTCTGCAGGGAAGAGGAACAGGACTCATAGGGATGGGAGCGCTTTGGGCTATAGGGAAGAAGGAGGCTGGATAACAGGTACAGCTGGGCTCTGGTGGGGACAAGGACCTGCAAGAGCTCTCTGAGGAAGCTCTCTGGGGAAAGAAGAGACCAAACCCAGGCTTTTTGTGAGTTGGGTCATCTAAAGACAAGCCCCCAAATTGCAGACAATATGGTACTTTTACAGCCTAACCAGAGTAGGCTGTGTTAGCCTGCATTTGCACACAGGTCCATGTGTTTATGACTGAACTGTCTGCACAGACCTGCTTGAGCTTAAGCTATTTTGGGCATTCAGATAAACTTTCCTGATAGATGTTTTAGAAGGTGATCTAGAGGAAAATCAACCTCTGGAGGCTAAGCAACAATATTGACCCACACTTGATGTCTGGACCATGATTCCACACCAGTAGCAGTCTCATTAGAAAATTATTTCTGCTGTAGATACCCAGACCATTTCACACAGAATGGAAGTGCATATATCAGTGGCAAAATTTTTAAATTATGCTGGAATTTAGAGCTGGACACGTATGTTCAGACAATCACTACATTGGCCTACTACAAGTTTTTACCTCCCCATAGCACTGCAAGGGAAGAAGCAGAGTTGCCATGAAAAAATCAGTCAAAATATATGCAGCAGACTATCTTTATGGTGATTCAAATGCCTGACCCCAAGTGGAGGCCAAACTGCCCTTCTAGATGGTGCAGTTTCCTCAAAAGAGGGAAAATACATTTCTAAACACAGTATCAGCAAATACTCAGAAGCAATGGCATGCAGCAATAGCAATAGTAGGCATTATCCTGAATGCTGAGATCTGGATCTGAAGCCAAATGGCAATTAGCCATAAAATATTTAGGTATATGGCTTTTTTCCTGAATTTAAAATAGATTGCTAAATAGCCACAGTTGTGGTTTCCGGGCTCAGTCTGGTGGCGACAGTAACATTTTAATTCATACTAAAGATAAGTCGAATTTAAATCCATGACACAAACTAAGAGTCAGATGACCTTAAAGAAAGAGAATACAAATGAGCTCCCTGGAGAAAAGACACTGTGATGAAACAAATAGAATAATATATAGGGATGACTTGACACTGTCACCAGAATGACTGTATTTAACTTCTCCGGAAAGAAATGAAATGAGCTTAAATTGGGACAACTGCTTTATTTTCAGAGAATTGCATCTGAAGCCTATAGACAAGTGCTATACAGTTGCTTCCCCCCTGAAGCCAGGGGCCAATCTTCATATCTCATTTGACGTGACAAAGTCAGCAAATGTCATCACACTTCATAAAGGCAGGCCTGAGTATTCCCACTGAGTCTCACAAAAGCAGAAAGTTCCCTCCTTGCAGACAAAGACTTGTGAAACAGAAAAGTTGTGTTAACACAATGATGTACTAGGAGGAAGGGAATGTTAAACCGAGGCACTTCTTGTTGCCCAGTAAGCATCCACACTGAGGTAAGATATACAGCACCTAGCAGTCACCTATTTGTTGGCAAATAAAAAGAGCAGTGAAAAATTAGTTTTTTAACAACACCATTAGGAGGTTTAACACTACATCAAAAATTGCTTTCCCCTTCTTCTAACTCAAGCTCTGAACCTAGTGACTGTGTTTATTGTATATTACTTTTGCCTTGAGACTGGAAGTGTAAAACCTAGCACTGAACACCTTTAGTGCTCCTAGACACGTATTATCTGAGGGACTGAAAACTTCCTTGGTAAATACAAGTGGGATTTTTATTTTTTTCCCTGGGAAGTAGAGGTACCTTTACAATTAGCCTTAAGCTTTAATTTAAAGACATGTTGTTCAGCACATCAGACATCTCACTAAACACTCTCTAGAAAAACCACATTTTAATGGAAAGTGAAATCAGGACTGTTGACAGCTTATCTGCTGACTTCATATCGCACCTTAGGCAATTCAGCTGAAAGATGAGCTCAACACTGCAAGTTCCCATTACAGCCTTTGCAGTATCTTGTCCTATTCTAATTTTCCTTTAAAAAGCTGAATAAAAAGCTTTACAGGGACCCACTTATACAACAAACTGCAAGCTGAAAAGTCTGAATCTAAATGTGGGTAGGTTTTGAAAGTATTAATATTCCTTCCTCCATTTGCTTACATGATGACCAATGTCTAGATAATGTGACTTGCAGTGTCTGGTTTGGCAAACGCAATTCTCAGTGTAGTGGGAATGTGAACATGCTGATAAAACTGAGTATCTGTTCTGCAGATTGTAGTTCTGTTGTAGTATTTGAAACTCATGACCTGGAAAGCCATTCTGAGCATTTAAGAAGTTCACAGTGCTCAGTTAATACATTGGCCTTCCATACTTGCATGTTTTTAATGAACTTAACTAAAAAACATACTGTACCTACTCAGTCTGTGATATTCAGGTGCTAATAATTCAAATCAAAACCAATTGACTTTCAAATCTCACCCACTTTAGCCGCAAGGCTGTTTAAACTAAAAGATCAGGAGAAAAAATATTTTTAAAATAAAACTTTTTTAGTCTTTTCAATCAAAATATAAAGCGCTTTCAAACACATATTTTTATCCTTAGGCAGAGGCCAACTAGTTTAGATTTCAGCCCTCCATTTTGCAGATTTTCAGATGAGTATTGAAAACAAGGGCTTACAGCAGAAACTGTATTATTTCTGTATGTGTCCTGCTCTAAATTCCAGCATAATTTAAAATTTTTGCCACCGATATATGCACTTCCAGTCTGTGTGAAATGGTCTGGGTATTTACAGCAGAAATAATTTTCTAATGAGACTGCTACTAGTGTGGAACCATGGTCCAGACATCAAGTGTGGGTCAATGTTGTTGCCTAGCCACCTACAGTGGTTGTGGCGAAGTCCCCAAGTCTTTCATCTCTTAAGAAAGAGGCCCATTGGAACTGATGCAGACAGATCAATGTTCTTGGAGAAAATGTGGTTTCAAATTCATAGACAGGGTAGCTACAATTTCACAGGTTGAGATATTTCCCAACAACAAATCTGAAATGTCACAAAAAGCTCTTCCTGCTACTTTAGGGAAAGGTAGCACATTGTAGCCATGTTCCTTCTCGAACTGCAGTGTTCCCCTTTGTGACTTGGCCGTGCAATGAAAGGTCCTGCATTAGGGAAGAGTTGGATGTCTCCCACAGAAAGTCCTCTCTGCCCTTTTCACTGTTTCGTTCATTGAGGCAAGCTGGCTTCTCGCCCACATAAGGAGAAGGGTGGTGGAAGCAGTTCTGTGATGAAGGAGAATCTTGGGCCTAGGTGGAGTAGTAATATGTGAAACATTAATATTCCTTGTTATTTTATCATTGGCAAACCTAATCACCAGGAGGAGGCTGGGCTGGATGTTTCTACAGTGTGTAGCCTGTTTTTGTTAGAGAAAAAAGTTGGAAGAGATACACACCTTGTTTCTTGCAGTACCTCAGCAAAGAGATTGTGACATACTGCAGACATTGCAGTAACAGAAAGCCAAGCACACTGTCACATTAGACTGTACTTCCTAACAGAGAGTGCCTGCTTGCCTTCACCAGGAGTGTCAATAAAGGAAAATGATTGCAGCAGAGTGGGTTAGCGCACCGAGAGAAGCTTTCTGCTTTGCATTTTCAATAATTAAAAACACTGAAACTTCTTCTCCAAAACATCACATCTTTCCTTCAGCTTCGCCATCACAACATATAGTGGTGGCATCTCAGTTATAAGGTACAACACACAGCAAGCAACAGCTTCATAGTGCCTTCTTGAAGGCACGTGGTGCAGCCACACAGAGCAGGGTGGTTGGAGCAGGCAGGGTCAGGCACTGAGTCTGGTATTGAGTCCCAGGTATTGAGCAGTGCACTGTTATTCTACTCAGATAATTCCAACCACTTTCTATATATGTATGTAATGATGTGTTACTGATTATCTATTTTCCATTTCTTTTCCATGCGAAGGTGTTCATCAGAAATATCTTTACTAGATAAAAACACATTTGGATAGGTGTAATCAAAATACAATTTCTCTCTCTCTATTTTAACTAGTGTAACATGTACTGCGAAGTATATTGTTTACTCAGTCTAGTCTAGTCTAGTGGCAAAAAATATTCCATGAATTCTGGTCAACAATTATCAAGAATTCTATTCCTGCCAGATAAGCTGAAAATTATCACTTGCTGACTAAGTCAATATGTTACCCTGCTGCTATGCCATATGGCCCTGGATGCTGAGACACAACACAACCTCATCAAGTGACACCCAAACTGGAGGAGTGGAACACTGGAGAGAGCAGGGTTTCCATTCGAAAGGACCTCAACAAACCAGAGCAACAAGCTAGCAGGAGACTCCTGAGGTTCAACAAAGGCAAATGAAATTGTGTGTTGGGGCCAGCAGTGCCCCATGTGCCAGGCCAGGCTGAGGGCTGAGCAAACAGCCCCACAGCTGGAATCTGGGGCTCACACAACAACAGCTGCTCACAGCCTGGAGAGACTCCAGGGAAGGGCTGCTGAGGCACAGAGGGAACCACAACACCTGAGGTACAAAGAGAGGCAGGGGCAGCTGCCTTGCTCAGGCTGGAGACAAGAAGGCCAAGACAGGATGTAGCTACAATCTTCCACTACCTTATTCCATTGGAGAAGACAGACATAGACATTTCTCAGGGGTGCACAGCAAAAGAACAAAAGGCAACAGTCACAAGCTGCAACAAGGGAAATACTAATTGGGAAGAGGGAAAAAATCATCTCAGTGGGACTAGGGCATCACTGAGACAGGGGCCCGAAGGGGCTGTTCAGTCATCACCCTTGGAGATTTTCAAAACTTGTCAAGGCTTGGAGCAACTTGATCTGATTTTGAAGCTCGTCCTGCTTTGAGCAGAAGCTTGGAATATAGATCTCCAGACGTGCCTTCCAACCTAAAGTTTTCTGTGAATGTATCTCACAAAATGCAGTTCCACAAGATACTAAGTATCCCTTCCACCAGCCATAAAAGGTGCTCAAGTCTTGTCAGGGGTCAACAGAAATGGCTTATTACAGCAGTGACCTATCTAAATCTCAGCTCTGATTTGATTTGGTATGTAATCAGGCTAAGTGCAATCAATTTTTAGATTGCCTATATATTATATTTGTCATAACACGGTAAGATATGCAAACCTTGACTCTGCTCTCCTTTTCAGAAATGTGAGATTCAACAGTGATAATGGAGGATGAAAAGACAAAAATTAGAAACTGTTTTGCCCTGAACAATGAGTGGAACTGCTACATTTCATGTAAATATTATCACGGATCTATGATACAATCATTTCTACAGTCAACAGGCTCATAATATTCCTTCCTCATCAAAACACATAGGGTTACTCGTACAAGTAAAGGGTTGTAGGCATGCAAATTAATTTGTAGTAAGATGGTTAAAGTTCTAAATCATGTATTAAATTACTTCTATTGTACAAGTTTAACTTCATTTTCCAAGCTAGTCACATGCAACAGAGATGCAGTAATGTAGGTTTTCCAGCTGCAGAGTGATTAGCTGCCGGTGCCTTCTAAAACTAGATTTGTAAGTCAGATCATTGGAAAGATCAGTGGTTTGTTTCCTGGATGTCATGAGACCAGAGAGGTGGAATATTGGCAGAAGATTAGGTTTATTTTTGTGTATGTGTTTGAAATATTTAAACAGACTAGGATAGAAATCAACTTATAGGGTTATAAACCCTTATCCAGCAAAGCAAAAAAGTCATAAGCAAGCCCATCTCAGGTGTACAAGGAGCACAAATATAGATTTATCCTTGAACAGAGGCCCAAAATCCCATTAAAGTTCAGGGAAGGACAGTGATATTCAAGCATTTTCCTAAAGATAGGCATGTGCTTAAATGCATAATGATCTGGGGTATTTTTACTTGTATATCCCTGAGTGTAAAACAAGGAGCTTCCACCATCTTTGTTAACATTGCAGGCATTTCTGCATCTCCTTGTTTCTACATAGAAGTATACTGCTGGCACTTTTGATTTTGCCACAGAAGAAAAGGATCATTCTAATATGAGTTGTCAGCCTGGGTCTGATTAAACCAGAGAAGTTAGCCAACAGTTTCTGTAGGATCCGATTGGGCTATAAACATTTATTCTAATGAATAAATACATTTGTACCCTTAGGATGCTTTGGTTGAAATGTAACGACTTCTGAACAGTCTGATTGGGACCAATATATAAACAGTCAGACTGAGATGCCAGTCAGTACCTTTGCCTCCCTCAGGAGCTTTTTCCTTTATTGTTTGTAGGTTTACCTGTTAATGCTCATCACAGTTACAGGCTCTGACTCAAGAGCTGTCATTAATCACTGCCTAAGAACACTGCATCAGGTAAACCAGCGCATCAGATGCTGAGCTGAAGCAGCAGTCCTCACTTCAAACTGTCATTTGCTTCTGACATAACAAGGTGAACAATTATCCAGCCTAAGTACCAATAATTTTTCACTGCACGATTTGAAACAAGCTTTGGAGATTGGCGCCACATTGTTACAGGTGATGACACTGAGGGTTCATGAGGTGCAGTGGTGGGCACTGAAACACCATCCTCTACCTCACTGCATGTCCTGCCTTACACCCACTTGTACTTACTCAGAGGTGATCAGTTGATGAGCCTGAGTAACAGTGTTAGAATTTGGGTTCTCTCAGTTCCCAAGTTTGAAAGCTAGGTATGAATAATCATGTCTTTTGACAGAGCCAGACACATTTTATGAGAGTTCAGCTTCAATTTAATCCAGATTTTCATCTGTGTTCCATCCCTAAATCTTCCTCTGAACAGCAAGAGGAAGCAAGGCAAGATCTTTGCATAGGTGTTCAAGTATTTAGCAATTCAGTTTCCAGGCAATCAGCAAATGCAGCAGTTCTCAAACTCCAATCTACTAAGACCACTGCTGTCAGAGTAGTAAAGCATCTGTCAGTCTCAGAGCTGTGATGTTTTGCTGCTGCTTGGAGCTCAGGTCACGATTCATTTAAGATTTCCAAAAGCTTTTTCAGGTTTTCTTCCCTTTTGTCTTGGAGTTTGGAGGTTTTGTTTTGTTTAGGGTTTGTTTTTTTTGTTTGTTTGGGTTTTTTTTTTTTTGACCAGCTAGACTCTGAAATAAGCGTATTTCTTTGAGCTGTTTCTGTATCAGGTATCTCTGGCAAAAATCCAGCTATGAGTGAACTTTCAGCTGCTGCTGAAAACAAGAGGGCAACAAACAAGAGGAGAGAACCAACATGCTGAGTGACCTGGAGAGAAAATTATATGTTTGCATGCAACAGAAAAAAGTCCCCAGTAACAAGTGTAAATTCCTAACACTTCTGCCAAGAGAATGCTGAATGACAGGGTGCAGCAAAGCAGATGCACACCTCCTGTTGAAGGAAGCTCAGTTTCATATTGTTGCCAATAGTCACTCTAATTTTGCTTAACTATTTTTATGGTAACTCCAGTGTATGTTAGAAAGCATTGAGAAAAAGGCTGTGACACTGGAAGGAAAAACAGAATCCATGAAAGATCTAAGGTGCAGATTGTGATGATAGAGTATTTGAAAATCACTAAACTCATGCATTACTGTTCATGTTTGCCATGTGGTTTCAGCAAGAGATGGTATTCTTCCCACACAATATTCAAACTGTTCATTAGTGGATCTTGCAGCAGCTGCTGTTTTGCAGCCAAGGAATGACTGCACTTCAGTGGCAGGCAAAGGATCCCAATAGCTCCCAAAGTGCTTGGGCATTTTGCTACGTGGAGTTAAAAGTATATAAAGAAATATGTTTCTAATTTATTACCTTTTACAAAGATTTGTGCTTTATGGGAAAGGCTTGATACAACTAATGCAAATTTCTCTTGAAGACTCACCCAGGAATTCTTTAAGGTCAAATTGCAGTCTGTGTATGTTGAAGAACCCCATATTACTGCCAAACTGGGAATGGCAGCAGGACAGCTGGTACGAATGGCACCTTTCTTCCCATGTTCACATATTACAGCTTTTCTAAACTGATATGTGAGTTGCCACAGGATTCCATGTCCTGCTTATTGTTTGCTGTGCTGATGCACTGGCACATCCAGAGGTGATTTTTCATGTGTCATCAGAAATGTTACAAGATGGGATTGGTTTTGTAAATACAAGAGATTACCTAAGTGATGGAGGATTCCTGTCTCCCATGCATGCAAGAATAAAAAAGGAGGGTAGGAGAGAGAGAGAACAAAGCACTGTGTACCAGATAAAAGAGCAGGAAACCTGAATTAATTTGTGGAAGCAATAACATTTTTGTCAGTTATTCCTCTTTCCTGAAGGATGGAACCTCACTGATTGAAAGATGCTCAGGTCAGATATGCTTTCAATTGTCAGCAGATAAGTTGGTGTAGCCCTTGCAAAATCCAAAATCACATGCCTTTCACACACACTGTTGTTTTCCAGGGCTGCACTCAGCCTAGAGTATAGGAATTATCATGTTATCAGCTTGGCAATCTGTTCAGATCAGTATGCTCTCTAATTGTAGTTTAAAAGTGCAGTGCCATAATCTGGTACTTTTTTCTGCTTTAAATCTCAAGTTAATCTCTTGAGAGACTCAATACTTCTCTAGAGCACATGCTTTAAAATCTCTCTGAAATCTGACATAAATAATGCCAAAGCTGGGCAATCTTTCTATAACATAACTGACCAAACCCTCTTCAATCTTTTTAAGGTCTTGGCCCCAGTGGCTTCCTGTGACAATATGTTCCTTGCTCAGCAAAAGTGCTTATTTTTATCAGATGCTTCCTTTTGCGGAATTTTCTGCTGTTTAATTTAATTTTTTGCCCAGTTGTGCAGTAGCTTCCAGCCCACTGCCAGAGCCCTGAGTGCACTTTTAGACCTGAATGCCCTGATCGGCCCTGGAGCCCTCAGTTCCTGCCCGCGATGATGCAGCAGGACCAGGCTCCAGCTCCCCACAGCTCTGGGTCCTATCGAGCTGATCCCTGTGCCCAGGGGCTGGAGCTGCCCTGCACTGCTCTGATCCCTGGAAAGGGATGTCCTGCCACCCCCAGATCCCAGGGAGCCACCTGTCCTTATGGCTCCCTGACACATGTTCCCTGCAAAGCAGCACAACAAAGTTTGTCTTTTCCTTCCCCTCCCCAAATATTTGTTATGAATCTACAGAGAAACCTACTATGAGTAAAACCTGCAGGTCCCTCAGTGCTGGCTGCTGCCCTGAGTGGGACATTCCCAGTAGCTGCTCTGCCAAGCACGGCCAGTCCCCTCAGGACCTCTGGACTCCAGGGGCTGTCCCCTTCAGACCTTCCAGCAGCACCTTCTCCAAAATCATTCTGTCCCTTCACAACTGATGAAATCGCCTCTGGGTCATGAGAGCAGTGACAGGGACCCCATGTCCACCTGGAGACCTCCTGCCACACTCAGGAGGGACAGTCTAAAGTTTCCCCCGAAAAACCCAGGAAACCCTTTCATAGGTTCTCTAAATCAGTTGTAAGTGAGAATGTGGAGCTCTGAACACCATGATCACCCCAAAGATGACAGACCCCGTGCCTTCAGCCTTACCTCCTCCTTCATGACAGCCACCAGAGAGCTCCTGAGATGGCAGCAGGACCTGGCTCTGCCTCCCTGCACATCCAGCATCGTCAGGGCACCACACCAGCTCTGAGGGAAGTGGGATACTGGGCAAGGCTATCAGGGGAAGAGCCATCACCCAGGGAACCCACCAGGGCCTCGGGACTGGGCAGCGCTGCCCCTCAGGCGTGTCCTCCTGAGGGGCGACTCCTCCTGAGGGGCAACTCCTGAGGGGCGACTCCTCCTGAGGGGCGACTTGTCCTCAGGGGCAGCTCCTCCTGTGGGGCGACTCCTCCTGTGGGACGACTTGTTCTGAGGGGCGACTTGTCCTGAGGGGGTGACTCCTCCTGACGGGTGACTCCTCCTGAGGGGTGACTCCTCCTGAGGGGTGACTCCTCCTGAGGGGTGACTCCTCCTGAGGGGGCGACTCCTCCTGAGGGGTGACTTGTCCTGAGGGGTGACTTCTCCTGAGGGGTGACTCCTCCTGAGGGGCGACTCCTCCTGTTGGGGCATCTCCTGCCAGGTCTGCTCATCCCGTCTGTGGGCCAGCACAGACAACAGTATCTCTACGTCCTTCCCTTCAAAATTTAGCCACGTTTTGGCTGAGATGTCTGAGGACCTGGGAGAATGCCGGGATTGTCCTTCACGCAGAAGAGGTGCACGGCTTTTGCTTTCCAAGGCCCAGGTTTGGTCTCGAAAGGTGGCACAGCATGTCTTCACTGAAGGTTTTCATGGTGCGGAATGGTAAGAATTGATTTATTTTACTCAGGGAACAGACCCACAGAGAGGGGGAGATTTTCACGTCATAAGACATGAATCCAGCCCTTCCCAGTCATGCACTAAAGCCATAGCTACAAGCTCATCCTTGCTCTTTGGTGACAGCTCTCTAACTAAATGTGTTTTCTCTGGTCTAATCCACTACATTGTGCTCTGCGCCGAGGTTGTCAGCTCATTGTAACAGCTCCGGTTCAGGTTTTGTTCTCTCTTTAAATAATAGTGCAACAAATTCATCTGCAAGCTACGGATAAATAGCTGGCATGGATTTGGGCCAATGTACTTGAATGCATTCATGAAATTTCACTTTATCCCTGGTGTCTTTTCCTCAAGAATATTTTTAATTTTCAATTCTTTCTTTTATCTTTGTTGTGTTTCACTTGCTTGTAAATACACATAATACATCCTGATTTTGTTACCATGTTGTTTGTCTTTCTCAGGAAAATAGATAAACAATTAATTGGCGAATAAGAGACAAACTGGTGTTGGAGTTATGCCAGATCTAACCTTGGGTCTTCTCTGTCTCTCTATTGTCTTTGAGGGAAAGAGAAACGAAACAAAGAACCAAGAACACTTAAAGCATGTGATAAATTACTAGCTGTAAAGAAGAGCATTTAGGAAAACTTCCTTTCCAAGAGCATCTTTGACTTATTTGATACAGTATTGTTGTCACACAGTATTATTGTACATATTGTCAGGGCATTCAGGGGTTGTTTTGAAAGGAAAATGATAAACAAATATTTTTTGTATGATAATTAAAAGCAGCTGTCTACAACTACCAGTCAGAATCAAGTTCAGAAATTTCAGCAGCAGAAGCACAAATTCCTAAACTGGAGGAGGAACTCCTTCACCTAGAAATGAGTAACAGACTATTACAGTCTCTGCAGCCAGCTGTAAAAGGGAAACATTCAGTACACTGCAATTATGCCATGCATCATAAGCTCTACGGTTATGTGCAGAGTAAATGTAGATTGATCATTATTAACTTCCAATTTTTCTGAAGAATCAGCTTAAGTACCTCACATAAAAGAAAATAAACTCATTAGAAGACGATGAAATATGAAAAAAGTCTAGGTTTCTTTTTTTTCCTTAAGTAGGTCTCCTCTATTGTGTCGTTGTAGATCCTTGGTTAGCTCTGCCTGGAAAATGGGCAGTTAAGGAGACCTTGTTTTATACAGAATAGCCTGAAATGGCAAGGAAAAGAAAAATATTTTGATTTCTAAACACAGCTGCTCTGCCTCCTGGGAACTGTAGTCCAGGTATTGCAAAATTATATTCTTCATTGTAGGTTGGGTTCCCTGTAATAGATAAGTAGATCAACCTGCCCTCCTCTTCCATTTTATTTGTACAGGGAAATGGTGCATCACAGCAGTCCACAACACACCAAAGGGATAACACAGCCTAAAAAGAACAGTATAAGACAATCAAAGTAAATATATGAAAGACTCAGTAATGTTACAAAATTGGAATAGTAGGATTATTATCACTGCTTCAGCTGCATTTTTCTGCAGAGAACAAGCACCATTTACCAGAAATATTTTTAATTAAAGTAGTTCTATCAAAAGCGCAGCTCTTCACCTAAACCAGACTAGAACTGTACTTTTTTGGATCAGATTTCCTGTTGACAAATTGAGCAGACACTGCTTCTGCCTACTTCTTTCTCAGCCCCCTGTGAATCAGATTAAATGACAGGGGCTGGTCCCTCCAATTCTCATACAAGAATTGCAGTGCTGAGATGCCTTTATGATCATGATCATGCCTTCTAGCAGAGATTGCTTCTCCAAAGGCTTGATGGAAACAACCCTCTGAGAGAGAAAGGAAGCAATTTTTTCCTCAGAAAAAGTCTATAGGAGAAAACAGCTTTCTCTAGATTCTGGCACAGTAGGTTAAGTATCATTTAGCAGGCATACAGAAAAAGGCATGCCTGACCGTTTTCTGACACACAAACCCCATCTTTAATAGGCATTCTGAAGGGAGTGAGGTTTTGTGGGGGGCTGTTGTTTCTGGAGAATTCAGTGGAACCCAGTCTATTGTGTTGGCTGTCCCGGAAACTGGCATAATACTGAAAATGAAGCAACAATAATGAATCAAATCTACTGGAAACAGCAATGTGCTAGGAGGAAGAAATGTAATCCAGTAATGATAATGCTAGCCTGTAGTTTTACAGACTTCAGTGGCTTGATACGCTGCAGATTTCCTGTGTCGGTCTTTTAAAGCTGTAACTTCTAAGGATTAACACCTTCTGATGCTGGTTTTATTAATAATAGAAACACTTTCAAACAGCTCTGGGTCCAAAATTAGACTGTACAATAGTCTTTTTATAAGTTTAGATTAGTGAAATGCTCCTAGATTGTAGATTCCTGCATCACTGTTATTTTAAATTTGATAGGAGGAGTCAATCAAAAGTGTATTCACGTCCAGTTTTAAAAATTTAAATCAGACTCAGGGTTTTGAATGCAGGGATCTCAGCCTACTTAATGTCACAGCAACAAGGCCTGAGATCCCGACCAACTAATCAAAACCCTTACTTAAAACAAGCTAAAAAGAGAAAGATACAGAAGAAATAGACAGGAGAGAAAAAAGATCCAGTAGAAAGAGCAACAGCACAGGCACTGATCTCTTCTCTCTGGTGACCGGTGACAGGAACTGAGGGAATGGCATGAAACTGTGTCTGGGAAGGTTTAGGTTGGATATCAGAAAAAGGTTCTTCACCCAAAGGGTGGTTGGGCACTGGAACAGGCTCCCCAGGGCAGTAGTCAGAGCACCAACCCTGGCAGAAGTGTTTGGACAATGTTCTCAGGAACATGGTGTGACTCTTGGGGTGTCCTGTGTAGGGCCAGAAGTTGGACTTTGGTGATCCTTGTGGGTCCCTTCCAACTCAGGATACTCTGTGATTCTGTGATTCAGTGAACAGGGACTCAGTGCTTGTTCGGGTTTAAGCCAAAGCTGGCAAAAGTAATGAGTCACCAAGGTCTCCCTCTAGAGCCCGATCTGCTCCAGTAGTGCACTGGTGTAATTCAGCACACAGGCGACGTAGGAAGTAGACATTAAAAAATGTATCACTTTCCTTTCATGACATCTTGATTCTTGTTCAGTCTTGTTTTTTTAATGGCCCTTCTGAAGATTTGAATAGCTGATCCCTCTATTAACAGTAAACAGATGAGAGGTTAATGCAGCACATTCTTTTCTAGTTGTGTTTCCTTTTTCCTTACCACAAACGATTTTAGCAGTACAATTAGGCTTTTTTGTTTGGATTAACCCAAGCCTTTTCCTGCTTTTTATAGATTTTATAAATCATTGTAACCTTAAGCAACTTAGCATATTGGGCGTATGAAATAGTCACAATCATCTTTTTCATCTATGTTTGTACAGCAGCTAACGAAATAGAGCTATGCTCCATGCTGGTGTCTCTGCAGAGCTATCACAATGTAAATAATTAATAATAACAGTTGTTCAACACTTGAACGGGAGTCTGTTGTTTGTAAACAAAGAACATTTATTTTCTCTGCATTTCTTATTACATAAAACATAAAATTATTCCAAAGGAAGGAAGCTGTCTTACTCACACACTTGGTGAAATTCCTCAGAACTCCGCAACACATGAAAAGTGAAAGGTCAAATGGATTTTGAAATTATTTTAAATATTTTTTACTAGCAACGTGGGCAAATAAATATGATGTTTATGTTAACAAATTTGTCTGCCAAAATGCAATTATAAATCAAATAGGCCTTGTGGTAGTATTGTCAACATGATAAGTGAAAAACAATAAACAGATTTGAAAAGAAGGAAATTTAAAAGGGCATCTTACTGCAGTATGTAAATCCAATTACAAAAGCAAAACTGTATCAGAAGTCAGCTGTGCTTTTTCCACACAACATGCCTTAAGAAACGAACATGAGTTGACGTTGCAGAAAAATTAACTTATTTTGCTGAGTCTCAATATGTAATCTTTCTTGCATGTATTGTAATATTTAAGTATTAACAGGAAAAAGCCAACAGATTTTGATTAAAGTTGTGGGTTTGTAATTCCAGAAGATTTAAGAGTCATGATTTTCCATTGCATAAGGCTTATCATCCCTCTTGTGGTACAGACATTGAGTGTTTTGATTTATGTCATCCAAATATATCCACGTTCCTTATCACAGACTTACATTACGTCTATACGCCAATTAAAGAAAAGGTCCTTACCCTTAAAATCCTCCTGCAGTACACAATATTAAAAACAAGTTAATTCCTGCTTAAAAGTTTGGCATTTATGCATACATAACCAATCAGATACTAATGTGACAGGGAGAAGCACAAACTCAAGGTAAGGAAGGTGGAAGGTAAGGTGGTAAGGAAGAATTCATAGAGCACATATAGCTGAAGATTTCCATTTCTGTCTTTTTCTGACCATCTCAGGCCTGAATCTAGAGGAAAAGGAAAATAAATATTACTGTAATTACTTGCAACACACCAGTGTGAAGGTCTTCTAATCAGATCAGAACACTGTGGATCAGAACACTGTGGTGCAAGATGTTATCTAGAGAAAAGGGGATTCCTCTTCCAAAGAGATGGCAGCAAGAATAAAAGTGCTTATACATTAGAGCTCGTCTTGAGGTTTGCTAGAAGAACATAATTGTTTGGTAATTCTTCATTAAAGATAAATTCACTGAATCCAGCATTGCTCATGTTCTCCTTAGAGCAGGCTTTAAGCATAACCTACTCAAGAAAATTCTTGGTGTCCCTTTGCTTCTGGAGACTCGGCACACCCAGTCCATCAAACCCTCACCTACACAGAGGAGCTGCAGCCCAGCTGCAGTGACAGTAACTCCCTGTTACTTACAGCACTGATGTACATGCAGCCCTTTTCCGTGGAGCTCAGAGAAACCATATGCAAAGTGAGATAAAAGCTTACACATGGGAATTCACAGAGGAGTAGGTCTTCTGCCTGTGACAGCAGAAGGTTTTGGGTACTTGGTCTCTTAAGCAGTATTTTGACAGCACTGGGAACAGTGTGTCCAGCTGACTGAGAGCAGGGCCTGCAAATCTGGCAACAGGACTGGCCCAGGAGTTTGACAAAAATGGGTAACGTGGTTCTCTTTTCTTCACTATAGCGGTAAGACTCCATTTCTAAATGATGCTTAGTATCCTGCACTTGCTGTCTTTCCACAGTAACATCACAGACATGTGCCCTGTCACTGTCTCCTTTGTGAGCTGCCCAGATGTAGTGCTTTCATAAACTCGGAGAACTATGGTGCACTTCAAATCTGCAGCATTTTTCACCGTCAGCCTGTATTTCTCCGGTCACATTCACTGCATTGCCTTGCACTTTTAGTGCTACCATTTGCTGCTTGTCATTGACAAGAGCCTTCAGCAGGTGCTCAGTTTTCCTGCTGGATAACCGGCAGAAGGGAAAAAACCTGTCCCTTTCGGCTAAGTTCCTTCTGCAGCAAGTGTGGGAATATGAGCTTGAGGTGACCCAGTCAGCCTCAGCTAAGCCTCGTTCTATTGCTTTATACTAGTTCAGCTGGACAATGCCTTATTAGAGACTCAGTGCTGTCCCCCTCTTATATTTTGCAGACTTCAGTGGCTGTTTTATGACCATGCTATCCTTTCTCTTATTGTTTTTATGTATATTGCTTTTTTTCTGGGTTGCTGCCAAGACATGACTTGTTTAAAAAATAAACCAAACCCAGATCCTGGCTTATGTCACCCTAATAACCTCAACTCCGTGGTTTTGTCTCTAGAGTCTACAGTTCATGACATCAAGTCACTTCATAAAATTGAACTGGGTTTGATGGCTCATGGATTTGGCTCCAAGACCCCTGAAATTAACTAACTTCCCACTGACTAAAATTGTCTTCAGATTCATCCTTTGAGTTATCCTAGAGTCACTTGGTAAGATCTTATAGTTCCCGTGAAAAGAAAATGCATTAATTCTTGTAGCAGATTTCACCAGCAGTTCTCCAAGCACTTTGCTTGCAAGGAAAAGTATCATTAGCTCAGTTTTATAGGTCCTTAACACATTTTTGCGTAGACTTGACAGAATGTTTTTGAACACATTCTTGTCTTGTCACTGCTCGTTTCCTCTAAAACTGTTTTCTTAGATAAACAGGCATCTGTTAATATTTGACCATACTTTTTTCCCCACAATCCCTTTCCTTTCTCCGTGCACAGGGTAGATGGTACTCAGTAGGTGCATAGCTTTTTATATTTTAACTTCCATGATCCGTGTACGTCCCTTGCCTCCCTCCTTGTATGCTTCTCAGACTTCCTTTTGATGTGAGTTATACTTCTGCATATCATTTAAGAGCTTGAATGCTTCATGCCTGTGATAAACTTGTCTTTCCATTACATAGTAGAACAAAACAGGATGTCTTTCCACTTCATAGATAGGGAATATATGGTTGAGTTTCCTATTTTGCGTGAACAGTTTAACAGTCAAAGATCTCCTATTTCAGAATAGTCAGCTGTACAGAGCATTAAGTACGCACCGCACTGCTCCTATTCAATTCAGTTTCTCTTATGAGTGCTCAGCATTTCTACAAATCTGTTCAGATACCAAGTTGGATACTCAGAAACAGAGATATGAACATTTAGAGATAATGTGGGGAAATTTTCATTTAAGCAATTTGCCCAATGTTACAGAGGTCACATTGCATTAACGATAAGACCATCTTTTTCCTTTCAGTTATCTCCTGCCTTTAATTATACATCTCCCAACTATTGCAACAAACAGCTTAGGCAATCTGTGAGGAAAAAATAATCGTGTCATTAAAAACCCCATTCCACAAACCAAGTTCAAGGGAGGCTACTACAATTTTTCAAGCATTCTTAATCTAGCATCTCCTGACTTTTTGAGTGAGTGACTTTGTTCCCTCTGAACAGAGTTTTGTGTGCATCTGATCTCCTAGTTTTTTTTAAAAAAAGCAATCCGGATGAAAAAGATTTCCATTTTGCAGGTTATGTTCTATCTTTGACATCAGTAAAATTCCACATCGCCATCCTGGTTGTTGAGACACCAGAATTAACTCATAGAAATAGCAAATTGCCATCTGTAGATAAGAGTGTTTTGAGGCACATACTGACTGAGAGCAGAAATCTGGGAATCTAATGGCTCTGGGGGAGGGTGTGCCTACAGCTTCTGCTGTCCTGCTAGCTCCTGTCTTGTTACCTTAAGTTCCATCCACCAATTTTGAAAATTCAGTTGCGTTTTCCTCATTCAATCCATCATCCAGTCCTAGACTCTGTTCCCAATGTCCTCATGCAATCAACAGAGTCCTCATCCACCCATGAGTTTTGCCCACCATCCCTACCCATATCTCTACACAGTCTCTCTTAGAGCTGCCCTTCACACTGGTTCCTGGTCATGTTTCCTTGCTCATCCTGATCTCCAACAGATTGATTTGAGTTCTGATCTGATTCTGGGGATACTTTGCCACCTGTGGGCTCCCAAGAGGCCAAAACCGAAGTCAAATCAGGCATATGCATATTTCAGGAGAAGAAAATGAGAAAAAAAATATTTTACAGACTTACTGACAATTGCCAGAGCTGTGTGACAGGCAACAGTCAACATTCTTTGAAACAGAATTTAGGTCTCCTAACTTCTGTTCTTGGCCTGCAAACCAATCTTGTGCTTATAAGATCTATGTTAAATGATTTATGCACTGCTGCAGTGGAAGCAAGAGGCAAGACTGTGTATTACCGTGACACCGAGCTCCTTCCATTCCCACTGACTTCTGCAGGAGCTTACCCCCATACCCAAGGGGAGACCCAGGTGCACACCAGACTGCTCCATGTACAGGAAACCTTGAGGCAGAGAACACTTGGGAGCCATGGTGTTCTCTACGAAGTGCTGGCCTGGTGCCCAGAGGAGCTGGGACACAGGGCATGACAGGAAGCACATCAACAGGCAAATACAGTGACAGTCTCAGTCATGGTGATGAGGTTGTGCTATGTGCAACCAGCTTAAAAACCAGGAGCAAATCAGCTTCCTGTGCAGTCCATTCCACAGACTCTTCACTTTTTTTTTCTCACTCTTCTCTGCTTATGTTTCAGTGGTGTCCACTATTGCTTCCCTCTGCCTCTCTTCCCTTGGCACTCCACCTTTTACCCTTTCTGGTTTCTTCCTTTTCTCTTCAGTACTTTTTCTTTCTGCTTCTTTTGTTTCCCTGTTGATTCTCAGCTGTTTTTCCTCTTTTTTTACTGTCTTTTCTCCCTGACAGCTGGGGATTGAGCCAAAGCCTGCTGAAGTCAATCCATTACCTTCAAAGACTTTAGGATCAAGGTCTTATTCCCGCTTGCTTCTCTGCTTCTTCTACAATCTCTTTTCCTATGCAGCATTCTCTGTGGTGTTTTCCTTCTAAAAGATGGGTTACTGCAATATGCAGGGGAGGAAGAAGGTTTATAGAGAGAAAATCCTAAGGACCTAGTAAATTCCTTACAGTATTGCTCAATTGCTACTCTGAGTGCACAGCTGCAGAAAGCCAGGGGATTTGATCATAAGGTTAGGGGGTTTTTTTATGCTTGCTTCATCACAGTACAGATTCTTTCATATGGCTCTGAGTAGTGGTCCTTGCAAAGGCCTTCCAGGAAGAAAATCCCTCTCATTAAACATTGCCATATTACATGTTGTAGCTAGTGACTGCATAGTCATACACTTAATTTGGTCTGCTGATCTTGAGTTCAAACAGGCAGTATTTAATAACACAAACTAATTCCAGGAAACCTGAAAATGGAGGAAAAAATCCAATATTGACTGGATATTTACTAATACATTATAAAATCATGTAAATCCTCACAAAGCGTCTCTAATACCTACCTCGTATATGTGTGCACACGTGTGTGTGTGTGTGTGTGTGTACACATGTGTAAAAAAAGTAGATACAAAGTTATCTATCTATGCACGGAGAGGGAAAAACACTGAATATGTATATATTGGATGTATTGGTTATATTCTTATAGGATAGATGTATGAAAAATATTTTGGTAGATCGTAGTCTGCAGTAAATATGTGTTCACGGTTGAATGTTAATACATTTCTGGATATAATATGAAGACAGATTCACAGCTACTGTGAATGGATACAGCTCCACTAAATACTGAGGCCAGTAGTGCAAGCATTGTTTTACACCAAACAGTATTTTGTTTGTGTATTTATAGTCCGGTCTTTATATTTGGTCCTTCATCTGGATTAATATTTTGTGCACCCAGACCAGAGACATAATAACTCTACTTGCAGGAGAAGCCCCATCTGCTTCTCTGCTACCAGCTGTTGGTGTGAAGCTACCCCTGATCAACATGGCAGAATCAGTCCTGTTATATGAACTTGCATGTTGAAGTCAAACATTTTGCCAGCAGAATAGCGACCTATATTGTTCAAAAATAACCAGCCAGGCCCCTGTTACTAGAGTATGTAGGCCATCACAATCCAGGGGGTATTAGCTAAACTCCACTTACGCACCTATTTTTGATTTATAGGTGGAGACGTCAGCCCCCACTAGATCACATGACATTTAAATCCTCATGCAGGAAACCTGTGGTTGGACTCTGCATTGAATTCAGACCTCAGCCCTCTTCACAAGCTCATTGTTCAACACTTTCCTGATGATACAGTAAAGGTAAAGAAGCCTAAATATTTTATAAAGCTTCTGCAAATCACTGGAAAACTGTTGACCACAATACGTGGGGCACATGCAGCAGTGCTGCAGTCAGTGCACAACAGCTAGACTCCAATGGTTGTTTTAATCTTGTTTAACTATTCTCTCAGCAGGTAACTGTGAGACATAAATTACCTACTACCTGCCAGCAAGGCGCCTGTACTGTAGAAGGTTTTTATGTTACTCAGGAACACATTATATCCAGCTTTGGAGACTCAGTCAAAGAAACGACAGTGTTCTTAACAGTAGGGCCTCTTAAATGTAAAGGGGCATGCAGACCTTAGAGAAAGCAATAAAAACTGTAATAGAAAATATCTAGGAGAAAATACGTGGAAAATATCTGTACTCAACTTTTAACTGATTCCTGCAGTACTGACTGTTTTTTTCCTCTCATATATAAAGAGCATCTGTCTACCTGTGGTCCAAAAGTACTTTTATTCTAGAATGAAGGAAACAACAACCATAAAGTACAAAAGTAAAATTCCCATGAAAGCACACTGCATGTGTGTATTTTTTCTTTGTGCTGTGCAAAGTCTGTACAAAAAGTCCAGAGTCCTTCTAAGTCTCCAAAATGTAAGAGGATATGATGTAGCAAATGGAGGCTCAGAGTTCTATGCTCCATAGAACACCATTGCAAAGCATTGCTATTGAAGCATTCCAACTAAACTCCATCCCAACTTGCCTCCACGCCATTCCCACTGACTGCAGTGAGGGAACCAGGTGAAAAGCACAAATATGTCATAGCTTGAATTACAGCAGTCCCTTGAGACTCATGATGTATTTTAAAATAGTGTTAAAAGGAGTTCATACAACAGTATGAAACTGGAATGTGTGACCTAAGAAACAATCCTTCATGTAACAGCTGCACCTTTGTCTCCATCATTATGGTGTGCTAATGGTATTCTGTGGAACTTGCTAGTTGATGTGTATGGATATGCTGCATCTGCAGCCCTGCTGTCAGGTGCTGAGGAGGCTGCAGGAGTGGAAAGCTGCCTTCAGGCTCTCCCCTCTGACAGACTTCAGCTGGAGAAAAGCAATGTACAGCTGTGCCTCTTCTCTGAGACCACTCCCACGTAAAGTCCTACAGGGGCTGGTCCTGTCTCTTTTCCTTTTCATCATGTGCTGAAAAGCTGTAGGAAAGGTCATGAGGAGCCGAGGGCTATGATACCATCAATCTGTTGATGGCAACCAGCTCGTATGTCTCTTTTCAGCTGATGCAATCAGTGCCATGACACAGATGTCACAAAACTTACAGGAGATAAGCCTGGAGATCAAAATCAGTTGGCTGAAGCTGAACTAAAGAAGGAAAAGATGTTGCTGGAAGGAAGGAAGAGAACTTTGTGTCATTAAGGCAGTAAGCAAATCCTGCTTCCATTCCGGGCAAATGACATGTAGTTTTGGGTCCCAGCAGAGCCTATGTTGCCCCTGGATTCCGTATGGCTTGCAAATTTGACTTGTATCTTTTTCTGTCTGCTCTGCTATCACTTTTTGTGGTAAAGGTGACTCATTTTACCTTTTGTGAGAAGCCGACAGAGACTTGTTCAGGTTAAAAAGAGAACAAAGAATAAAGCTTGTCAAAAAAAGCAGAAACATAGAGGAAATGTGGAAGGTGTAATTCCTTACAGACATACTTACTGTCAGTCCAGTTTTGTATTTTATTCTTGGTAAAAGAGGTGTTTGAATGTAGATAGTCAAGTAAGGATTAGCAGACCCAGTGCAGGTTTTGGAAATGAACATGATCTGAAACTGTCTGGTTTTATAGCCTTGAGCAAATCATATAATCTCTCTGCTACTGTTTTCTGATCTATAATCCAAGGGTAGTAATGCTTTCTTCTCAGTGGTGAATTAATGAATGCTTTCAGAGTGTTTTGCAGTGCCATATACAAATACTACAATAACACAGAAGCAAGCAACATATGATATTAATGTCAAACTGATACAGGGTAAACTCGGGATGTTGGATAGCAGTGCACTGAGATACAACTGTAATGAGTTCATTAGTAATGCACGACTGGATTGATTAAGTAGTTGCCACTGTGTAAAGCCTTGTCTAGAGCTGATACTTGATATATTATTTTGACCTGCGACAGATGCTCAATGATCTTGTCTCTTAAGTTTTGGCAGTGCCTGTCATGTCAATACAAATTATCGAGCCGAACTGAACGAAAGAAGCTGTAGTTGCCACATGGATACCTTTTTTATATTCTCCTGTATATAAAAACTGCAGCTTCCCAAACTGGATTTTTTATATAACCTTTCAGAAGCTTAGTTTGAAATAGCTTGTCTTCTTTTTTTCTTTCTTCCTGAGAATGTTTCCTCTTGCCATCATGATAAAAATGTACTGCTGTGACAAAACAACCATGTTCCCATGATTTTATCCTTTCCTATCACAATGGCAGCACATCCTGTATGGTTATGACACGGCACAGAAATTCTACCACACTGAGGTTACTTTTACATTGCCTGATAATGGTAACTGTGATGTGAAGCATCAGAAGATATAACATTTTTCTACACAAAAGAGTCACAGGAGGACTCAAACAGTCTTTGAGGATCTGGATATCCTGCTGAGATTAGAGGTCTGGATGAGTCAGGGTAGTTGCATGCAGAAGCCTTTCAGCTCTAGGCTGGGGATTTGAAGATGAACAGCATCTAGAAGAGGTTACATATTCCTGGAGTTTTTGATAGCTTATTTGAACTGGGATTCAACTGGGGATCCAGACCCTTTTACTAGCAGGTTGAATGTTACACACTGGGAAGTTGGCACCAGCAGTGGTGGTAACTAGTGCAGCACACCCATCCATCCATCCATCCTTCCGTCCATCTGTCCGTCTGTCTGTCCATCTCAGTGCAGCCAGTAAGGACTGCAGGTGAGAAGTGGCAGTGTGGATAGCATGTATGTTAGGGGTACAGATATTTGACACAAAGGATGTTTTGTTTTGGGTCCTTCAACTGTCAAGTGAAAAGATTCACGCTTTTTCCTTCCCTAAGTCTCCCTTCAGCCATCCATCCCTTCTAATCCCAAACTCCTTCTGATGGCTCCTGGGCTGTGCCTCATGTGTGCTTTCACTGGCATTCTAGCGAGAGCTGGGATTGCTAACCTTGTTTTAAGGCAGGCTAACCGAGGCCTTCTGCAGATGGGAAGCGAGGCATAGCACTGTGAAATGATTTGCTAAAGGTTATCCAGCTGTGACTGAGAAAGTGTGCTCCAATTCTGCTGCAAAAGATGCCACAAAAGTGTAAATGTTAATACTAATAACTTTCTCTATGTGTGTTTCTGCTTTGCAAAATTATATCTCCACCAGGGGACTTGTTAATGTCAACGTCATTCAGTTTTCATGATCACCACTTGAAGTGATCAGTCAGCTGTGTGGATCTACAAATTGCTCCCTTGCAGCCAGCCTCTTAGTCTAATGCTCGGGTGACAGTCAGCTGTAAGGATCAGACTTGAAGATGCCTTTGATTTTCCTTTGATGTTTCTGAGCCAAGGAAGAATTTCACACAGCCACTGGGCGGTAGGTGAAGATCCCTTCTGTTTGCGGGAAGCCAATTATAACGTGGCTGACCCGCCTTGACCTTAAGATTACTGGCAGGACATCTGGGATGTCCTTGCGAGGCAGAGCTGGCTCACTGGATGTGAGACTCCGGGCTTACACCGATTTGTTTGTCTGGATGCAGCAACCATTCCAATATTGTGATTATAATGGTGGCTGCACAAATTGATCCTGGTCAGACTCAGTGTATTTATTTATTTGCTTGCACTTTGGCATCCCTGCCGACGTGTGAGGATAAACAGGGTTCACCTTTAGGATTTAATGAGTGGGAACAACTTACGAAGACAACAGGTCCTAGTTTCTAAGCTTCTCTACCAGTTAACTCTCTCTCCCCTTTCATTATTTTTTGTTCCCTTATTCACCTCTTATTCCAGATCTAAGACCAGCAAAAGCTTTTTAAACCCCTGACACACAAGCATCAAGAAAGAGGCTATGTGCCAGACGGCTCTCTGGAGTAAGGCACTCGCCGGGAGAGAGGTGGAGGCACGAAGAACTAACCCCGGAGGGGAAGCCAGAGGGACGGGAGAGAAGAGCTGGAACTTTTTAACCCCTGCTGAAACAAACAGGACGGGGATCGCTGTGTGATTGCCGGCAGCGTTTCGACGGGGCTAGGGCGTTTATTTCCGTGGGCGGGATGGCTGTGGGAGCTGCCCCGTCCCTCGGCGGGGGGATGAGCATCCCCGGCGCGGGCCGGACTACAGCCCCCGTCATGCCGCGGCGCGGGCGGGCGGTGGCGGCGAGCGCGCCTGCGCCGCCAGACGTGGCAGCAGCCGCAGCGGCGGCGGGTCCGGAGCGGGTCCGGCGCGGCGGCGGGATGGCAGTGCCGGGGC
>VWZT01010076.1:709487-820434 GCA_013397055.1 Pachycephala philippinensis
CGCGGGCGGGCTCGGCTCGGCACAGCCCGGCATGGCCGGGCGCCGGCAGCGCTCCTCCCGGGTGTCTTCCCAGCGCTCAGCCCGTGTGCTGCTCTCCTGCTTCCCCTTTCCCTTTCTCTCTGTTTCCCAAAGTACCGCCCGGAGAAGGCGCACCCCGGCGTGCGGCGGCGGCTCCCCGAGCGGCTGCGGGCTGGGGCCGCTGCCCGCCCCGGCCCCGGGGGCTCCGAGGCTCCGACCTGCGGCGCTTCGGTCGCAAGTTTCGTGTGAAAAGCGGTGCGGCGGCAGAGGGTTTCCAGAGGGTTTCCCCCGGCGGTGGCCGTGCCGCAGCGGAGCTGCCGCGCTCGGCTTTGTGCACCTGTGTGCGGCACCCCCGCCCCGGGCACCCCCGCCCCTGCGCCCCTCGCATGTGGCGCTGTCCATCGCGGTGCGCTCCCGAGTGCCGGGGTGTGCTTCACTGGCATTGCACTGAGCAGAGCACTGCACACCTCAGGGAGGCTCCTAGACGTCCAGAAATATTTTAAACTCTGCTTTTTCTTTTTTTTAATCCACAGAATTCAGCATAAATAGCTTAAAAGATTGGCGAAGGCATGCTTTAAAGCACTACTTTATTCACTTTATTTTCATGAACTACAGTTCATTCTTCTGCCCGGACAAATGGAGTTAATAATTAATGAAAAATTACGTTAATTTTTTTATGCACGAGTGATCTGAAATGTATTTGGAAATGCATGACCGGGGAGTGCTCATTTAATACATACAAATCAGGTGTGGAATTGCTAATTGCCCTGTGCTTATTCTGTACTAATATTAGAATTGCATTTGTGGGACAGAAAGATTCGGCCCTGTTTGATGTAGCCTTTTGCCCCTGGCAGGGCCATAGCTGTCGGCTCATTCAGGAGGGAAAAGAAATGCTGTGCATTCTGAACAATTTTTGCTTTAAGCTTGGTCTAGAATCGCAGACCTCTGGTATCTACACTTTATTGATTTCAAGTGAAACTGAAGTCAGGCTGAACTCTCCCTAAATGTTGGAGAGGTCTTAGTGTGGATTTTTTTTCATCTGTGGCTCATCTTTAATTCACACAGTAGTTTTCTCAGTGATACTTGGGGCAGTGCATTCCTCAGATTGAGCATATACTGTGGACCAAGTGGAGTTACAAGTGGACTGAATTTTCCCTCCCTTCAAAATAGCTAAGCACATGGAGTTATTTCTGGTATTTCCTACTATATCCACTGTGACTGTCAGACCTTATCTTACTGTAACATTCATTTTATGTTAATGTAAATATTTTCCTGTGAGTTTTCTTTGTAGATTAAAAGATTTTTCCCCCATGTTTCTTCATATGAATCTGTTGTTCCTAATTGTTCTAGTTGCTCTCTTTGACCTTTTGTGTTGCAGAGCTGGTGTCTTTGAGATGAGCAGAGGGGGCCTGCTGTTGTCAGTGAAATTATACAAAGCCATTTTAATTTATCCACATTATTCTTTCTTACCTTTCTTAATTTGCCACAGCATTTTATTTGCTCTGTGATGCTGCATGCTGAGCAGATCTCTTCATTGAGCTGTTGATTCAGCTAATTCTTTCCCCTTTGCTGTGTACAAGTAGTTTAAATTATTTCTTCCAATTTGCATTATCTTGTACTTGAAGGTGTGATTTTTCATCTTGAAATATGTAACTTGCTGTACTCCAGGATTGGAAAACTAGCCTACAGCTGTGACATAGCAAAACCTGCTTTTAATTTTTTTTTGAGGCGATGTGAGGTTGTTAAATCAGGCGGTTCTGTGTGTAAAGTTAAAGTGAAGGTAATACCAGCTGCTTGGTAGGTCAGTTAGAAACAGTTTTTCCTTCCAGCCAGTCCTTTTTCATGTACCCAAATGTGTTTCGGTTTCTTGGGGTTTTTTGTTTGTTTTTCTGGAAGTGCTGAGTACTTGCAGTGCACCTGGAACAGCGGCTAGAGTTGTGCATGCATAGCACTTCTGAAAAATAGGGCTCATGTTTTGACCCAGAATAGAGGTGGCTTTCGAGAATTGAAATCCTTGTCTCTGCAAGACTTCCTACATATGTAAAAGGGAACCTACAAAGCTAGATGAAGAAAACTTTTCAGTATCTTCTAATGTGAGATGTTAGTTTGTTACCTTCAGCATCACTATGGATGTGTGACACGCACATGAGGAAGATGGTGGAGTGATCTCTGCCTGCTGTGAAGTTTTATTTCTTGAATGAGTTGGAGAGCCATGGGGAAGTTGTGGGTTCCCTGTTTGGTTTATCAAGTGGTTGACTGTATTTCATGCTCAAAGGACTGAACTTACTGTTCAAGGCACTGGGAAGGAGTTTCACACTAAGGTGGATTAGCATTTCTTCTGATGCATCAGACGCTGTGCTTTCCCTAGCAGAAGGCAGCCGTTGCTTCCAAAAGGATTACGCATCCGGGTCCCTTTGCTTTGCAAACACCGATGGATGTTATCTCTTGCCACTGTGGCAAAGATCAGTTTGTCTTCTGAGCATTGGCCTAATGACAGAGAAACTGAGTCAAGAGTCCGGCTGACTGAGCTCTGTTGGGAAGCAGACTTTGTGACCTGGTGCCACTCAAACCCGGTGCCTTCAAAGAAGGGCTTGAAAGGAACGTTTCAGGCTTCCAGCTCCTTGAGTACTTCCTTAATCCTTGCCGGTAGGGTCATGGGAATGCACTGGTGAACACTAACACTGACTTGTGAATCCAGGCCTGCAGGGAGGGCTTGGGCATGATTCCCTCTGTGTTGCAGGTGGCCCTGCAGCGTGGCAGCAGTGGCTTTGCCTCTGGTGAGTTTGCAGGCAGAGTGTGAGCACTGCTTCACCACTGCAGTGTTCGGGTGCTGTTTCCTATTGTGGCATTTGGGCTTTAATTCAGGAGCACCTCTTCCCATCCAGTTATTGTTTGTACTACAGGAGCCTCTTTGGAAAGCGTTTCCTGGCAGTCGGAGGATCTTGCAGAGACAAATCCCTTACTTGCTGTTCCCCCCCGCCGTATTCCTACTTCGTCCATTCCCTCTTCAAAATACGGATGTGTAAAACTGTGACACGGGCTGTGCTCTGTCTCCTCAGATCCCCTTCCCAAATCAAACCTTGGCTTTGTTACTCCACTCCATGCCTTTTGGAGGGATGTTTTCGGTCCATTGGTTTTGGTGCCAGAGCACCTGTTTCCCTCAGAGGCCCTGGGATGTTGACACAAGCATGGTGTGGTCATCAGAACTGGTGTTTCTGCCCAGGGGTGAGTTCATGGTGTCATGAGCAATTGGTGATGAAAGAGTTGCTTGTTCTGTTGTTGACCATTTCTTTTGCCTTTTGGTGATGGAGTTCCTTGAATTCCTCTGTTTCAATAAAACGGAGGCAGTGAGGTGTTTCTTCAGAGCTGTGTTTGGAGGTCTGTGAATGGAAAAACTCAGTGATTCCGGTTGCAAATTGCATTGCACTAACTGGCATTGCCTTAAATTTCTTGATGCAGGCAGGGCCACTTTGGAAGATATGGTTTACCTTGTTCCTGCCACCTTTTCAAGCTTGTGAATGGCAAAAAATTGTGATAGCAAAGCAACTATTTAGTTTTGGCCCTGTGCTAGCTGTGAGTAGCTGGCAGCATTGGTGGAGGGTGCTGTGAATTGCACGCTTGCAGAACACAAATAACAAAGGCAATTTAATTTGTGACTGTCTTGATGATGTCCTTGGTTTAGAGTCATATAGCCTGTTTGCTGGGTGACTGCAAATAGACTCTTTCTCTACCCCTCCTCACTTTTGCAGGATATGGTACAGTGTGACTGTGTGGTTGTGCTGCTCTAGGATCAGCTGTGTGCTGTTTTGTTCTGGTGCTGCCTTCCTTTCACCTCTTGCAGATCACTTCCTTTCTGTGTGAATCTTGTTCCAACTATTAAAATTAAGCTTTGTCTCCTATTACCTGGCAGAAAAATGTGAGGCTTAATTAGTTAACGTTTGTGCAACGCTTTGAAGATAACAAGTGCCATATAAAGTGCTAGAGATTTTTAGGTGTCGTTTTTTGCCCTCTCTTCCTTATAAATCCCATTAATAGTGTTTTTGTCTTCTTTTTATAGTACCTCCTACGTGCTTCTTGAGTAGGTGGTATTTCTTTAAACTTCTCGAAAACCCAATTTTTAGTGGGGGATTATGTGGCATATGCTTTGCTCATGTCCTTAACTTCTGTAGTCAAATGTTCTCGTTCAGAAGTGATATTTGAAATATTATTTCATCGACAGCTTGTTTAATATATGTATGGTGCCAGTGCCTGGCTTGAAGAGAGAGAGCTTCACATTCATAATAACGAGAAAGTTCTTTGTCAACGTTAGTAATTGACCCTATTACAGTCAGTTGTTAATTAGTAAATAGCTGCACAGGTTTTCCTTCGCAGAGCATTTGAAACCCAGTGATAAACCATACAATTAAATTGCTACTCAGAGCCCTTAAGAACATCCTTTAGTATAGACTATTAATGCCTGTAGCTTAAACCCCACTGTTTAAGAACAATATGAACAGTAGAGTCTAGTCAAATCTTGACGTCTCCATGGTATTTTTTGCTACCTTCTATATTTGGAAAGTGAACATAGCAAGCACCACGTTAAGTGGAATGCCTTATTTGTAGCATTCTTCAGCCTAAGTTAAAGAGCACTAAGGCACTCTGTGTCAGGATTTTAATTTGCTTTCCTTTGAAAACAAAAGAAAATATGACACTTGCCTCTTTGCAGATATGACCCCCCACAACAAAATGTCGTAGTGCTTTAGTAGTGCTTCGGTTTTTTAATGGCTTGAGGTGAGAGTTGACTGATCTGGATTATGTACGCAGTAAGAATGTGCTCCTCCACAGAGCTTGTGGGAATGAACAAAACCCAGGAAGTGTCCAGTGGGCATGTCTGCAAATGTAAATCTGTCGGGCAAATGCATGGTTTTCAAATGCTGTCGGTCTTGCAGCGCAGAAGTTACTGATTTTCCCCTGTGTCTGCTGGAATGCTCCCCAGCTAGCCATCCCATGCTGCTGGAGCCCTCCTCAGCTGGCCATCCCATGCTGCTGGAGCCCTCCTCAGCTGGCCATCCCATGCTGCTGTAGGTGTAGGAGTCACTGCTCCCGACTGAGACCATAGGGGCTTTTTGGATTGGTCACAGGCATCACTGAGCAGCCTTTGTTCTGGGGGTCCTCAGCAGGTTGCACTCTGGGAACCCCTGCAGGGGCAGGTGGCAGAAGATGGTTTTGTGATTCCAGCGGGATTGCAGAGTACTGCAGGGGCAGGTGGCAGAAGATGGTTGTGACCTCTGAAGTCTGAGACCCAAGAGCTACTACCCTTTCTCTTCCCCTCTCCAAATAATAATTTTTTACCAGGCTTCCTTGAGGTACCTTTGGGTAACAGAGCTAACCTGTCTCCTCCCATCTGATTTGATTAAAATGTTTCTACAGCTATTTTAGATATTAATCCTGAATGAAAAAAGGGGACTGTCCTACTTATCACTATCCATCTTGGAAGGCATTTGTTACAAATGGCTCAGTGATCAAAGCAGNTCCTCAGCTGGCCATCCCATGCTGCTGTAGGTGTAGGAGTCACTGCTCCCGACTGAGACCATAGGGGCTTTTTGGATTGGTCACAGGCATCACTGAGCAGCCTTTGTTCTGGGGGTCCTCAGCAGGTTGCACTCTGGGAACCCCTGCAGGGGCAGGTGGCAGAAGATGGTTTTGTGATTCCAGCGGGATTGCAGAGTACTGCAGGGGCAGGTGGCAGAAGATGGTTGTGACCTCTGAAGTCTGAGACCCAAGAGCTACTACCCTTTCTCTTCCCCTCTCCAAATAATAATTTTTTACCAGGCTTCCTTGAGGTACCTTTGGGTAACAGAGCTAACCTGTCTCCTCCCATCTGATTTGATTAAAATGTTTCTACAGCTATTTTAGATATTAATCCTGAATGAAAAAAGGGGACTGTCCTACTTATCACTATCCATCTTGGAAGGCATTTGTTACAAATGGCTCAGTGATCAAAGCAGCACAACCCTGAATGTAAATAGCAGCAGAGGGAGGGCTCCTGAGTGAAAAGCAAGCAATTATTGCACAAGGTCAAGAGTGGTTTGTATGATGAACAAGGAAGATAAAACATCTGCAGTCAAACTGTGATTCTTGTAAACAAGGGGGCTTTGGATTTGAACATCTTTGTGGTTTTAAGTGTGAAGGAATTAGGGGGAAGGAAGCAATGGGTCAGTTTCTCCCTGTGCTTGCCTGGAGATGACTTAGACCTGGTACTGTCAGTCTGTGCACAGTGTCTGCACCACGGGACCTGGCTGTGTCACCAGCTGATCTGCAGGTGTACAAACCTCCATCACCACGGTACAGAGGTGTTCCTTCGCGTCAGCCTTCTGAAGTTAAGTACACAGTCCATCACAGGGCTCATTTTGGGAGCTGAGTGGGAAAGGAAAGGTGAGATTCTGTCTTGTTTGGATTTCTTGCCTGCTTCCCCCTCCCCTATTTTAATTTGGCAGATGAGACCCTTGTTCAGAATGTAAACTACTCCCCTCCTAAAGAAGTTAATAATGAAATTAAATTCAGTCATCTCCATTACTGCTTGGAATTTTGAGGCAGGTTTCCTTTTCAACTAGACTCCTATAAAATGCCTTGTCAGACACAATCTGTTTCATATGCGCGGGGTTGCTCATTGATCATATTTACAGTGGGTTGAGTGCTGTTGTCCCAAAATGAGACTGACACCAGTGGGTGGCTAAGCTAAGACAGAAATCAGAGTCAATGTCTTGCTGAAAAAGTGGAGTTAAGCAATTGTGGTCGAGTGTAAGGCTGCGTCCCTGCCAAGCAGCAGTTGTGCTAGAATCAGTGTTGTCACAGCCCCAGCTATTCTTGATGAATAGTGTGCAAATTGGCTGCCTAATTATACATGTGTTAGTGTGCGCATAAAAATTGCATGTTGACATATGGATTCAGCTACCTAAGCACTGTTTCAGCTGCATTTCCATTTATACTTTTTATGCATTATTTGTGTCCAGGGAAGTATATATTTCAGGCTCTTGAGCTGGAAATAGGAGAAATAGGGGGTAGTTTTTCTGTCCAGTGTACAATGCTACACTTCTGATAGAAACCAAAATTAAATAAGGAAGATCTATTTTCTTGTTTTTAAAACTGTGTTTTCATTGCCCTTGATGTAAAATAAACACATAAGTAATTCTCCAGATATACTGCTTATCCTTAGCAAAAGACCATGCTGTCACAAAGCTTTTGTGGGGAGCAACTCATAAATTGAACTGGGTTCTGTGGGAGCAGCAGTTAAGCATTTATCACATTTAATTTGAATAAAAAATGTAAAATATGAAAATACATTCTTGTGGCTGTTTGAAAGATATTCCCTTTTTTCATTTTAAAATGAGATTCAGAGAAGACTAAAAACTTGAGAAATAAACTCTGCTTTCTCAGATCCTTGATGATTTTGAGAAAATGCGGCCTGAGGGATGGCCACGTTTTTCAATAGTGTCAGTCCTGGAAGTATAATTAGCAAATAGTTATTTGCCTGTAACTCTTTGCCTCTGGGTTTCTGAAAGCTCAGATGTTCCTTGGGTACCAGTTCTAAGGGAGTGGGGTTGTGGAGTGTTTACTGCTCTTTAACACATGCATATGTTCGGCAGCTCTGCAAGGAATTGCTGGAGAGTGGGGAAGAAAAGAGAATTAAACCTTTTTGACTGATCAGACTTCTGCCACGAAGCTTGCAAGATCATATATTTAAATACATACTTTGAAGAACAGAGACAGCTAGAACACATGGGGGTTTTGTCCCTTGTACTTGAATAGCAGTGTCTCAGCAGTTTTGAATTGACTGTCTTGAGGGTTTGGGTTCAGTTGTGTTTTACTTGAGAGTCTTTCATGCATCTCAGACACTACGGTCACATGACTGATGTGTGACCTATGCTGTAAAAATTCTGTGAAAATAAATTCAGATTGCGATCTTGAGCTGGGGAAAATCTGCAGACTAGAATTGCTATGAGACTTGCATTTCATAGTGTACCACGTGTAGTCTGTCTTTTTTTGAAGGTCTCCGCTAAAGTTTCCTGCATCTGAGAACACCAGGTGACAGTTGTGTCACTGAGCCAGCCATGGATGAGGACCTGTTACGATAGGCAACTGTACAAACATGGCACGAAATAAAGTAGACCTTCTCTCAGTTTTGTTGCAATTTCTCATTGCCATAACTGGCAAGGGTGGCAGGGATGTTGGACATGTTAGTCCTATTATGCCTTTTAATTTAGTGGGTACCACGGTGGGCAGCTTCTTGAGAAAAATACTTGGAGCCTTTCTTAACTTTTCAGTGGTGGTCGTGAATAGATTTTAAAGCTTTAGGATGCTCAAGTGACAAGAGAGTTAGCTTGTTTCTTATTTATAGATTTCCATATGTGTGAATGTAGCACTTCCTGACGCATATGAAAAGAGGCTTCCTGCCCAGGAGGGACTGTCACCTTTCTTGACCTCTTCTTTTTTTAATATGCGCTCATCTCCTCTTGTGCCCTGGATTTGAACGAAAAGCAGTGTGCTTGATCGGGCAGTGCCGGGCTGATGAGCTCTCCTGCAAAATGTCTGGAGTAAATCTACCTGAGTCATATCTTACAGTTAAATTAATGTAGCACAGTACATGCAAATTAGCTTCATCTTTGCTGCTGCTTTACCTATGGGCTGTGCAGGAACATGAGTTTGGTTTTCTGTGGAAAAGAAGAGTGAAACTGCTTCCACAGAATTCTTTTTTCCCATCCTCTTAATTTTACGTTGTTGCCAGAACTAGTGGCTGTAGCCCTGGTGAGGCTGTAGGGGCTGGTACAGTCATCACTGCTGTGACTTTAGAGTAGGGCAAAGCAGCTCCGTGTTTGGGATTGGCATCTGCTGGAATTGACTCCTTGGCATCCCTTGTCTTGCATGGAGCTGGTGGGGAAGGCAGAGGTTCTTCTGGAGGTGTAACGATAAACCAGCCTCTTGTTTATTCCTGGGTAGGGTCTTGATTAATTTCAGCAGGAGAAAGCTGGAGAGTGCGGAACTACTTAATTCTTATCAGTTTGCAAACATCCTACAGTGCAAATGCAGATTGGAGCTGCTGAACTTCCCCGCTGAGCCGATAACCTCCCAGTATTGCTGCGGCTGCCTTAGATGTGCAGGCAGGGCATTTCTGACCAACTCAATGCCTTTGGCTTGGACCTTTTGGGTTTTATAACCAGGAAAGGGTGCAACATTGATCTTAATTAAAGGGAGATGATGATTTATTCAGCTGGGGTGACTGATGTGCTTGTATGCACAATGCTTTTCCCAGTGGGTTTTGGGCTAAACCATAGGAACACAGAGTGCCTCTGCTGTAAAACTACAGGGAAATGAGTAACATGTATTGATTTGATACCTGGAGAGGAATTGGGCAACAAAGCAATGGATATATGCAATGTGACATGTACCTCCCTCCAAGAGCCTGCTGTTCCACCAGCACAGCGAGTTTTCTGTTAGTGGCAACACCAACAGGGCAGTAGTTAAAGCTGTCATTGTTTTCAGAATCCAATTTTTTGAGAGGTTTACAGCTCTGCCATTATAAGGAAAGAAAGAAAAAAAAAAAGAAAATTCACTGAAATTGGCAAAACAGCCTTTCTAGCTGGAAAAGACTTGGAATGTCTGTACTTAAAACCATAAAATGGTGTGGGTTGGAAGGGAGGTCAAAGATCATTTCGTTCTAACACCCCTCTTCTGAGCTATTGGTAGACATTTAAAGAAAGTTTGCAATATCATTTGGTGTCATGTTGAAAGTGGCTTTTGTGGGGTTTTTTAGTCCAGTTACTTCTTTTTGTTAGAGTTCATAGACTAGAGTATCCTTAATTGAGTCCAGTTTTTTAAAGTGAACAAGCAACCTGTAGTTTCACTTTTTCCCTGTGTTCAGCCTTCGTTTCAGTTAAGCTTAGTTTTTGTCTTCGGTAACTCAAGGCATAAATAAAACTGTAAGACACTTGAATAGTTACAAAAAATGAGGTGAAGGGAAGAGTTTTTTAAAAAGTACTTATCTTTAAAGAGATCTGCCCATAATGTTGGATTAATTTCTCCTGTGCAGCCCCTGATTGTGATGGTTTTGAGCAGGACTTTTCACGTCTGTGTCACCTCAGTTAGCACAACTATATTTGCCTGCTTTGATTGGCAGCGCCATGTATTCATCTCAGAAAATACACAAATGATTCACATACATCAACCTGGAGTAGGAAGGCTGAGCTCCGGACATCTGGATTTAGACGAATATGAGTCTTTCGGTCGAATTAAAGCATCAAGGACATTTATGCTGAAGGTAGAGGCTGACTCCCAAATGTGCTCGCTTCCTTCTCACAATTTGGCCATCTGGTCAGCAGAGCCCAGTGGTTGGAATCCTGCTTTATGTTATAAGTGTATTTTCTAGTAACTTCTAAGTTCTCAGATGTCCTGGTTGTTTTGAGGATGATCTCCATCTCAGCTCAGCTTCTCTCCTTTACCTCGTGTGTCCCAGGATTCCTGTGCCCCTTTCTTCTCCACATGTAAAGACTTCTGGCATTTATACAGTTGGTTTGGCAGGTGCAGGGTTTTGTTTCTGTGCCTCAGTGACTATGGTGCTTGCAAATAGCTGAATTTGAATGAAGTGTGTGCCTGGGGCTGTGTATCCTGACTTCATTGGCTTAGTCCCTCCTTTAAATGCTGCATGATGTAGTACATGGGATGCAAGAACAGCCTTTTACTTCTTCACATCCACTGTGGACACATTTTCCAGCCTGGTTGGAGTGAGGCACGATCAAAATCAGTTCTGTAATTAAGGAAATGTTGAACCTCTTGTGTGTGTTAGGCAAATGAGCTAAAGCTTTTAGCCAAGCAATTAAGTGTTAAGGTTTTACTGTAAGGTGAATGGAAGCTAGATAATTTCGCCAGCTAAGCTTCCCGTAATCATTCCATTAGCACGAATTCAGTACAGTGCAGAAGGGAAGCAGCATAGCCTGATGGAAAGGATTATTATTATATTATTATTATTGAAGATTATTGCAGTCAGAATAAGCAGTAAAGGCCCCAGCTGAGGTTATGGTCATAATTTGAGTTTTACTTTATGGCGGACAAACTCTGCCCTGGAACTGTCGTGATTTAAATAGACCAAAAGATGCAATGGAAAATAACTTGTTTGCATAGATACAGAACTGAGATGCAGAGAGATTAAATGCTGTGTCTTCCATGTGGCCAGTGGAAGCTGAACAAGGCGCTGCTCTGTGTGTGACACGGTGTGGGCACTGGGAAACATGAGCCCTGCTCCACTTTGGAAGGGTGGGTGGGAGAGGGCTGTGCTTAGTGCTGTAATGCGGATGCTGGATTACTTGCATTTTCTGTTCTCATTTCCTACATCTGCTCCCTGTCAGTGTGGGTTATTTTAACTTCATGGCTCTCGCTGTCTTCTGTAGGGTATCAAAGTACTGGATTGAGTTTGCTGCATATTCTGAGATCTAGGGACAAGAGTGCTCTCAAAGTGGCAATTTGCTGCTTCTCTTGTTAAAGTTTATTAAATTTACATAAGAATTGTTATCCCATTATCTGACTAGGGAACAAACTTTTAAAGGGGGTGGCATCTTAAGTAAAACCATGTTTCTTGATGTTATGTTCGTCTTTCCATTTAAGGGTAGTTGTTAGGAATGGCATTGGCCCAGTTTCAGTAAATCACGTGCCTGGCATTTTTTCTTTTGGTTTTGCTGATCAAATCAATGTGATAGCCTATTTAAGGCAGCATGTTTCAAGATTATAAAAAACCATCACGGCAATTTGCAAAAGCAGGTTGTCTTTGTGTTTGTGACTGTTGTTTCTGGCTCTCTGTTTCCCTAGGCATTCTTGCCAGTGTTCGCATACTCATTGAAGGTGTCTCCACTAATAGAAAAAATAAGTGATCACAAGGATTTTAAGAAGCTTCTCAGGACACGGAATAACGTACTAGTGCTCTATTCCAAATCTGGTAAGTGGGGTTTTTTTTTGTTTTTGTTTTTGGTTTTTTTTTTTTTTTTTTTTTTGATGTCACAGCTCTTTGTGCCTAGCAAGATGTGTACCAAGGGGCTCCTATGTGACTACAAGGGCTTCTTTGGGAGTGGTGTCCTTTGTTTTAATTCAGAGGCTCCTGATGTTTCAAGATTGGAGTCATCTTAATTCAGCCTTCTAATTGCTCTGTTACATTGGCAAAAATGTACTTTATTCTGGCTTTGTCTCCAGAACTGGCTCCCTGTAATAAGAGCTTTCTGGTGTGTTTATCACAGTAGTTTGCAAGTTTCGATTTCCTGGTGACACTGAAAGGCTTAATGAATAGTTACAGTACTGAAATCAATCCATCTTTGCTTCTGACAGTTTTGAGTGTCCCGTGGTTGTCTTTCAGCTTTAATTAACAAAATATAAAAATAAAAAAAGAACTGTTGTGTAAGATGGAAAATTACTCATTTCACATTATGCCACCTGTCCCCTTGAATCTTTTTGTTGTCTCCTCTGTCATTCAGACTCACCTTTCTGGCTGTTTACTTACCTGTTTGCTCTTCCTTTGTTCTGTTCTGCTCCTGCTGTGCCTTTTCTCCTTTGTTGCCTTGGTTTTTTGGGAGGTGTTTTGTGGACACCATGTAAAATGAAGAAACTATCTTTAAACTTGATACACAAGTGCAGAATGCTTTTGTGAATGTGGAAGTCATTGGACAGCAAGAAGTAAAATGTGTCACTAAGATGATTTTCCTTAGTGCTGTATTGTTTTTGTTTTTGCTTCCTTCTTCTTCCTGTAGGCCAGCAGGACAAGATAATGCCTTGTTTGGGTGTTGGGTCCTCCTTTTCTGACCTGTTGCAAAGGTCTTATGTCAGTTAAACACAGTGGTGGTAGAGTTGCTCTGGGTTCATAGTGTATCAAGCTGGAGCAGTATATGGTGACCAATATCCTCCTCCCCCTGCTCCCCTAGTATCTGAGAATTTTGTAGACAAAGATGTGCAGGTGCTGGAGTAATTAACTTTATTTCCTAAAGATATGCTTATTCTGAAACAGTTAAAATTACACATGTGGCTTATTTTTTCGTTAAAATACTTGTGTTTTGCTATAGTGGGGAACTTTGAGCGCTTGAACTTGGCCAAATGGTTTTGTAGTAACAGGTTCAAAGTGAAAATCATAAAAGACTTTCTAATGCTTTTTGATTTTTGAAAGGAACACTTTAGATAAAAAGACATCTGTATTATTCAGCTTCTTAAAGGGAAAATTTTCTTTTTACGCTTAATATTTTAAGTGGTGGTTGCTTTCATTTTTAGCAGCACAACCAGAACACTTCAGCTGTGACACTCATCTAATAAATGTTGCCCTATGGGCATTGTTCAAAAGCCATGTTATGGAGATTTCTTTTTTTCTGTTTTTGTTATTTAATTGGTTGGTTTTAGCAGTCTAAAGCATTGCATGCAGAGCTGACTGTGGAATTAATGTTTCTTCCTAGAACAGTGATCCTTGCACAATTAGAATTCTCTTGCTCAGCTGTCACCCAGAAGAGGGGAGGGGAAAAAAGAGATGGGCATTTGGAGGTGCAGTTTCAATCGCAGATATGCATCCCCCAGCTGTGATGAGATGTTGTCTGGCATCTGGGCATACTGCTGGAACAAAGGCTTTACTTCCCGGCTGAGCAGAAATAGACGTCACTTTCTATTGCAAGCAGAAAATTCATTGGTTTTGGGAGGTGTCACAATTTGTAGGAGATGTTTTGTGCCCCCTACCAGCTCAGTATCCTGCCAGGGCTACTCAGCTACTGAATCTGCTGGGACGAGTGGGTCCCTGAATGCTTGATTTTAGAAGTGTCTTTGTCAAACTGTTCCAGTCTAAGTACACGTGAAGAATTCACCCACCTGTCTTAAGTCCCTGTGTTGGAGAGAGGTGGCAATTGCACGTTCTGGGTTTTGGGGGTATGAGAGTTTCTTGAGAGCTGATATGTGTGGGTTGGTGTCTCTGATGGCATCAGGCCCAAGCAAAGCCTGTCAAATACAAAGAGGCTGTTTCTGGCCCAGGAGATTGTGGAGGTAATAATTGTGAAGGTTTAGAGATTGCTTGGTGGGGTATTCCTGCCCACTGGTTCTGCTCGTCTGCTCTGACATCTCAGGCCCTCACTTCCTCAGATGCTAGAGACAAGATATGGGTCTGCAGAAGCATTCAGTCTGATCCAATATAGCTGTTCTTACATTCAGTTACTTGAAGTAGTTGTGGAGATCTGGAAGAGGCTCTGGGTTTCTATTTTCTGTTTGTTGAGGAAGGAAACAGTTCCTGTTAGATTTTTTTGGGGGAATGGATACTTACTTGTACTGCTATATTTTTCTCTCTTCTGTTTATTTTTAATATCATTTATAAGACTCTTTTGGAATGGTAGTGTTTTGCAAAATCTACACATGTGGCATGGCATTATAAAAATCTCTTTTGGGTATTTATAATACAGCCAGTACCTGGAAGGACCTTTTCCGGGTACTGCTCATGACTGTTGGTTTGGGTATCTCCCAGGGTTATTATGGGAATAAAGTCTATTATTTTCTGTGTATGGCTGGGGTAGAATTAGGGAGGCAGAGATGCTGAATGACTTGCCCTTACAGCTGATGGAAGTCCTAAATGAAATTGCTCTAATTAGCAGGCAGTGGTACAAACTGGTTCATGCCCAGCCACAGGGAAAAAAGGCAGTGTGGGGATGGAAGCTGTAGGAGAGGACACAGTATAGCTCCATAAATGTAGCTCAGGGAGCGTGTCTGGAAATACCAATTTCAGTGTGTTGTTTAAGGGGGTAGAGGGAAGGAGCCACCCTGCTTCAGCCACAGCCAGCTTTCCTTCTAGTGTACAGAAGATTTTACTGATCCCTCTCATACTGGTTTCCTCAAATGAGACAAAACGTTCTTCGAGTCCTTCTGAACATAGAAATGCAACATTGTGTTGTTTTGTGTGGAGTAGTAATGCTGTTGTTCATTTAGTTTTATTATTTAATTTTGTCTTCCAGCCACTGCTGCTGAAAGCTCACTCAGGTTACTGTCCAGCGTGGCCCAGGAGGTGAAAGGACGAGGTACTATAAGCTGGATAGACTGTGGGTATGTGTCATGCTCTTTTCCTTCTTATTTTCCCTTTCCGCTTTTGGCTTTTATTGCTATCTTAGCTTTTTTGATGGCTCTGAAACTTTTTGCCTTTAACTGGACCCACATAATTCTGTGCAGTTTCTTCTGTAGGGAGCCTATATCTTACCATCTTCTCTTCCTTTGAACGAGTGGAGGGGAATAATTTTTTTCCTTATGGCTGTTGTTATTTCTCTGACAGCACGTTTTTCAGCCTGAAGCTGAGGCCCCAGCTAACATTGCCTTTCGTAGGGGACACACAGCATGCAAGCTTTTTTCCCACAAGCCAGGGGAGGAGGAATCCCACATGTTGTGCCTCAGCTGGAGGGCAGTGCAATTCTGCTCTGACAGCAAATGTTGTGTGAGCAGTAATCCTGTTTGCTTGGTTTTGAAGCATCCACCCATTTGTGTTTCTCAATAAAATGTGCCTTCCTCTGTGCTGGTATAAGTTCCTGGCAATTTTTAATGTGAAGGCAGAGAAACTTGTTTTTGTAAGTGGTTGTGTGTGTGGGGAGGAATGAACAGGTGTGTACTTTCTGGTTTGCAGATGTGAAAATCTCTGCTGTGGTTCAACTCAATAACACATTGCTTGTGGTTTTAGCTTGTGTCTCGTAGTGCCTCTGCAGCTTTGAGAGCTTTGCCTGCAGGTGGCAAGTTCCCCTTCCTGCACTGCAGAGGAGCAGCTTGCTGCCTACCTGTGTGTTGGGGTGGATTGCAGTGGTATGAACAGATTGTACACTGTGCACGAATGTAAGTCAGCTCTGCACATCATGTGGCTCCCTTAAAATTACACTTTTGAAACTAAGCCCCATCCATCAAGCAGTGACCCAGAGTAAGTCATTGGTAAATGCAAGTTAACGTGGGTTTGTGTTAGTTAAGCTGCCCTGCTGTCCCCCTGCCACCAGGCAGGTATCTCTCCTGTGGAGTCCTCTGCCTCTGCCTTCTGTTTGCATTCTGCTGGGCTCATCCAAGTGCACACACACTTTCATCTCTGCCCAACTGGTGGGGACAGAGTTCCAAGTCATTTGCTGGCAGAAAGCAGGGCTGTTCTTCAGAGGTCAGTGAAGCCTGCACCACTTGCCACCTGCTGAAAAGCCAGTGGATAAATTGTATTGACTCTGACAAGGTGAAGGTTGTGAGGAGATCTGGCATACCTCTGAAATCCATGAAAACCAGTCTCCATTTCTAACAAAAGCACTGATAAGTAATTTTTTGTTGTCAACAATGAGGGCTAGCAAATAGGATACTCAGCCAGCCTCTTGGCTTCAGTTTCTAATCAGCTTCAGTTAATAGAAACTGACTGGTTGCTACCTTTTGTGTCTTTTGTTTTAGGCTGCCTCTGTGGTGGGGGACTTACTGCTTTCTCTGTGTTTGTGGATGTGCCATATGTATACCAATGCCAGATGATGAGGCTGTTCAGCTGGCCCTTCAAAATGCTTCTGTAATACAACCAAGCAGTAATCCCCTTCAGGGTTTATTTTAGTTCTGGGTTAGAGAAGGAAAGGTTCAGTGTTTAGGACGTAAGTTGGAAATCTAGGAAAGCTTTGGCACTTAGTTCAATATGTCAGTCTCCACTCCTGAGTTTGTAAGGAATGGTGATGGGGGGGGAAATGTATTGTTTGGTTTTGCTGTAAAATAAACTTCAATTCATCAAACCCTAATATACTCTCATTTCCCAAATGTTGACATCTAGACCAAGCTTTGTTATGGAAGTTACTTGCAAGAAATGTATTTTCAAGTCTCTCCCACGCACTGCTTTAATACTTTTCATAGGAAGCTTGGTACTTGCAGTGCCTTTCCTCTCACCATGATAGGGAAATATTTAAGTTAAGCTTCCTGTTTCTATTGAAGGGTAAATTAATCTCAGACAGTGAAGCAGCCTGGTGAAAGTCATGCTGTAAAGGGTTGGAAGACCTGGGAATAGATTAATAGGTCCCCAAAATATTCTTTGATGCCAGTAATGCTACAATCAGATTGCCACTTGCTGAGTGGCGGGCAGTGACCAGGATGTTGTAACATGGCAATAGGTGTAATTCTCTCTTTGAGGGTAAAGCAGAGCTGCCTTTCACGTCTTGTTTGGGAAGAACCTGGAAAAAATAGCTGGGCATTTTTCAGAGATGGACTTCTACCCCTTCTATCATTCTTGCTAAGGGATACCATAACAGAGTTTGTGAACTTGCCTCATGGGGCAAGCTGAGCTGGAAGACCGGCTTGTGGTAAAGGAGGTTTTGGCGGATGTAAAAAGAAACCCTAAACAAATAGTTTGAGCCTGAACCAAGTTTTGTGGTTGATTTGCTTGTTAAGCTTTTGAAGCATTCTGAAATCAACCTAGCAGTGTTGAGGTAACTTCTAAACAATTTTTTTTCAGGGAAGGTTTCTTTAGCTTTTGCTTATTAGAAGCTTATTGCTTTTTAAAAAGTTGTATACAGGTGGCTGCAAACCACTGCCCACCTCGTTGCAGTGATAATACCAGAGGCTGCTGTAGTGCTGTCTTTCCCAGGTCGCAGAGGGCCAGTTGTAGGGCCTGGACAGCTGAGTCCTACCAGAGTGGCTCAAGCCATTCTCGGCAGCAAGTATGCTGGGAGGCTTATTTGCAAGTCTTCACGCTGAAACAAACAGCACACAGATGCAGGGATATTTACAGCACAGGCTCAATTTGTTTTACAAATACTGACAAGAAATGTCTTGTTTGGCAGCAATATTTAGCGGGAAATTTTGGCTTTGCTCTTCACAGCCTGCTGTACTGGGCTTCTTTGCCTTCAGATCCAAGCATTGGCAAGGCTGGCATACATGCAGAGTTGTGGTTTGTGCCTCTGCTTCCCTGTGGCGATGATGGCAGTCCTTTTCTTTCCTTTTTCTTTACTGACGATGCTTTTTTTGTTTCTTGTCATTCTCGTTCCTGTCATTTTCAGGAGAAGGCAAGGACATTCTGCTGCACTGACAGAGATCAGTGAGGATTGCTGAGTCTCGGCAGCATGTTCTGTATTTGATGCAGTGGAGGGGAGTGTGCAGGTTTGTGGCTGAAAGTGGACTTCCTGGTGGAAGTGTGGAAGCTGGTTTGTGTGGAAACCATGCTCCTTGGCTTCTATTGTATCTGTGGTATAAGACAGAGATCAGCTTTGATCTTTTAGTTCCAGGTTGAGTGGTCTCAGGGAGAGAGGGAAGTTTGTTTTTCAGCACAATGTAGGGAAATACTTGGTTTCTTACTGAGACAGTGTGGAGTAGAGGAGGTTGCTACTTAGTTTGTCACTTTGAGGCAGGGTAGCAGAGACCCCCAGAGTGCTGGGGCTTGGGAGGTATAGGGCTGGGAATGCCATGTGCCTGCCTCTCCTGCACAGCTGGGCTGACTTGTGCCAAGTGCTGTGCTGGAGTGGGGCTGTGGGACCCCCTGCGTGTGGCACTGTGATAAGGTCCTCATTCGGGAGAGCTCAGTCAGTTCCTGCAGCCAGATTGACGCCTCCTTCCAGAGATGAAGGGGCAGCTTGAGAATTGCTCACGGCATTGAAGTGGTCACTGTTTGCTGCTCTGTGCTGAGATAGCATATGTGGCTCTGTACACAGTTAAACATGAAACTGTTTCAGTTGTGAATGAAAGACCCAGCAGTGATGTGACAAAAATATGTTTTATTTTAGCCTTTACATGTTTTAATTAGGAAGTCCTTGCTGAGGCATTTGATGTTGAATGAATGGTGGTGTGAGAGACAAGAGAATACTGAATTGATTATGCCTGGTGAGATGCATGGTATTGGGGATGGAGCACAACTCTGCAGGGTGCTAAATCTTCAGTGTTTCGAAGAGATGGATCAGGCACCTTGGGAGCAAATGTTCTGGGACTCGTGTCTGGGGAGGCGCCACGTTAATAGGAGCTGAGAGTCCCAGCTTCTGTTCCTGGCTCTGCTAATGAGTCACTTCTTGTTACTTTGTACAGTTACAAAAGGTATATCTGTTTTCCAGGCAACTGGGTAAATATTGCCTGATTCATTAGTCAATGTGTAAAGAGTTTGGAGAACTTTGAAAGGAAAAATGCTGCAACAGCATGAATGGGTGCTTTTTAGGGCATTCTGGTGCAATTGGAATGGGCATGTAAGAAAGCAGAAAGTTGGGCTATTTATTGAATTATTTTTTTAGTGGTAGGCTGATAGAAATTTGGAAAATTGAAGGGCATCATAGGGAGTTGAAAGCTTAGGATGTCTGCAGAAAAGCACAAGAGGATGTGATATTTTCTATCTCAGAGACTGGCTGCTGCTAACTCTGACAGCAGGTTGGGGTTTGTGCTGCAGACCCTCTGTGTCCCCCCAGTCTCCCAAAACCTCCATTTTTTAAGGCCTGGTACAACTGGAGGTAAGCACTGATGTGGCCAAGTAAAAGAGTTTTGTGAAAAATAAAAACTCCTGTCAAATCCTTGTGGTGGCAAGTAAAAGGTACAAAGTGATGTGCCTGGGAACACAGCAAGATGGAATTACCTTTTGACTGAAAGACAAAATTCTCGTTGCTTGTGTTTAAAGCAGACAAAGCTCTAGTCCCGTTTCGTGATGTCCCGAGGTGTGGTTTTGAGGAATAGTCATTACAAAGTTATTCTCTAGCCTGAAGTGGGTTTTCTGATAGACCAGAGTGTGTCCAAGGACTGATGTTACTTGGGAGAGTGTAACTAGTTTGGGGGAAGTGTAAAGAAAGTAAAATGGCTTTGTTGAAGAGAAGAAAATGTGTTTGGCAGGTTATAAAGCACATTGTGGTCAGCTGCAGCTTTGAAGAGATTGAAAGTAGCTCTCTCCATCATGAATATGATTTAGGGAACACTCCTGGGTTTTCCAGTTACTGAATTGTTCTGAGTTTTTATTGACTATAACTCCTGCCCAATTGTGGATTGGTATTTTTAAAAAAACGCCCATTTCTTTGGCTCTGGGTAATTATTCTCTGCTCAAACTTGCATGGTTCCCTTTACTGTAGGTCCCAAACATAAACAAAGCTGTGTGATTTCCATCTGCTGTCATAGCGCGTGTGCTTGGCTTTAGCACATCAGACTGCTAGGAAGAGGAAATGCCATCTGGTTAAAATGTCTGACTAATTTTTGTTTGGTTTTAATCCCACTTTTTCTGCTTTTGTATGTCATTCTTTTAGTCCCTTTTGTGAGTCATGTGCATCATCCTTGTAGTCCCCATCCCCAATAATTACTTGTTGTTGTAGCAGTCCCATGACACTTAGCATGAAGGTGAGACCATAATTTGGCTGGCAAAGCAGTGCTTTCAAACCTACACAGCTAAAGATGCTGCTTCACAAGAGAGCCAAATCCGATGAGTATTTGTCTTTTCTGGGGTTTTCCCTAATATCCCTGTTTTTCTGTCTTTTAGATGACGTCTTCCCAAATTTCTGGTTTCCTAATGCTTTCGTGCAGAAAGGCTTTACCTATCTACACAGTCATAAATGAATGTGTTTAATTCCTTGACATAGCAGGGAGAAATTTCAGAAATAAGGCTGGTGGTACAGATGGTGTTAAGAGTAATTTTGCTCTCTAGTTTTTACCTTCATCCTATAAAGCCACTCAGAAGTAGGATTTATTTAAGAGAATAAGTCTACTCATCTTTTTTACTTGTAGCTGAATTTTAAAGCTGATGAAAAGCTTTGAAATTGCAAATAAAACTGACCAGATCTAATAGAGAAAAAAGAAAGGAGGAGTGCTGCTCTTGCCCTGGTGCAGCACTTTTCATCCGAGCAGATTTGTGGTGTCTGGGATTTCTGCATTTTTCTACAGTAGCCTTGAAGGTAAAGGGCAGCCCAGGAGAGGATGGCTCATAGTGCTAGTGCCAGCCTGGGGGAGGTGGCAGGGGCTCTGTTTGCAGCTGGTGCAGGGGAGGTAAGGCAGGTGTCCCTCAGGAACACTTTCCAAGTGAGTTATACTGCCAGTGTGGTCCTTGTATGAGTGCCATTTATAAGGGCAAACTGCATTTACAGCATAGATTTTCGATGCCTTCCTCCTGTCTCTGTCATAACCTGTCTGTGTGGTTAATGCTCGTTCACATTAAAGCCCTTTTATTCTGCTGTAAAAGTTACCATGCAGGAAGTGTTATGCCAGTCTGAAAAAAACCCTTTTTTAAGTAAGCTCTCAGTTCCTAACGTAAACACGTTTGGTTTGGTGTGTTGCATTAATTCAGAAATGCAGAGCAGTTAACTAAATCCACAGTAATGGTTGGGTGTATGATCCTGAGCTCATGTCCGTTTCATCCTAAACTGGAGTATTCCATGGGTTTTGTCTAGAGTTGCACATTAACTAAATCTTTAATGTTGCTGCTTTTCAGACCGAAATGAAGAGTAAGCGAGCTCAGATTCAATGTAAAGGAAGTCACCTCTATTTTCCTGCACCCAGTACTTAATTTAAAACGTCCTCTAGCATCCATCCTCTCCAAGCCTTGGTGCAGCTAAAGGTCATAAACCATTGTACAAAGGGCTGCAGCATCTGTGGGTGACATGTTCAAAACCTGCATTTTGGAGTTCTTAGATTCATGGGAACTCAGAGACAGAGTAGTTGTCATCTTGTATCCCAGGTTAGGACCATGTTTCCCTGTGCCATGTTGTGGGGATGGGGGAAGCTGCTGCTTTGCAAAGAGTTTGAGTGTTCGGTGGTTTTAGAAGTTCCTGCAAAGCCTTTGGTAGCTCTTATGAATGTGTTTACCTTATTTCTGTGCAGGTATGTGGGCTGCCAAGCGCCTCTTTCTAATTTATATTTCCATAGAAAGCACCGTTCATTATAACTTCTTGACTTTCTGCAGGGGCTGGAGCTTATAATTTTTTCCCTTAATTGTTTTAGCTTGACGATATGATGATACGTGTTACCTTTTTGCCTTCATTTTCTTTCTGCTTTTTGGCTTGCTCTTGCTTGCAGTAAGAATTAATCTCATGGGTTTTAATTTTCGGAAAATACTTCTTTTTAATCTTATTTCTCTAGATCCCTGGGCTCTCTAATTGACTAATGGGCACAGGGAGTAGTTTGTATTGGGTGACAAGCCGTGCTGGGTCTCCACAGCACATGGATTATTCTGTTTGCATTCCTGGCACGTTCCAGGGGAGCGGTTGGAGCAGAAGGCTGCAATCACCTGCAAGGTGATTGCAATGCCCCCTTGAAGTGGGGATTTTTGGTGCATTCTAGGGGGTAAAGTCAGGCCCTAAATTCACATGAGACTCTGTCCTGCTCATCTGCTAATCCTTATCTTTAATTCTTTCCAGCAGTACGTTTTCTGGTTTTGGCTTTCATGCTCCCCCATCCCTTAAAAGATTCAAGCTTTTCATCTGCCGCACTGTTTGAGCGGTTCATTTGTTCTCTGCTGTGGAAACCTGTTGCTATTGTTACTTCTTTTAGAAGATAATTTCCATCAGGAACCCAGAATGAGTGCAAAATGTTGCTTTGTTTTCCAAGACAGATCTTGTGTTTAAGCTTCCTGTGCTCATTACTTCTGCATCCGTTTCTCCTGGGTCCTGTTCCTATTTTGGTGCCTGCAGGTCCTTAAACACCACTCAGGAGCAGAGTATCAAAGTGCCTTTCTGCACTGATGGCTGAGTATGGGTTTTCTGTTCGAGTAGGTGTAAGCCATTACCATCTAGCTCTTTGGAGAAGTGCATGCCAGCCTGCTGGTTTGGGAAGTGATTTTTTTCCTAGGATTTTTTTTGTTTCTGATTTCAGATCTGTCTCAAGAGAGTGATACAGGAAGGTGTGGGATCGTTATAGAGTATGAGGAGCCTTATGTGATGTACTGTTAGCAGCAGTATCTGTGGCAGCTGCTGGCCCAGGATGGGCAGGAGAAGTGAGGATGATAGGGAGGCAGGCAATGCCTGCAGTCTGAGGAGAGTTTTGCTAGGATCAATCTGGTTTTGTTTGGTCAGCAAAGTACACAAACTGCTGTATTGTAAATGGATCACACAGTCTTTGTTGGAGGATGGAATCAATGACTACAAGGAACATAAGTCAAAATCTCATATTGTCCCCAGCAATGGCTAATGAATTTCATTTTTTTATCTCAAAACCTTGTCGGAGCACATCTAACTACAACTGACTGTTAATGACTTCTCTTTCAGATTAGGTTTGCAAGTGCAAATGTGTTTCATACTTTTAGAAGGCTTGAGGACATTTTTGCTGCTAACACTTCTTTTGCTGTTTTTTTGGGCTCACAAGCTCAATTAGTTGTTTGGCAGGATCTCAGCTCCATGCTTTCTCAGGATGTTCATCAGTCTATTGTCTGGAGAGGGTGTTCTGTGGGAGGTAGCCAGAGGGTATTGCAGAGGCTATGCACTGGGCTGGGAAACCCTGTTTGATAATTCACTTCTGATAGCTGGGCTGAAATTGCAGTTGAACTTCCCTGAAGTTATAACTGGAGTTCTCTGTGATGGTTTTCACTATAACATAAAAGAATGAAAGCACCTGAACAACAGAGACAAGAATGAGAGAGCATGCTGGTAACAAGATGACAGCTTTGACTGGTACCTTCCAAAGCTTTCCCAGTGTTGGGAGGCTTGCTTTATAGGCAGTCCTGCTTCTGCTTTGTCATATTCCCTTGCTGTTGGAGCCTGCTCTTTCTCCTTACGTGCTCAGTGTTGTCTCTTCCAGCTGTTGGAACAGTGACGGTGTTTGTGCAGTCACTGATACAACAGAGCCACCATTGCATTAGAGTCTGCAGGCACAGCTGTGATATAAGGGACTGCTGAAGCATAATTTACATGGATTGTTGGGTCCTGTTTCAGATGGAGAGATGCACAGATAGAAAATCTGTTCAGAAATTGTGAGGTCTGTGGTTTGCATGTGGTTGCATCATATGCTGATAGAGGAATGAGATAGTTTTTGTGCAGGCAGATTTACTGACCTGGTTACTTAAATCGGTTCTGTCAGCATTTTTATTAATTACTTCTCTTGTGCCTGGAAACCCTGTAGGTACGGGTGAAAAAGAAAGCTGGGTGCAGTCTGCATTGCAAAGTGTTCGGGGATGCCAGGGCAGTGGCGTGGAAGTGATGTGGCCACACAGCACGTGCACATGCTGCTGTTACATTGGCAGCTGGAGACATGAACCTTTTTAGATGGCATTTTAGTTGCTGAAGAGGGTTTTGACAGTCATTCCAGATCCTTCCTCCCCAGAGATGTATTCCCTTCTTCATGAGAGGCCAGTGGGCAACATTACATAATAATGGAAATAATTAGGAAGCTGCAAAAGATGTTATTTGTGCTCATAAAAGAGAATGGTGCTGAGTATGTTTGGTCTTGTTATGGTCCTTTGGGACCTGACTGGACAATATTTGAATTTGCCCCAAGGAGGGGGTTTTGCACTTCCACCTCCATGCACCATTTCTTACTTGAGATCCATCCAGCTTGGACTTGTTTTAGATTTAGAAGCCATGTGGACTTAACTGCAGCAAAACTCCTGGGTCTTACTTTGTGTTCCTCCTGTCTAGCTTTATCCTCTGTTCTTTCTCTCTCCAAATTACCTTGACACATTGCTGCAAAAGCCTTTTTCTGTTGTGCTCCTCCTGCCACTGGGGACTGCCATCAGTGTCTCTCATTGCTTCTCCATCCTTATGACCATGAGTGTCCAGACCTGTGGGCAGTCCTGGACCGGCAGAGCATCTTGTGCCACTCCTAAGGAAGGGCTGTGACACATCCCCTTCAGGAGCTGGCTGCGCTGGTGGTGAGCCAAAGGAGGCCAGATCTCCTTCACGAGTCCCCCGCCGCCCTCCTGCCCTGGTAACAGCTGGCTGCCTGTGCTGGGGGATCATTCATGCATGCTAACGCTGACAGGGGACCCCAGAGGTTTACAGGGAGTGCTCCCGTTGGGCTTCGTGCCAGCTCCATCGTAACCCCCAATGACAGAAATACGTCCCGGTAGAGGAGATGGGGATATGAATGGAAAGGGGTGAAGTGTGTACGTGATCTTTGCAATGCATGCTACCTTTGTTGGTATTTAGGCTTCTTGCTTAGTTAGGTCAGCTTGGATCGTTCATTTTATTCTTCTTTTTACCAAGCTGTCAGATGTCTTCACTTCTCCAGCAAAGGCACGTTTTGGAGCCCTGGTTTGGTTTTGTGGAAGTGCCTGTGGGAGTGGAAGGAAGCTGTGCTATTGTGCCACTTAAGGTTTGACCTTATTACCGCATAGACAGCTGCTGGTTAGGTCCTCGTGGTATTGAAAATAGGTTGATGTTTTGGATGATTTTCCAGGGAGATAATGCTGGATGATTGTAGGACTGCCTGCAAGGGTCCCTTCAGCAGTAGCACAGCAGGGTTCAAATTGCTCTGGACAGAAATGGCAGGAGGCAGCTGAGGATGGCTGCTGGGGCACATTACTGACCTCATCCTCAAGGCAGTATTTCCTGAGCCTGCTGCCTTGTCTGGAGTGGCTTGGCCTGGGTTGGTATAGTGCTGATTTTGGGGTTAGTTTCTGGCTTTTTAGGTTAGGGTTTTTTTTTTTTTTTTTTTGTTGGTTTTTTTTTTGTTGGTTTTTTTTTTTTTTTTTTTTTTTTTTTTTTTTTTTTTTTTTTTTTTTTTTTTTTTTTTTTTTACTTTTAGTCATTTTAACAAACTCTTACACTGCCTCTTCAAGTGATATAATTAAATTGCAAGAACCGGAGTCCTAATTACCCTCTCCCATGTGAGAGTTGAGGAGCTCATCTTCAGAGAGAGGCTGTTGGCTGAGATTCAAAAGAGACAAATCTCAGAGCAGGCTGCATCTGTGTTGATATTTACTCTTATTAAGAATAATGGTCATTACCCAGTGATATCAGAGTGTGTTGCTCTTTGCAGGTTATTTTTGTCTGTCTGTAAGTGAAGGCAGAAGGAAAAGCAGAACGGGTCCATCTCTGCCATTTCTGTATGTCTCCTTTCCTGCTTTTTCCAAATAATTGTTAGTATAGCATCTGAGCTGGTGGGTCTGGCATGTGCAAAAATCTGCACTGATGCATGAAAAAATTACTGATACATATTTAGACATTTCCTATTCTTGGAATTTGCTCCTCTTCTATCCCGTGCATCAGTGCAGATAGCTTGCATAAACAGCCTTAACTCTCAATGCAGTGGTGCAGAGAATCTGCCCACTAAATGGTAGGAGACATACTGGAGCAAACTGCTGCTTTCTTTCCTGTGATAATGGCTGTGCATTCAGGCAGCTGTGTGAATCTCTGCAAAGGGAGAAATCTTGAAAGCAGGCCACACTTAGATCCAATGAAATAGCTATTCTTATCTTTCTTTTTTTTTTTTTTTAATAGAAACTCATGCAAACAGAAAATGAATTGCTGGGAGTTGCAGTGGTAGGAGTTTTGAAGCTAGCTGCTTACTCACAGGTATAGCTCAGTAATAATGGTTTGTAGCTTTTTTCCACTCTAAACCTTGCAGAACGCTAGTATCCATTCAGATCTCTAAATGACACACGAGGGAAAATTACACTTTCTTCCCCACATGGTTAGAAGTTGCACCAAATAGGTGGTAGAACAGGCCAACAGCATTCTCTTGATACCCATTTTAATCCTCTGCTTATGCCAGAACAATTGTCTGCACATCTTGGCGTTTCACAGACCCTGTTGCTGAGGTTTCAGCATTACACTTCTTCACATCAACCACCTAACATTTGTCTTGGCAAAGCCGGGATAGCCGCAGATACACGTGTACACGGGAAACATTTGGGAGTGTCTAGAAGAGCATTTACGAATGTTGACTCTCCTGTGGGCTGACTGTAGTTAACTGCCTGGCACTCAGCTGCAGCAGGGCCACAAGAGCTTCTCTGTCCCTCTGAATGTGTCTGGGGTAAGATGAGAGAATGATCTGAAACTGGTGTCTTCTCTGGAGATTCCTTGACCTTCGAGTCATTTAGGTTTAGCCCATGGGACCATTGGAGAACTGCAGGAGAGAGGAGACAGGATGTTTCTGACCCCTGGGTTTGATGTTGCTGCAGGCTTTTCGTATGAACTCCATGTGGCAAACGTGGTTTTTTGGCATAACTCCAAATCCAGGGCATTTGTTCCTTAATCTAGTTTTGTTACAAGGAGACATGTCCACGGTAGTCAGTTCTCGAGCTCAGATCTCCAGCCTTCCAGAAAAGCAAAGAGAGTGTTTATGGGCTACAGTGGTCTGAAAAGGCAAAACTGACATGAATTCAGTAAGGCTCTTCAGATAAATACGCTTCTGTTCAATTGAGTTTACAAGTGCTCCTTCCTGGTGTGGTAGCTGTGTGCTTTGTTAGTTCCTTAAAATGCTCATTTCCATCTTCAGCATAATATTCTGATTTTTCTGCATGTGTCCATGGCACATCCCTCCTTATTTCCATGTATCATAAGCTCTTGGGAAGTTTCTGCTAAGGTGCACTCTCACTTGAAGCTCACTGTGAACTTGGTGTTTGTTGTTCTTCACATTTGTAGAAAGGCAGCTGGAGAACTTCGGGAGAATTAGCACCAGTGCTGGCAGCACTTAATTTGGTGGGGCTCTCGCAAGCCTTGCATCTTGTTGTCTCTAATCAGTTTAAACTTGATGGGTTTTCAGTGTTTTCATTTTCTAAATTGATTTATCTGCGTAAAAGGTACAAGTTGTCCTCTGCTGGGAACAAGTTTCCAAGCTGTTTAATCTTGCTGTTTGTCAATGCAGAGAACAGCCTTGTCAATGTGAATCATCCTCTTTTCTGTTTTGCTCATCTCCCCAGATCTTCGACCAACTTCTTATTCACTTCAGCTTGAAGTCTCCTTATGGCTTCACTCCTGCCCTTTTTAGGAGAGCAGTTTTAGGCCGTGAAGACCCTTCACCTGCCCACCAGAACAAATGTATTTACAGTTCTCTCCCATGACCCTTCTCTCTTCTTCAAGTCAGTCTAATCTGGTGCTGGAAGTGATTCAGTCTTGTTCCGTTTGAAGACCACCTCCAGCAGGTCTGTCTGCTGATACCTCCCTCCTTTAGGAGCTGTTTTTACCTCTACTTGCCAGGTGTGGCTCCAGGACACATCTTTCATACCTAGAATGAATGGGGTTGCTGGGCTTGGGGCTCCAGAATTTAAATTCGTTTTTGTTTTCTGCAGGACCTTCTTAAGGCTAAACGCTTGTGATTTGGACTTGGACATACCATGAACATGGGGTTCTTTGGCTTTTTATTATCTTCTGCCAAATGTAAAAGCTTACCTGCTCTTTCCCTTTGAATCTTTTCACAAACAGTGCTCTTTGACCACCACCCTAACAGTAGCATGGTCTTAATGACAGCTTCACTACCTAAATTTTATGTTAATCTCAGAAGAGAAGACAGAAGATCTGCTGAGGTCCTTGGACATGCTGGAATGAGCTGCTTCTCTACTGGTTAGGGCTTGGCTTTGGAATGTGAATTTAACACAGTTCACTGTGTCCTGACCAAGCAAACGGAGAAATTAAATTGACTAATGGAACTTTTCACAATGCCCGTCCCACAAACTTAGCTAAACAGCTTCCAAATTACTGTTAGTTGGAATTAATTGCTGATAAGGAAGCACAGCAATGAGTTCTCAGAACTGAATGCATTTGATTTTCTTTTTTGATAACCTTTCTTCCAATGTGTGTTTTTTGCAGTGATACTGAAAGCCGAAAATTATGCAAGAAGATGAAGGTAGATCCTAATTCAAAGGAGAAGGGAGTGGATTTACTCCATTATAAGTGAGTGCTGGGCTGGGATTTGTAGTTCATAATTGTTGATGCCCCCATTAAGGCTGTTCGTTCTCCTTTCAGCCCCGTGCTGCTGCAGCATTAAGATGACTTATTTTTTATCCTTTGACATATGAAATTAATTGCTGTTTCTTCAGTTTGCAAGCATGTGTTGTGACAGAAGTTGAGTTAAATTTATTCTGCTGTTGAACAGAGAACACTAAAAGCACAGGCGGGGCCAGGGAGAGATGTCCAATGGTCTGAAACTGCCCAGTGCACAGGGCTGAAGCCTGAGATTTCAGCTCTCTTACTTTCTGTCACTTGCCTGCTGGCATGTGCCTTGGACAAGTTGCTTCACCTCTCTGTGCTTTTCTGACTTGAGATAGTCCTTCATAATGTGAGTAGAGAAAGGCAAGTGTCGTGAGACAGCAAGAGATTTTTCTTCCTGAAAATAATAGGAGTGGGAGTACTGTTAGGTACACCAAGCAGCTGTATCTCCATCTCCAAAGATAATGTCTTAGTAAATATTCTTGTTAAACTGTCAGGGAGGAATTTGTTTACTAGGAAACTGTTTTCTTTACACTGGTTTGCACCCTCCCTTTTTCCTTCCTCTTGTTCCTCCTCACCCCACCCCCCTTAAATTACTGTACTTTAAATTCTGCTTAGTTCTGTGGCTTCAGCAGGATAATGTTATTCTGGTTAGTGAGAAGTCAGGAAGAGCAGCTGTATGAATTCCAGTAATGTTACTGTAAGTTAACACTATTCCCCACTCCTCATTTAACAGGGACGGTGCATTTCATACTGCATATAACAGAGCGGTCACATTGAAGGTAAATTCAAATATTCCATTATTATTCTTTCGGGTTTGCTAGGTGTGGGTGAGACATTTGTGGATTAAAAACTGGTTTTGGTATTTTTTCATGCTAAAGGCATGAAAGGGAGGGGATTAATCTTCATAAACAGCTGTCAGAATGGCCTAAAGGTTTTTGTGTGCATACGTGTCTGTCGACCATAGATCCAGGAAAATTGTTTATTATTTAAAAGACTGACCCCCTGTTGAACTGGAAAGTAAATTGTAAGTTAACTTGCACACTGGTAACAAATAAGGATTTTCTTGTTTTGATTGCAAGGTGCTCTTTGTGGTAGTATAACTAAAAGTATTAGCTGATACTGCATTTTGATAAGGAGTTCTCTGAGGTTCTTAGATTTTGTGTTTATAAACTTCAAAGAGAGCTGAGTGGCCTTATCTTTTATCAGATTGTGGAACCACAGCTCCTATGAAAGTGCTCTGGGTGCATCAGGTATAAAATGACCTTTCTCCTTTTCCGGCCCATGTTGACATAAAGCAACAGAAGGCAACATTCTGTGGGCAGGGGAGGAGAGAAGGTGTGAGACGTGATCCAAATGTGTAGATCCAGATGATTGTGGAAATGGTGAACTAAAAGCACAGTGAGCAGGCCAGAAGTGTGCAGCTTTCCTTTGCAAAGCCCTGGTGAAGCACTGGAAGTTTCCTGATGTGAGGAGCCTGGCAATGGCTTGGCTTCCAGAAATCACTTCTGTCCAGCTCTGATGTCCAGTTCCTGTTTCTCTTCCTCCTCCAGCAAACCCGGGCCCTGCACAGTCACTGGTCTTTTGAAGACTTGGTAACATCACCCCAGGTTGATATAAGTCCACATACCTCCTCTTTCTGGCTTGTTCAGGAGATCGCCCTGCGCTGGAGGAAAGCCTGTGTGAGATGTTGTGTGAACCTGAGTCTGCCAGAGTGGCTGTTCCTAAGTGCTCTTGCTCTGGACCTTGCTTTTACAGCCAGAGTTGGAGAGTATCTGATGGGGGAACTGTCTTGGAAGTGTGCCCTTGAATTCATTCAGTCTTCACTTGAGGTTGTCATGCAGGATTTGTCTGAGGTGGGGAGAGCAGGGCCGTGTATCTTCCCATCTCCTGCAGCAGAAATCTTGCCTGGCGTTAGGAAGGACAATGTTAAATACCCAGCCCAGTCAGCAACTGCCTAAACCAGCTTCTGTACTTAATGAGGAAATGCAGCTGGTGATTAGTTTTTTCCTTCTTGGTGGGTGATGAGTTAAAGGAGACCCGCTACTTGCCTAAATTTGGGTGATTTGAACAATACATGATGTGTCTCTCCTGTCCTCCATAAAATGTTGCAACCAGGAATTAGTGCTGTGACTCTTCCTTACAGATCAGATCAAGTGGAAAGCACCTGCAGTGCTCCAGGGAGCCTTGGGCTGAGAGGCAATCACAGCACAACAGGAACCAGATCTTTTATTCCTTCAGCTGTTTTGTGATGAGCATTTTGCCCTTCCCTTTTGCCCTGCCTGCTGGGAAGAAGAAAGCAGCATCCCGTGGACAGGGATGTGGGATTCCTTTGGGGGTGGAAGAGGGATTGTGAAGCTCCCTCACTCTAGGGGCTGGAGTCTTTCTCAATTTAACTGTCCCTGTGAAACCAGCCACTAATGATTTACAGGTTGGGCAGTGGATCAGATCTGGGCAGTGGTCAAATAGTTCAGCTGAGTGTTGGTTCTGCTGCTCACAGCTGCCTGGATATTTTCTGTATTTCTCCTGTTCCACTTCTCCCTGTTTCCTTCTGTTGAGCCAGTGACCTTTGTTTCTCTCTCTCAGCTGTGTTTGTCAGGAGTCTCCCAGTACATACAAACAGAGAGCAGCAGAGCAACACAATTACATAGGGTATCATACTCATTTTATGGACAGGTGGACACACTGAAGAACAGGGAGATTAAAGGATTTGTTTCACATCATTCAGCAAACTTGTGGCAATAAAACTCGGATCTTCTTTCCAGACATCCAGTAGACATATTAATATATGTATGACATTTTGGAGAATGATGGACACAGCTCTGAAGAACTGTAAAAGGATTCTTCTGGAGTAATCAGCAATTTCATAGCTGTGGCTGATCCAGCTGATAGTGTACTTGGGTTTTTAGAAAAGCTTTTCATTTCTTAAAGTAACTAAATCCTTATGTAATTAGCAGAGATGCCCTTGTGGTTTCACTGTTAGAAAAATGAGGAATAAAGGATAGCTGAGTGTTCACAGTGGGGGGAAGTTACTTGGCAGTCAGAACCTCCTGCTGCTGAGACTTGTGTTAAGATCTGAGCCGTTTGGGGTATCTAGGAAAGGGAGTTGGAATGCAAGAGAATAAAATTCAGTGATGCAAAATCATTAGGAATAGTTTAAAAAAAAAATCCAATTCTTTCCAGAATTAGTGTTGTGAGATCCAGCTTAGGATCTCACAACACTAAAAAGACAGCTGGAGGAGATTCCAATAGATATTTTTGTAACTGTGAATAACTTAAAAAAGGGAGGGATTACTTATTTTTTCTCCAAATTTGAGGGCAAACAGTGGAATTTTGGGATGGCTGATTTGAAACAAATAACTGCAATGTTAAAAAAAGAAGTTTTGGAACTTGCAGCTACGTATTGTGAAAGCCAAGAATTTAGGAGTCTGGAAAACAGTTTCAGATAGTCATTAGAGATAGATCCGTGGGTAGTTAAAAAGCACAGAGGTCCATATACAGCAGCTGGTGCAGAGTCCGTAAACTTGATTTCTTTTTGCCAGAAATGGAGAGCATGTGCCAGTGTATGCTATATAAGAACTGCAAGTACTAGTCTGTCTTCTCCCTAAGTAGCTGTAGTCATCTGCTGTTGAAAACCTAAGCTTAGATCAGTCTTTCGTCTTACCTGGAATGTCTGTTCACATGTTGCTTCAGCCACATGATGTCTAATTCTCAGGAGAGCCACAATGCCAGTATCCAGGCTGTGTTTATTACGTGAGGAAGCCTTTTCTGGAGTATAAAGTACAGGGAGAGTTTTACCCTTCTTCTAAAATGGAGAAAACTCGCTGAAGTACAAATCTGCTTAGTACTAGCTAAGGGAATAGACTAACCCAATAAATTGGTCCTGCTCTAAACCCCAAATCCTTTTCAAGTTGGCTGTTGTAAGGAGTGTATGTGTGAAATCGAGGCAGGTCTTGTTATTAGCATCCCTATTGCATGATACTTCAAAGGAGTGAAAAGCACAAGGATGTGTTTCTGTATATTTTTTTCAGGTTAAAACCTAGGTCCGTGTATATGATTACCAGCTCTCCTGTTAAAACTTGCTTGTTTCCAGCAGCATGTGCTGGATGAAGCATGTCCTGTATTCTGCTGAATTGAGGTGTAAGGTTCAAAGCTGGCACAGCTGGGTACAGCCCATCGTGGCTCTGTCCATGCCGTGGGGTCAAAACAGGTCCTGGCTGTACCACAGCAGGGCTGGAGTGGAGCTGGTTCTACAACACCAGGGTTGCTGTGCCCTGGACCTGGCTGTGGCCTCTAACACAGCAGCCTGGGGACCTCTGCTTATCTGTGATTAGAGTGCTGTGGTTTGTTCTTCCCTGTTTAAAGTGAGAGAGGAAGTTCTCTTCGCTGCATGAAGAATCGAGGGCAAGGCAATGTACTGCCTGCTCCTGCCAGAAGACATTACACATCTAATTTTTTTCTGTCTTGGCTGAGAGGGAGAGGCTGGATGAATTAAATCTCTTTAATCCCCCATCCTCTAACCACGTCTGTTTCTACATGACTGAATTTGGCATGCAGGAATTCTTGAAACTAGGAGAGTCAATTACACTCATTAGCAGTTCAAAATGTTGACCCCTCTCTCCTCATCTCCAGTGTGTAGTTGAGGTCTGTGCAGGCTGAGGGTGAGCAGAACTTGATGCAGCTATCCTAAATGTAGAACACCTCTGCTGTTTTGTCCTCATCTTTCTTTTCCCTATGTATTATTAGTCATCTTAGGATGTCATTTGGGATGTTAATGCCTCTAAGTCTACAGGTTTTTGCACTGTAACTCCATTGTAAATGACTTGGTTTTATATATTTTTTTCCTAGTTAGCTCCTTTCCCTGATAATACCACTGTAAAACAAATTTCTTCTGGAAGTGTTTGTCATCCTCACCCGTTAGGTCCTTCTTCCTGTGTACATTAAGTGTTTTGGTTGCTGTCTGGTGACTGATACATGCTGCCTCTTGTGATAAGACAAATCTTTTCAATATTAGCTGTGCAAGCAGACAGAAACATAAATGCAATAATTGGATCCTGCTGTAAGCTCTGAATCCTCCCGAGCCTTGCAGTACCGAGAGGCAGGAAAATGAGCTAAACTCCCCTCTCTGTTGATAAGTTGTTGGGATGTTGTACCACAGCAGCCCCACCAAAGGCAGAGAGGCAGCAGAAGTGTCCCTGAGACTGTTCCAGCAGTGGGATGTGTTAGCAGGTATGCTGCCAACCTGCTCCTGGGAAAGTGGAGTACACTCCCAGGCTTTTAGATAGAACTGGTGTGTGTTAGGATAGCCCACTTAGTGCTGTGGCAGCTGCATCCACTCACTCTCACTCTGAAGGAAGCTCCTCAGGGAGCTCACTATGTTACTGGTGTGGCAGAGATCCTGTGTGGGAATGAACGCAAACCTACAAGCAATGCCATAGAGAAAGCAGTGGGGTCGTTCTGAGTGGTGAATAAACATGGAATACCAGGTATTATGTTTCCTAGAGCACAGACGTCTGAGCATAAAAGTGATCAAGCTTGTGTTTCCATGTACAGCTGGAAATGGGGGTTAGTGTGACTGCCAGAATCGATGGAGAGTATCTCATTGATTTAGGAGGGCTGGAGTTTCCTTCAGGCTCAGGTTGAAATCAGAGCTATCAGAGTATATTTCCTTATGGTAAAGAGAGTGTATCTGTGGTCTGCTGAAAGGGATTTTTGGTTGTATGTCAGTCAGGTAAAGCAGTTACAAAGTATGTGTGCACATGTACTCGGCTTATTGAATGCGGGAGCTGCAGAATCCTAGGGGTTTGTATTTCTCACTGCTCCTGCCACATTTGCTTCTTATTCTCATACTTGAAACTGCATTAAATGGAATTTTTAGGTAGGTGGGTCACACAGGGAACTGTTGGTGGATTGTTCTTCCTTTGACCAAATGAGCAGTTTGATCTGTACGTGTGTTCATTTCCTTTTGCTCACAGTGAGTATCAGCGTGCCCTCCAGCTAGTCCTGTTACTCAGATACGGTGAAGGGCATGGGAGCCTGACCTCTGCGTAAAGAGAGGTCTTTCCTGCTAACCCATGGACTCACTGTGGAAGGTCTAGTACCATTGAAAGAGCTCTCTGAAGGATCCTTGAAGCTATTTCTCTGTGTGCCGGTCCACTTCCACTCTGTTTTCGCTGGTTTTATACTGGGAACTGATAAGTTGGAATATCAGTTATGATGAAGGTACACACCCACGTATCACTTGATTCTGCAACAGGAGATTTGTGCTAATCTGCATTAGAGCAGATGAATATATGAGCAAAAAAGCAAAGGCACTAATTGGATGGGGTTTGCGTCACAGTGTGGATTTGAGATTGGATGTCTCATGATTTCCATTTGCGTTTCTTTAAAAGCTTTTTCCCCCTGTTTGTTACAGTCTTTGGTGGCCTTTCTCAAGGATCCAGAAGGTGCTCCACTGTGGGAGGAAGATCCTGAAGCCAAAGATATTGTGCACATCGACAGTGAAAAGGTACATAGCTGGATAGATGTTGTGTTGTTTTATAAATATATTGGATGAAGGGAGTGTGTATGTTTGGATTAACTCTTAGTGAAACACCATTAGTTTGTTTCTTTGGAAGGCAAGTTTAAAGCACCCAACCTGTTTGAAGTGATTTGACAAAGTTTGTGGGTTGTGGTAACACCCACAAACTCACCCTCCTCTGCCCTGCCTGTGGTCATGGCCTCAGTGTGCCAGCTGCAGAGAGTGTCAGAGCTTGTGGATGGTGTGGGGGCACAGCCCTCTGTCTCAGGGAGGTGTAGCAGCCTGCAAGGTGCAGTCACTGCAGAATGCAAGCAGGAGGTAAAATGCTGCTCTTCAAACTGCAGGTTGTCATTAAACCTTGGGTTCCCTCATGTGCCTGAGGTTAGGAAGTGTGGAGCAGCAAGAAACAGGATCCAGATCTTGAGGGATTTAACTTTGTACAGTAACTGTCCTCTCAGCATTAAGTGGGAAAGCAGCGAATGTGATGGAACTACCTTAAAAAGCCAGTGCCACCACAGTTACCCATTATGTTCTTTCTAATATAATCAGCTTGGTCTTTTATATTAGTTTTCTAGTCTATAGATCTTTTAAACTTTAATTGATTGGACTCTAGCTGGTATTTTGTAAAGGGCTTTTTCAATTTTCTGGCTTTCATTTTTAATATTAGAAATGGTTATTCTGACATTCAGTTTTTGTAGGAAGATTAATTTTTAATGTTCACCCTCTGTACTCTATTACAAGGCTTCCAAGGGTTGCATTCAATTTGAAAACTTCATCTAGTTTTTCTACCATGCTGGTACTTGAAAAATCCTTTTCTTATGGCATCTCGTAGGTTTGGCAAGGTTTCATAGTGTGAAAACTGAACTTGTTTTGTTATTATTGAGTCTGACTCTTTGAATTGCAATATGGATTTTGGATGTCTCAGCAAAGAAAGAGTTTCCAGTCAGAGATTCTGCAGTGAGAATGAACTAAACCATGGAACTTCCACATATTAACAGTGAAGATACTGGTCTAGGATATTCAGTAGATATTTGAATGTATAATAAATTTTGTCATCTTCTTTCAAGTTAAAATTGAGCAAGGAAAAAAAAATTGAGTTCTGTCTGTTAGGAAAGATGAGCCCTTTTCCCTCAGGTAAATGAGCCTGTGTTCTATGAATACATATATTAGTTTTTGAAGTTGTAATACAAATAATAAGAGGTGTTATTGAGTATAAGTCTGTTTTTTATTTTCTTTGGTTCATTCACTAGGAATTGAGAAGGCTTCTGAAGAAGGAAGACAAGCCCCTTCTGATGATGTTCTATGCCCCATGTAAGTAGCCCATGTCCTGTCACCTCTCTCTCCCTTCTCCACTGAGAGATGTCCAAGTCTGACTAGAGGCTTCACCTGTGCTTCACTAATAATACCACCTTGTGCCACCTTTATCATTCAGCTCCTTGTGTTGTTCTGTCTGTTTGTCCTCAGTTTTTCCTGGTTGTCCATCACTTGTATTCCAATCTTGTCTCTTTCTCTTGTGATGATGACTCTTGCTCAATGTTCTTTTAAGCAGTTGCTTTCTATAATTTTGTTACCCCCTGTCCTTTCTAGATTCGAGCTGCACAAAGCAGAGACACTGTGTGCTGCAGGCAGAGGGAACAGTGCAGTCATCGGGAGCAGGACTATTGTTCCTGCTCCATCCCAGAGGCACCCTGCATTGGCAGGAGTAACTCGAATGCAAGTGGGGTTTCAGGAAGAGAAGAGCACATTGGAGTCACTCCATTTCTTTTGTGACCTTGACCTTGTATTGCTGCTGTCTTCTCATTGCATTGGCTGCTTGTTCCTTAATGTTGCAGATTTACAGCTGCCTTTTTGTGTTTCCTGGTGACTGCCGTGTGAGAGGCTTTCCAGCTCTTCTAAGCAAGATAGTGTTGCACTTGAGTTGTTGCTCAGTTCAGGAAGCAGGGAAGCCATGAGAAGGGAATAAATGTGTGACCTAAACTAGAAAAGCCTCCCAGGACTGCCGTGATAGAGAAATTGATGTTAGGTACCACAAGCAATTTGCTGGCTGATTCTCTCTAAAACTGTGTCCCCTGGCAGCATGATCTGGTGTTTCTCAGTGTATTTTCTCTTGTAATTACTGCCTGAAACACCAGTTTACCTTTTTATTCGCACCTGAGCACTGCCAAGATGGCCAAAATTGCCCAAGACTTAGTTTGATGCATCACGGAGAGGATGGTTTTTCTTTTAATTAAATCATTTGTGGCTCTGTGCCTTCAGACTCTGCAGTAGCCTGGTCCTGTGTGGCCTGGTGTGGTGTGGGGCTGTTCCCAGTAGCTGCTGCCCGGGATCAGCGGGAGACGATACGGCTGCTCTGCTGTAAATCGTCCCTTCGGGGAGAGCTGGGCTGCACGGTGCTTTCACAGTTTACCTGCATCAGGAATAATTGTTTTCCACAACTGAATCTCCTTCTGAAATGTGCCTTATCTAACCCTTCGTTCTCTTTGAACCATTCCCCCAGAAACCCGCCTCCTTCCAGTTTCTCTTCTTTGAAGTGGCAAAACACCTGCTAGTTTTCAGTGCTGTAATACTTGTGCTGCTTTCCAAACTGCTGTGAAGGAAGTCTACTTGTGAGGTTTTTTTCTTCCTCTCTGATTTCTCAGTTTGTAACTCCCTCATCTTTTATTTAACACACAAGACCTTCTGACTTGGTTGTTGTCCAATTTTTCTTCTCTTGCTCCTTTTACTGGAGACAGAATACATCCAGCAGTTGCATTAAAATATGGGCTTTGAGCAGCTGAAGTTATTGGTCACATACAGGTGTTACCTTTCATAACTGGGAGCAGCAAATCAAGACTGGTCACTAAAAGAAATTCTGCTTTTCGTTACTTGTAAGGGAGGTCTTTGGCACGAGAGGACATCAGAGGATTTGTCTGGGATGCTGTGGGGAAGACAGCTGCCTTATTTCTCTGCTTTGTTGGAAGCAGGGTCTTTAGATTCATTGTGGCAGATTCATAGGAAATGGGCTCTTTCATTACGTACCAGTGCAGAGGGAGATGAAAGTGACTACAGACTTAGATGTAGTTACTTTAATATTTCAGGAATGCTTGGTCTGGGTAAAACAACTCAGAGCAAAGACTTGCTTTCCTCAGAAGATATTACCTGCCATTTGCAGACCATTGACTGTACTTTCGGACCTATATTAGAATGTCAGACAGCACTAAAGATGAAATATTGGGTATATTTACAGGCATTCAGATTTATTTGTAGTTAACTCTGTCAAAGAAGGCTCCTGCAGGAGACTGTCTGGATTTAGCAACAAGAAGGAGCTGTTTATAAACATGATTGAAAGCAAGGCTTTAAAAATGAAGGTGTTAACTAGTGGAAAGACTAATCTGTATTTAATTAAGCTTCCCTCTTTGGGACAAAATACAAGAAGAAAGAACAGAAGAAAATGAGTTTTTTGAGATTTCCCTTTTATGCCTGTTGAGGGGTATATGTGGCTTGGCAGCAGCCTGAACACTATAACCCAGAAATAAGAGGACAGGAGAGGATGTACTGAAGTGGGTTTGGGAGCAGCAAGTTTGAGGCAGCCCCAGAGCTGGGAAGAGGGTGATAGGGGTGATGGCTGTGTGCAGGAGGCTGGTGTGTGCCTGTGCTCTAGAAGGTACTCCAGGGAGCAGCAAGAGAGTGAAGAGGGGAAGATAGGAAAATCTGCTGCAGGAGTTTAGGGTCTGAGGCTCCTGAGGAGAGAAGAAATAGAGGATTCAGAAGATGATGTCTGTCAACTCACATCTTTTGATGTCTGTCCAGTGGTTTGGATGAAGCTTGCAAGACCTCAGTGGGTCTTAAATGAGTGGTCTGTGCCCACCAAGAAATTGTCGTTTTAACCAGCACTAATTTAACAACCTCATTGTCAATTTGAGCAGAGAGATCAAAGGTGGAAAGACCACAGAAACAAGAACTCTCCTTTCTCAGAGTAAAGGATGTTCTTTTCCAGGCATGCTGATATGATCCTAAACGAGTGGCTGCAAAATCTGTTCCTCCTTTCTGGAAGATACTTTCAAAACTCCCTGTCTGTTAACCAGAACAGAAGTGTTGACTACTGTCCCGTGGTGGACTGAGAGTTTCCACAATAAGTGTCTGGAGTGCTTGGCTCCAGCTGCCTTTCTTTCATGCTGTCTGCACTCCTGCCCCTTCCCATCTGCACGCACCGATTTTACTTGGCAGGGGTGAAAACTGCTGCTTACAAGGTGATTTACTGCTAATCTGCTTAGCACTGCAGAGCATCATCAAACAGCTCTTAGCACTCTCCAGCTACACATTGGTGGTCTTCCTCACTCGCCCTTTGTCTTTTCCACAGCGCATTATTGTATCTTACAAGGGCTGCTGCTTCCGAGCTATGTCTGCTCAATTAACAGAGCACTGTTTAACACTTGGTGTCTGTGTAATGTGTTTAGGAAATGCGTCTCAAATTAATTTCAAAGCCTTGTTAAGCTGGGATGAATCTGAAGTACCTCCCCCTGTCCCTTCAAAGGCCAGAAATGCACAAAGCATTTTGTTTTGAGTTCACAATTATGACATCTTCTGTTGACTTTTGATATGTGTGTTTCATCTTATATTCTCCTCTAGGCTCAGCTCAGAGCCTGAGGAATATAAGATGGTTTTACTCTCTTCATGAGTAAAATGAGAAATGAATATGAAAATGAAGAGCATGAAAAATGTGCAAAAATAGAGGCTTGTAACAAGAAATAACATCTTTAGAAACTAATAATCTAATAATGATTTAGTGAAGCAGATAAAGAATTTTTGTTTAAATTTTCTGATTTTAAATATTAGTTGATATGCTTTGGAACATAGATACAGTAGAAGAGGCTGAATAGAGTTGTTGGCATATTACTCACACAATTTCTTTTTTTATCAGGGTGCGGTGTTTGTAAGAGAATGATGCCATCTTATCAGCAGGCAGCAACAGAACTCAAGGGTAAATATGTAAGTGAGACAATGAGATTTATATGACATTTCAAAAGTAATTTTAACACTTTTTTTTAAAGTATTTAAACCCACAGATATTTATCAAGATCAAAATTATCAATTTTTAAGCAAGCTGAAACAAAACAGAAATAAATGGCTCTGTTCCAGATCTCTTCAGTATTCTCTCTCTTGGTATTTATTCTTCTAAAACTTTAGAGAATGAGATCTTAACTCCCTCACCCTTAAAGCCTCTGCAGTTTTTTCCATGGAGATACAGGCTCTGGCACTAGATTTATGTTTAGCCTCTAATTTGTGGGTTTGTATGCCTTTTGAGCCCCTTTTGGTAAAGAAAGTAATGTTTGTCTTAATGGGTTTAATCAGCTTTTTGGCCTGATGTTTCGTAGCAAGGTTAGGGATGGATGCCCTTAAAGCAGTTATTAATCCACTTTTTTAGTGGAGAATCACAGTGTTACGGGAGGGAAATCCTCCTCCCATAAGCTGCTGGTCACCCTCCTAGGCATTCAGCATTAATAGAATCTTACAGTTTAACTGTAGCTCTGTCAAAGTTAGCATTGGTGCCACATTGATATGAAAGTAAGTTTTGACTCTGTTTAAGTACAGCATTCACAGTAATTTAGTTACCCCTTTGTACCTATAAGGTGTATTGATCTCTGTAAGCAAGTCAAAGGCACTTGTCTAGTCGAGGTTTTATAATGTGCTTAACGTATGATTTATATGATGCCAGTAGCACATAAAGGATGAAGAAACAGGATTGTTGTTTCATGGCTGTAGCAGGATTTGGTCTGATCCTACCTGTTGGATCATTCACTGCCGTGTTTACAGGTTTCCTTGTGAGGAAAAGATGAAGCACTGCAGTTCATTGCTAGGGCAGCTCTGGCCATTCCTTCTCGTGGGCTGTCAGACTGCCCAACGTTCTCCAAACTAGTTGTTTTCAGAAGTGTTTTCTCTAAATCCTTGTTTGCTTAGGGCTGAAATGAGTGGGAGTTACTCAGATTTATTTAGGACATGGCACAACCCTTAGAGGATATTTTCAAGTGTTTTTCTCTAGCCAGGCAGCACTCTAATGCCATCTCCCATCAGAGGAGCGTGTGCTGCAGCCTTTAGGAAGGCACTCCAGCCTTGCAGGGCAGTACATTGTGGGCTGTGGGGTGAGAGGGATTAGGAATGTAAAGCATCCCCTATAGAGACAGTGCCAGAGAGAAGGCATGCTGCAGAGCACTGTGTCCTCCTGCAGTTATCCCTTCCTCGTCCATGTGCAGCTCATTTTATTAAATTCAGACCAGAGAATTTAAACTCTAGATCTATTCTGGTTTGAGTATTTCCTTCCTCACTTGGAAATCGTTTCTATAGATGCGGGCTAATCCTGCACAGCTGAGTGACAGGGCTGGGACACAGCTTGTTGCAGTGGAGTGTTGTAGTGCAGAATCAGCTCAGAGGAAAGTCCAGTTATGCCACTGCCACCCATGTTTTTCACAAAAATCGGTCTGTTTGTCAAAGTTTAGCCCAATTAGCTTCCTGAGTGGGATGTGTACACAGCTTGCCATTTCTAAAGTTAACTGTGCTGTACCCATCATAAATTATTCATGGAGTGCCTTAGAGTGGTGCTGACCTCCAGATCAGACTTTGCTGCAAAGTTTATGAGTGGTTTGGATGAGCTGAAGGTTTGGCCTTTTAATCTGACCTGTCATTAGCTGTCAGGATGTGCCAGGCTCAAAAGCAATTATTGCTGTTATATAGCAGGAAAATTAAGTACAGTACTGCCTATTGAAGAGGTCATAAAAGTGAAAGGGTGCACTGTGCCTGTTGCTGGTCACTGTGTTCCCTTGGGACTGGTTGTTTCTTGTCCCAGTGCTGTTACTGAGAGGAAGGCAGGGTGGCATTTTTAGTTTATATTATGGTTATATCTTACAATTCCATTCCACCCAGTGAAGAAGGAAAAAGTGCTCCAAATCAGAAATGGGCTTATTTTATCCTTGGCAGGAAAGATTCCTGTGGTTAGAGGGTTGGCTGGGCTCTGGTGAATGACTGTCACTATGGCCCCAGAGCAGGGGGGAACTGGTTATTAGCAAACCGTTCATCATCTCCCCTAATGCCCATGCACTTTGTGAGTGTGCCAGAATGTTCTGCTCAGTAAAGACCAGCTTGAGAATATGCTTAAGTGCTTTCCTCCTTTGGTGCTTGTCTCTTTTTTTTTTTAATTTTTTTGGTGAGGTAGCAGTTTTGGAGCAATCCCATCAAGAAAACTGTGAATCGAGGTTGGGGGTCACAGCTGAACAGGAATGGTCAGAAGCTCCAAAAATTCATGGGCAGCTAGGGAAGATTCAGAGTTGGTTTAGGTTATAGGTAGCTTGTTGGAGAGTAGGTAAGTGTTGAAATATGTCAAGTGTCACTGCAGAGGTGAAAGGAATAAACTGATCTTTGTTTCTGCAATGGCTGTTACAAGAGGTAATGGGCTTAAATTGAAGTCGGGGTCATTCAGTCATTTGCTAAAAGCAAATTCGCCAAACGTCTGGCAGGAGGACCCTGGCTTTGGGCAGTAGGTGTGTTTTGATGGTCTCTGGCAGCCTGATATTTCATAATTCTGTGATTATTGGCCAGCTAAAGCTGTTACTCTTGTCATTAAAATCAAATCCCGTTGTAATAAGCTTTTTGCTAATTATGCTTCATATAATGTAATGAACACCAGAATGAATCCAAGTTATTGACTTGTGTCAATCACCGTTAGATAGACACAGTGAAATTGTCTGAAATGGCCAGGGATGTCCATTTAAATTGTAGGAAATCCTCTGAAAGTTCACAGCAAACATGGGATCTGGTAGGCTGGTGTTAATTAGGGAATTAGTTAACAAACCACATTCTTGCTTTATAGAACAACCACTGTACCGTGATCCTATTGCATTTACCTGCCTTTAGGTGGTGACATGGAGGATAAGGAAAGGGGAGAATTGAGTCTAGATAGTCTTATGTGAATTAAGTCAATCCGGTTCTTCGAACTACAAGGAAAATTCAAAGGGGAAGACTAGGTCAGCAAGTATAAACCTTATTTCTGTACTCTCCTCTGTTCAATTTATCCTTTCTTAGGATAGGGAAGAGAAAACAAAGTATCTTTTTGTGACTTTCCAGCATATTCTTCGAAACGGTTGACCTTCAAATGAGGATTTTCTGCTTTAAGATTTATTTCATGCTGGCTCTGAGCACGTTTGGTTGGTCTGTGCAGTTTGCTGCAGTCAGGAACGTGGTATTAAATTCTGATGTGGTATTTCAGCTGGAAGGAGAAAATCATGTTTTTGGAGAGGGAAGGAGGAGGGGGTTGGATTAAGACCCTGCTGCTAAAATGATTTAAGCCGTCAATGTCATTAAACTAAGTTAATCAGAAGTGGTATCTCAGCAACTTGCTGGGTCCAGGTTTGACAGCAGAACGACCTCTGTGTGAATTGCACACCCACAAAAACTTGGAATCAATCCCATCTTCCAATTTTCATGTCAGAAATATTTGGAAGACATTTGGACAGGGCACAGAATAAGTTGCAGGGCACAGTATAAGTCACAGGAGTCCTGAACCTGAAGCTCAAGGACTGATGTTGAGATGGAGGATGGGTTGGGATAGAGGTGAGGAATGGAAAGGAGAGAGTTTTTGTTTGATGTGCTAGTCTGAAAAGCTACTGTGCCTATGTGCTTCTGTGCCTCTCTTTTGAAGACTGTAGGACAAGGTTAATTCTTAACTCTCATTATACCCTACCCTACCCAAGTTAACATATTTGAAGGATATAAATGCCATGTGCTATTTCCTGAGCTCAAGGAAATAGAGCACGTTTTATTTTCACATCAAAGTCATGCTGATTTCCCCTTGCCATTCAGTAAGTCCATTTTTGAACTGGGATAATGCCAGTGCTTGGTTGGTTAGAGTTTCTGGACATGAGCTGAGATTGAAAATTCGTTGCTGAAGTGGAAACTAGACAGCTGCAGGTGGAACTTCTGCTGTCCTGTTTAATGTTTGGATATGAACTAAGAACTCTTTTTTTTTTCCTACTTGCAGAGGAAGAAAAACAATCTAGTTACACTTGTAGCTAAAAATCCAAATGTGCAAAGAGGAGCACAGGTAGTGCAATTGAGAGAATTCCCTTTAGGTATTTCTGTTAGCGGGTGAATAAAAAGAAACAGAGATGCTTCCAGAGCAAGGAGGAGGTGACATGCTGACTGGTGTGTGCTTCCTCTGGATTAGACTCAAGTATTGTTCTGTTACCCCTTGCACAAAATCAGAAAAACTTCAGAGCCTTTTACAGAGAGCCCCTTGCTTGACAGCTATATGAATTAAATCAGAATCTGCCCAGATTGAAGTGGGTTTTATTTAAATCTTCAAACAAATGGCATGATGTTCCTGCTGTATTGTAAGAATCAGTAAGATTATGCTCTGTTTTTCCAGGTTCTTGCTGGGATGAATGTTTACTCTGCTGAATTTGAAAGGATAAAGGAAGAATTCAATGTCCGGGGATATCCTACAATCTGCTATTTTGAGTCAGTTATGTTTTGCTACTATTTTAGAAATCATGCACTCTTCCATAATTGCATGTGTTTATCTTTTAGGGCAAGGACTGAACCTTGTTTTGTTGCTTTAACAGGAAAGGAAAGTTCCTGTTCAACTTTGAGAACTTCGGTGCTACCGCAGCAGATATAGCAGAGTGGCTGAAAAAGTAAGGCATTGAACTTCATGCACTCCACCTTTTATGTACTCTTCATTATTTACAGAATGTAATGGTTTAGGAACAGACATCTCTCCCTCCTTCCCTCTGCTCAGAAGAGCAAACAAAACTACCCCACTGAGATCAGCTAAACTTGTACTGGGAGATTGACTAATGTTTGGTTTTTGGCATGCATGCCTTGCATTTCACAATTGCATTTTGTCCGTAATAGGAGACTGACTGTGGACTAAAATAAACGCAGATACACAGATCTCAGCTGCATTAAAAATGCCAACTTAAATTTCCTGTGATCTTGGGTGCTTGAACTTAATACCTTGCAAAAGGTTTGACTTCTGTTGTGTTATTAAAAATGTATATACCGAGTGTGCAGTTCTTGTTGGTTCATCAGCCTTTAGTTGAAGCCTTGTGTCTTGCAGAGACAAACTGAAGATCAAGGCACCCTGGATAGGTAGTCACTTTTACAACATCTGTGTTTGCTGTCATGATGTGAAAGTGTTGAAAGCACCTTGTTCTACCTAAAGAGAGCTGTTTGCAGTCATAAATGTTTGGGGGCTGAATGAGCCTGTGGGACTAGCAGTTCAGAGACAGATAGGAGAAGTGTGTGTGTATAGCTGCTCTTCAACTGGTGCAAATCCCCCATGGTCAGTGAAGCTGATGGAGCAGCTGGAGGGAGCTGAGGTAATCTGGTGATGGAGAAATCCCGTTTGCAGTGCGCCCAGGCCCTTGGGCATGGTGTCATCTTTGTAACCCTGCCTTGTTTGCTGCAGTCGTGGGAAAAATACTGAAATGAAGCTGATGAAAGGAAACAAACACATGGGAAGGAACAGACTGTTGCAAGCTATTGTGATAGTACAGCTTAGCAGGATTGGCTCAGAATAAATGTATTTTGCTGTCCCGGTGGGGCTGTGCTGGGGATGTGCATATGGTTGCAGGTAGCCCAGGGTCTTCAGCAGCAGTAGCTTCAGGATTTGGAACCCACAAATGAAGGGAGAACAGCATCCTGTTAGCATCAGGAGCTACAAACATTGCAAGGGAGTACTGCCCAGTGGCTCAAACAGGAGGAATTCAGCCATAGTCATTAAGCCTCGTGTAGTCAATTAAGCCTTCAAATGTGAGTGATCAAGATGGCAACTCCAGCAACTCCAAGGAGATGATCAGCCCTTGGAGCAAGGATAAGGCTTCATCACCTGCACTTTGTTATGCTTTTCAATTCTGCAAGGATGTGGTTATCTCTTGGCTACCATATGTGAAACATTAGCTGTTTGGGGTGGTTTTTTTCCCCTGTCTGCCCACATAATATCCAGATAATCCCTGCAATATGCAGTACCTTTATATCAGTGCTGTGACAGCAAGTGCACACAGCTACTGGAGGCAAAGCAGAACAGCTGCAAGCTCTTTCCAATGATAATCTCTGCTAACAAGCCACTGTGGGCTTTGGCTGATACTTCAGCAGTCCAGAGCTAAAGACAGCTGTTTGTCCTCACTTAGTTTTAGTGCATGCTTATTAGTTGCCCAGAAGATGATCTGAGTAGTAGCCTTGTGCCCCTGTTTGTGTAATAAGTACAGCTTTTAAGGAAACCACATTAAGTAATTATGTGTACTTATATTTTGCCAGTACTTGATGTTTAAATTATGATAAATTAAGTTATTACTAAAACCACATATAGGGTAAATACGCTACATACATAATATTATACTATTCTGAGGAATCTGCAGTACAGGAGTCAAAATGGTATGGCAAGGGCTTTAGGAAAGCCAAGGAGTGAAATTAGATAGCTGCAGGGTGTACAGGCTGTGTTTCAGAATAACATAATATTAAAATATGGAAAGGTTGCTTTGGTACAAAATGTTGCTCTGAGGACCAGGGCACGGCAGGGCCATGGCAAAGAAAGCCAGTGCATTTTTATACTGTGCATGCATGTGCTGTCATTGTAGAGTCTTGAAAGCAAATCCAGCAGACACTGAGCTATATGAAATGGCCTATTTTGTGTGCACAATAAGTACATTCCACAGAAAAGCAGCTGTTGTCCCTCTCCCTCTTCTTGTTTTCTCCCTCTAAATATTACTGGTAAAGTGCTGAAGGTGGTTGATCTGAGGCTCATTTGTGGGGGAGAACATGATATAACTTAATGAAAGAGTTATTTAAATCATTGTCCATGCTTTTTCTTCTCAGGACAAGAACTGATAGTTTGGAGGGCTCCAACACCTCTTTGTTTGTTTTCTTTTTTACTACTTACTGAAGGTGCTTCTTTCTTATGCTGAAAGTGTGCTAATGCATCAGTCTTACAGATACTTCACCTTTCTTATCTTCCTCATAGGCACTGGCTACTATGTTACGGAGTTTCAGATGTTTTCATGAGGTGATAGAGACAAACCATCATACAGCCTTAATCCAACACAGTAGAGATGCTATTTTGTTAAATCTGATACACAGCTGTATCAGCCTGAATGGTAGGCAAGCCCAACAGCTTCTTGCTGCCTTCAACAGCTGCTTAGTTTGTCTTGCTGTTTTTATAGATTCGCCTCAGGCCCTTCCTTAGCATCAGCTACTCCGTTAAATCAAGAACTTGTTCTGTGCTCTCAATTGAATTAGCTTTTTATAACTCTTCTGGACTTCTGTCATCCTAGTCAGGTGTTGGGTATGCCTTGTGTCTGGGTTAAATGACATTTTAAATTTTGCTTATTGCTTTCTCCAGGCCTTGAGGTGTTTCTTACCAACTCCTGTGTAGGCTTATTAGCATGCACAGCATTTTAAATTAGGCCATGTGAATAAACATCCTGTGCCCTGCTTTACTAATTCCTGACTGAAATAGGTCACACCAGGCCCTGCTGAACACCACATTCTCCCAGTGCTTTGTAGGCCCTGTGTCCATGTTCATCATGCTCTGCCTACTCAGCCCGGCTCCCAAATCCATTGAGCGTCATGGTGTTTGCTGGAAAGCCTTCACTCTGCCAGGATACCTGGGGATTATTGCTCTCTGGGCTGCTTGGCCAGGTGCAGCTCCAACCTTTGGTTTGATGTTTGCTTCTTGGTTTGTTTATCATGGAAGCAGCAGCAGAGGTGTGCATCACAGTTCTGCATGGATTGCTTAATATTCTTGGATCACACCCATTGCTTGCATCAACAGAATTTGCTATCTGAATCTGTGTATCTCTACTGTTTTTTTTTTTAATCAAACTAGGCTTTCAGCCTGGAAATGAGTAAGGCAGGATAAATGAGTTATCATCTGTTTGCCATTCCTTGTTCCAGGCAGCTAACACAATAATACATTTTAATCAAAAATAGTAAATCTGCTTTCACCAGAGATGGGGTCACATCCAGACCTGTACTGTGCCAAAGAATTTGGGGAATTTTGGGTGGTATTTGGAACTCATTACTGCAACTGACAAGAAAAAAATAGCTTCAAAGTCTGGCTCCCAATGTTTGTATGTTTGGGTGTCTTTCCTGTGAACACTGCTTTAATAAATAAAATGTCAATTAGCATAGTTTATTTCACAGCTGCCAAATTCTCTTTTTAGTGGACATAAAGAAAAGCCAAAACCAATTGTTTATTGGGATGATGAGCTCCAGAGGCACTTAGGTTCGGTTTCCAGACCTGCCACTGTGTCTTTGAGCAGTCTCTGTGGCTCTGACCCATCAAAGACAGTTGAACTCAGGTGCAGTCATAGTGAAGCTGGTAGAACACATCACTTGCCTTTTAGGTTAAGCATGCAGCTGAGCAGCTTTGCTGAGTTAGGCCTACAAGCCCACTGCAGAGTGAGGACATAACGATGCTTCCCTGGCTCGCAGGAGCTGTTCTGGGTAAAACCATGTATTCCTGGGGAAATGGTGTGTGTAGCTGGCTCCCGGTCCCAACACTGCTCCTCCTTCCTCTGCCGGCCCTAATCATGCTGTCAGTATCCACGGTGATGGGTTAAATTGGCTGTTTCTGCTCTCTGCCTTTTTCTTTCATTTGCAATGACTCCTGTGAACTACAAAGTGGGAGTGCTGTGAGAAAGGGAGCATCCTGCTGAGGAGGGTAAAAGAGTAATAGAAAATGCATTTGATTTCTATAATGTAATAGCCAAGCAGTCTGGTTATCTCCTGTCTCCATCCCCTTCCATTGCTCATCTGTCCTCAGGAGCTTCTTGCAGATTTTTTTATTCCTCCTCCAGTTTTATCTGTGTTTCAGTGCCTGTGAGTTCTGGATGGGTACAATTATGGGAGCTGTTCAGTAGGGTTGGTGTGTCAGACATGTATGAACATCTGCACAAAGTGGTTCCTTACAGTTTGACTTGCCAAGATGACTGCTTAGCACCAGAGAGCTGCCTTTAAGCTGTGTCTGTTTGTCTTGTAGCCCACAGGCACCTCAGCCACAGGCTCCAGAGACTCCCTGGGCAGATGAAGAAAATGTAGTTTATCACCTGACCGATGAGGACTTCGACAAGTTTATAAAAGATCATTCATCTGTGCTAGTGATGTTCCATGCACCATGTGAGTTTGTTTTCCCTTCTGTGCTCTGAGCCAAATGCTTGCTAACAAAATCAGCGTTGTTTTTCCATGGAAGTTTCACTGAACCGTGAACTCAAAAGTCCAGGCTTTTCTTGTTTGTGATGATTGTTAAATACACAAGGCACAAAATGTTTGTGAAGTTGCTGACTTCACATTTAGGATGGAGATGTGCTTCTGGAAGAGGGACACTATAGGCTGAGTCAAAACATAATTGAGGAGTGTAATGATGCTTAAATAGTCTGGGTACTCATCACTCTACAGCATGATTCCCCATTTTCAACTTGTCTTCAGTATTGTTTGCTTTCAGAGCAGAACTCTGGTTGATTGAACAACTCAGCTTGAGAACCATGAGCTCCTGGGTTCTTGTCCATGGCCGCTGATATGTCATTTTGAACATTTTCAGTCCTCTGCCGCAGTTTCTCTGGCGATGTAAGGGATGATGGTCATTATATATTGTGCTGAACTATGCCAAAACTAGACCTAAGTTTAGAAAGTCCTCAGGACTTTTGATAACTAATGCAGAGTTGGTGGTGATACTACTTACTGTTCTGCTGAGAGTGCATCGAACTGATCTTTTTCATGACTTGAGGTTTTAGCTTGACCAATAAAATGCAGTGGGTTGCCTTCAGGAAGCTGTTCCAGCCACCCTGCCCTCCTCTGTGCTGTTGGGTGGAAGAGAAGAGTGCATTAACCTCTTTGTTGACTGTGGATGTAACTTGTTTCAGCTACATACCTGGTTCTTCCAGTTGTTTGTGTCTGTGATGGGCAGTTCAGGCTTGAATCTGCTATGCTGGGTGACACACAGCTTCTCTCTCCTCTTGCTGCTGTGCTGGCAGTAGAACCTGGGTGAGATGTTCATTTTTAAGGGCACAGGTTTAAAGGTTAGGGCTCTGGAGGCAGACTGTGTGCTCACAGCTGAGGGTCTTGGCACAGAGGCTGAAATCCTGCTTCCCTTTAAGCCAGCAGGAGTTAGCTCCAAAATGCCTTTTTTTGAAGGTCTGCCTGTAAGACTCATTTGAAAAACATACCATAATGAATTTCCTCTGCCTTATGAAGTGTCTAAGAACTTGGTCCACTGAAGCAGGGGACTGACTGCTGTTTTGTCGCTGTGTTCCCTGGATTATTTCTACTAATGAAAGTGGGACCGGAGATGAACTCCTGGTCTGAAACCCAAAACACAAGTAGCAGAACTGATGAGGCCTGGTTTGCTCAGGAGTTACCCTTCGTTACCCAAATCCTTCCTTCCCCAGATTTCCCTGCACCCCGGTGTGCCAGTGACGGCATGGGCTGCTGCTCCTGGGCAGCTGTGCGCTCACTGAGCGGCTGCTGCCCAGCACAAACGTAATTCCTAAATTCCCCTCCTTTGCCTCCCTCTGCACAATGGCATGGGATAAGCATCCCTTCTCTTTAGCCTTGGATCTCAGCATGTTTAGAGATGTAGTAGTATTTTAAAGCTTTGCCTTTTTTTTGAGTTTGGAAATGGGCAAAGGAATCCAGTCGTGTACTCAGGAGGAGGAAGAGGGGGAAGAAATCAACAGCTGGCCCTGCAAAACTTAATCCTTTAGGAAACCAGATTAAAAATAGATGAATAAATACAACTGCAATCAAATTTTATAGTAAGTTAAAGATAGTTTTAAATCTCAGTAGGATTCTGTTCAGTTTTTAGTGTTGTTTTTAGTATTTTCAAGAACACAGGTAACACAGTTTAAGGGGTAACAATATTGCATGACCTATTTTGAGAGGAGGGGTGCTTCCAGACAGGTATATTTTGTACTAAGGGGCATTCTGCACTAAGGTACAGCAGTACTTTGGCAAATGCTGTCTTAAAAGTAAGTCAAATACCTTAACTGGGCTGTTGCAATCTTCTGATGACACTTTCCAGCTGCTCAGAATTGGGATAAAGAGTGTTCCTTGCCAGAACAACTCCATTTTCAATGTAACTCAGATATTTGGGGCATTTTAGTTACATTCAGGTGGTGATGGTATGCCTACGTGCAGAATCCAGCTCGTACATTGGAAAATATCTGTGTTTGTAAGAATCCTCTCTGGGCATCCTCAGCAGAGAGTATAAGGCTTGCAAACTAATTAATGACAGACAACTATCATAAACAGTTATCTCCATGATTAAAAGCTCTTCTCTTAGCACTTCTTAAATGTGCTAATGGTGTCACCTTACGAATATTAGGAGATAAATTATTCCAGTAAAAGAAGTGGTAAAACCAGTGAACATCTTACTTGTTTTAACCTTGGTAGCTCAGGCTGAGGAAGTTTTTTTTCTAAAGTTATGTGTTAGTAAAAAAAATGTTGAAACATCTATAAAATAGGCTCATAACACAGGATATACTTCTATGTAACTAAGAATAATCAAGGGGATTTCAGCACTGGCCTGGAATTAGCAAGTACTTAAACTCCTGTGTCACCACGCAGCATACACGTGACGTGGAGTTTTTCTGACACACTGTTATGGTTTAGCCTCAGCCACAGCTCAGCCCCACACAGCTGCTCCCTCATGTTGGGTTGGGAGAGAGAATTTGAAAGATAAAGCCTAGAAAACTCATGGGTTTGTGAGGTAAAGGTAGTTTAATAAGAAAAGCAAAAGCCATGTACAGGCAAAGCAAAACAAGGAGTTCATTCACCACTTTGCATTGAGAGGCAGGTGTTTGGCCATTCCCAGGAAAGCAGAGCTTTGTCACACATAATGGTGACTTGGGAAGACAAACTCCATCACTCCAAACGTCCCCCCTCTCCCTCTTCCCCTAGTTCTGTATGCTGAGCACGACACCATGTGGTCTGGGATATCCCTGTGGTGATGTGGGGTCAGCTGTCCTGGCTGTGTCCCCTGACATCTTCTTGTACACCCCCAGCCTCCTCTCTGGTGGGTTGGGGTGAGGAGCAGAAAAAGTCTGGATTCTGTAAGCACTGCTCATCAATAACTAAAACATCCCTGAATTATCGACACTGTTCCCAGCACAAATCCAACTCATGGCTCAATACCTGCTACTGTGAAGAAAATGAACTCTGTCCCAGCCCAAACCATCACACACATACATGAGGAGCTGTTTTACTACAGGAGAATTATTTCAGTGATGCTTTAATTGCATATTCAGGACAATGCATTCATAGAGTGTAGTATGAAAAGATGTGTGGGGAACTGGCGGCGTTTTATCTGCCCCCTGCCCCCAGTGCTGAAGATACAGCTGAACCAAACACGTCCCAGGTAACTGCCTGTGAACTGCACCATTAGGCACTGATAGATGTGGCCAATTGGGTCTCCATGCCTGTGGCTGCTAATGATCATCCCTGAGGACCACGCTGTAATTATTTACAATCAGTTGCACTTATTAGCCCAGTCAAAGACATAGCAGCGTTTTAAGTGCTGCCTGGCATAACTAAGTTCAAGGAGAGCAGCTAGTGTGTTTTAAACACATCAGGAAGGTCTGCAGCATGCAACTTGCACCCCTTGGGATTAGAGACACCATACCTTTTGTGCAATAATTTATCACAACCATTAAACAGAAGATATGCTGCTTCAGGTCCTTACTGCCGGCCCTGAGCAATGTGGGTGAGTGTGGGTGGGCAGGATGAGTTCATCCTGCTTTCGTTTCACAGGTCACTGGGGACACAGAGCAGGATTTTTAACCTGCTGAAACGCCTTTGTAAAGCCCTTAAGAGGATGTTCAATAAATCTGAATATTTAGCATAGGTAAACAGTGACCTAGCCAGTCAGGCTCTGAAGGCACTCTCCTCCCCAGCCATCTGTGAAGGGTGTGCAGTGTTGTGCTCCTCACTTAAGCATTTTGCTGAAATATCGTCATTTCTGGTGGTGAGCTTAGTGCTGTCCTGGATATACCCAGACTGGAGTCTTGCAGACATCTGAAGTGCTTTTTCAATGTGTTGTTGTACCCAAAACCTGAATTCTCCTGCACTGTACAAAAGAGCAAAGAAAGGGCCCTCCCTCCCAAAGGATTTGGAGTTTTTACTTGGATTGATCGTATTTGGTAACATGAGATAGCAGAGTTATGTTAGCAGGCCTATTTCTGAGTCTATAACAAAGGATTTATTGCACCAACCAAAGTTATTTCTGTACTATAACGTAACTGAAGGCAGCCTTGCTGCTTATCATAGGCTTCTGCTAGCAATGAGAATAAAGACTCCGTGTCTGTGTGTGCTTCTTGATATCTGTGCCTACAGCTGATCGATTTATTTAGATGCCCAAGATGACAGCTGGGTTCTGAATGTCTCTAAATATGGGTTATGCTGCCAGTCGAGTGTTGTTAAATGCTTTAGTGTCATGGGTACTCACTGGGACTTAAAATGCTCCTGAGTCACTTGATCACGAAAAAAAGCACTGTTTGTGTTTTCAGTTTCCTCATCAAACTGTTTGCTGAGTCCAATACAATTTTTAAAATAATTCTGTCCAAAATATTTGTCAAATTAGTGAGGGTTGCAGTCTTTCTGACTCTGTTTTGTTGAAGGAATAAACCCCCTACACATTCATGCTTTCTAGATTTTTCTCAGCATTTTTCTCCAAGTTGCATCTCAGTCACAAAATAAACCCAACCAAGTCACCGATAAGTCAATTCAAATGCCACTGAAAGGTGTTTAAAGTCCAGGACTGAAATTTGAGTCAACTCAGAAATGGTTTCTAGAAGTGTCTGCTGTTCACGCACAGGAGTTACTTTTCATTATGTTTTGTTAGCACAAGAGACACTGCTAACGTTTTAAAGCATCCCTGTTCTTGCAGCCTGATGCAGGATGATGTCCTGGTGCTGCTATGAGCTGTAGCCTCCCCGTGTACCTTCAGCAGGCACGGATCTGAGGAGTCTCTGTTGCTGATTGGTGGTTGTAGTCAGTCACCCCTGATGTTTGCTTGGGGCTGCTTTGCCCTCTCTCATACCCCATCAGCCAGAACAAAGTTTGTGGTCTAGTACTGATGCCAGAGGTAACAAACAGAGGAGAAAAAGGTGCTTTGGCTGTGCTGTTAGTGTGAGTGTGCATTTGCTTTTTAAAGGATTAAACTATTAAAATGTTTTTCCTGCAACATTTCTTCGTTGTATGCGAGCTTAAATTCAGGTTAAACCTGTGCTCTTCCCAGTCCCCTTCACAGGGCTCCTTCAGAGACCAGATAAGCTGATTGCAGGACTTAAGGTTAGAAAAAATGTCAATATCGTTAGTAGGATATTGGAGCCGTTGTGGTTTTTCCTCCATTGAGAAAGAGGGAAAACAGGGAAAATGCAGCCTAATAGACCTTTGTTTGCTTCCTCCCAGTGGAAGGGAGTGCAAAAATAAATCTTGAAATGATAAAATGCACCACAGTTTTCATGTGTTGTTGAAATGTCCGTGAAATTCCTTTCCTGTCCTCGGATATTTTCTCTCCCTTTATAAACCAACCCGATAAATTATGCAGTTGCTGCTTTCCAAAGTCAGCTATTCAGCTGTTCAGGTTTTTAATTGCGCAGGGAGTGGTTTTATCCATTTGGCTTTGAAAAACAGCTTTTCACACCCTTCGCTCCTTCCCTCCTCCCTCCGGTGCATTAAAACCCGAGGTTTTAAGCGACTTTGTGAACTCATTATTAAGAATCCCAACCAATTAGCCCAGTACAAGGAGAAGGCCTCAGCTTCTAACCAGATAGTGAACTTGGATCTCTCCCTGCCAGGGCACCATCACTGGTTTCAGTGGCCTTGTTTCTGTTTCTTACTGCTGCACGTGGTGAGATTGGGATGTAGGAATCCACTGCTCACTTGAAATATGAAGTAAAGCAAACCCAAAATGTGTGCACAAAATCAAATCTTTTTTTTTTTTTCAAACCATGTTTTACAACTATAAATAAATAAGTCTCCCTTTCAGACCCCCACTGGTCCCTTTTGAAAGCAAGCTATGTTGCTGTGAGCTCTAATTGGGATGTCTGTTGGCAGCATCAGCCAAAAGGCCACGAGTTGAAAAGGCTGAAGAATAATCTACTCTGCAGCCTGAAAAAAATTGCCTTTCTAGCACAGGTCAGCAGCAGCCTAGCATTGGCAGCCTGTGTTAAATAAAGAAATTAAATTATTTATAAATAAATAAAATTTTTCCGTGCTAATTCATTATTCAGTCAAAGATTTTTTTTTTTAATGTCAACCAACGCAGTTGTTCTGGCAGAGGTCAAAGGCTTGTGGGTTATCCAGACATCCAGCAGCAATGAATGTGGATGGAAACATCCTTTAATTTTTATTTGTCCCTGTCATATATGACATCTGTGATTTTAAAAATAAAATGTTGGTTGTGTTCAGTGGCTACATAGAGAGCCTTTGGCATCTGCCTTCAGTGTCGAGCCTCTGGGATAAAGGCAAGCAACAGGTAGCTGAAAAGCTGGTTTTGGTGCACCTGAGCAGGTCTGGATTGCTGGAAGTGTGTAAGGCAGGTGGTGCATTTGGAATCTGGTCAGGTGCCATATGCCTGTGGTACAGCTGCATATACTGGTGCACAGGAAGATACACAAGGAGATGTTTATGTGTCAGGGTGCTTGCTGTGGGCTCAATCCTGTTCATACCAGACCCTGTGAAAATGTTCTCCTTGTTTCAGAGTAATTATAGAAAGCTTTGAACAAGTCAAACTTTCTGGACTGTTATGTGGGTCACAGGCAACGCCTGTCTCTGGTGGGTTTTTTGGTGGAGCAATGCACATGTCAGGATGGGCTGTTGCACTGCCCTCATCACCAAAAACTGAATTGTTGTGTAAGGGCACTCGGATGATGAATGTTGCTGTTTAAGAGTCTGGACGGATTGTTGAAGAGAAAAGATTTGCTTCAGTTTTAGAATCATGTTTCCTGACTCTCTGTGTCCCGTAGGCTCCTAATTTTAATGTTGCCTTAGTGTATTTTTAATGGAATATATAATAAAATGCTTCCCTGTACGAGCATAAATTGTGCCAACTTTCTGTGCATTGTATGTATGTACTTCTCAGCTGAGCATTCCTGCAGGCTTCTGGAGCAGATACATTCTTCATGTAAACCAGCTAGAAATGGGTACTTTCTTGGCTTCAGGATCTGCTTCCAGAGGTGAACAAGTCCTGACTGTTGATTTCAGAGAGATGAGGTCTGGGACACTTAGACTGAGTTCTTCATTATTTAAAAGCATGGAAGTCTACAACAAGTTGTTGCTTGATATTACATATGTTTGAATATCACCAAAAATCTTAGGGAGTGTAAACAGTTCAGCACAGTGACCTGCCAGTGCAGTGACCTGTCTCATTAAACTGATTACAGAAATGATTTTCAGGGAGATTTAATCACACATTAAAACAGAAGTTCTTGGAAAGGCAGCAAGCCAGGAAAATGAAGAACCTGACATGGATTTTTCCTTTAATGACAATACCACTCATGGTTCTTAAGGATCTAAAAATAAAAATCAATATGGGTTTTTAGTGGTACTTAATATAAATAGCAATGTGAAGAGTATAAAAATTCTAATAACTAGCTTGTGCAGTAAAACTTGATAGGATACCTAATGAAAGGAGTGAACACAGTACTGACTGATTCCATTGTCTCTTTTCTGTCGGTCTTTTGATACTGGAGCACAGAGTTCGTATGGGATTATTGTCTTTTTGAAGCAGTTTGTGCTCTTTGAGCAGGGTATGGTCATAAAAAAGGATGATCCGATGATAAAAGCGATAGCCTTGGCCTGGAGATGTAAAAGTTTAGTTCTTTGCCTTGCTTTGATTTGTACAGTCACAACCCAAGTCACTAAATATTTGTCTCAGTTTCCAGCCTGTGAAGTGGAGATAACATTTCACCTTGCATGGGAGTTTTATCTAGCAAGCCATGGCCAGACTGCAAGCTGCTCCAGTATTGCCAGAATTGAGATATGGAAGGCATATGAGCACTGCAGAGTCTTTATTAACGTGAAGGAAGTAGGATTCTGCCTTTGGTGTTCCCTGGCTTGTGGCAGACATCAGTTTTTTGGCCCCCAAATTTAGGAAACCCCATCTGTCACTGGGTGAGCACAGAGCTCAGACAAGATTATCTCAGCTTGAGTTGATGACTCGCAACCTGGTTACAGCTCATGCCAGGACTAAAAGGGAGGAGCCTTGACTTGCTCTGGTTCAGCTTCACAACGGGAAGAGTGGCAAATTTGGGGTGTTTTGGGCTGCTCTACCTTTGGGCCAGATCTTGACTTGCACTGCACCATGATGCTGTTCTGGGGACACAGCCTGTACATGGAATAACTTCCTTGGTAGCAGCTGTGCGTGTTGAGAGCAGAATGTAGGGTATAGGTAAAGGAAGAAGGAAAGGAGATGAAATGTAGGTATTTGGGGGTTGTGAAATTTGGGAGGTTTGTTCGAAATACATTGCTGTGTGCTTGCCTCCAATTGGGAGCAATTAGTTTCTCTATTAAAGAAGACATTTGCAAAGGCTATTCCAATCAGTAAAAAAGCTTCATGTGAATGTGTGGCAGGTGGCGTGAAGGGAACATTAGTTTCTTCGGGGATTTGCTGCCTCATTTCTCACATTACTATTGCCTTCCCTCTCTCCTAAGGAGTCCTTACCGACTGACTCAGCCTGTTACATAGGAGTAGCTGCTGGAGCACCACGGAGCAGCTGAGAGGTGACAGCTGAAGAGAAACTGGCCCCGTTCTCTGGGTATTTGTTGTAGGTTATTTAGGTGTTCACAGGGGTCTTTTAGAGGACTTAGGTAATTTTAGCTGTTAAAAATCCTCATTTGAGTGTGTGAATTGGGTGACTGTCCTCCTGGCAAGCTTGAGCCCAGTGTACATCTAAGCCCTTAATGCTCTTGTAGTGAGTTCTGATAGGAGTGAAGAATAACTTATTTTTATAGGTTTACTCCGCTTGCCTCTAATGATGGGTTAACAGTAGGAATTAGCTTTAAGAATTAAACTCCAGGTTTATTTTTTCTGACATAAATTAATTTCCTTGCTTGGATAAGCTCAATATACTGTGCAGGGCTCTCATTTGGAAAGTGCTGTACAGCATCTCTGCTACTTGAATCATTACCAATAGAGTTTTCATTGTCAAGTTTATCTTCCTAAATACTTTATGGCTTCAACTTTTATTCTGTGAAAGGTAGAGAACTTACATAAAGGGCAAATAGTGAACAGAGAAACCTAGAGAGAAAGATTGCTTTCCTGCCTGTCTGCTCCTTGTGCCCTTTCAGATGGTGAGTTGGCAAGTGATGCCATTTTTCTGAGTTACTAATAAATGGATCCATTGCCTGGACACTGAGGCATTGTGCTGATGGTGGAGCTGTGTCTTCTGGGATTCTGACTGCTTGTGGTTGGCAGCTGTGTGGGCAGGCTTCTCCTAAATAGGTGAACAGATCTCAGCTGGTAGCCACTTCTGCTGTGGCTTGGGACAAAAAATGTGCATTCTGCATAGTATCTTCTTGATACTTGGCTTTTCCAGATACCTTCACAGTAACAGTCAATGTCACCATTCCTTTTAACCTCCCTGCCCCGTAAGCTTGAGTTCTTTGGGATGTACCTTTTTAGGAAGATCTCACTGCGTTGCATCCATTTTGCTGATGTCTTACACAAATTGCGTCCTAGGAAATAATTCGCAGGTTATGCTGTTTCTGTGAGCTGAACATTCAAAGCTCTTTCATCTAACCTGTGTTCTCTGTCATTTTCATTGCTAAATCCAAAGCATAAAGTCTTCCATAGTGGGGTAAGAGTGTGAGGGAAAGCAGTGCAACTTCTCTTCCCTCCTCAAGGTAAAATTTTGTTGTTCACCTGGCAATGGAGAAGAGGGGGAGTCTTTTTTGGATGTGGAATAATTCTGGCTTAATTGTGAAGGAAACTTTCTGGTGGTATTTTTCATAAACTGTCAACAATTTCACCTTAAGGCAGCCATGCTGTTGTCTCACATTTCAATAGGGGAAGATTAGTTTTCAACACCTACTCAGGGCCATGTTCCTCAGAGCTGGTGTAGGAAGTGTAATTCATATCTCCCAATACCGGCTGATTCACCTTCCTTCACTTCTTTTCCCTCCCAAGGGGGATGGTAGGAGGCATCATCATCTCCCAGCTCTGATTTCTACCAGGTGCACCACACAGTCTCGAGTAAGAGAGTGTATCCTTGCAGTTTTGGTATGTACGTGCAATGTAATCTCCGGTAGCCGGAAGCTGAAGCCACATTTGGAATGAAAATAAGGAACCATGTGATTTTTGGTTTTTGTTTATTTTACATAAAGATGATGATTAGCTTAAAGGTTGTTCCTGGCTGCATGCTGGAGTCTGTGCTGTGAAGATGGGGTATATTTTCTCCAAGGCTACTTTCTGGAGTCCAGATCAGCCACGGCCCCCTGTGAGCTCAGAAGCAGAGAGTGCACACTGAGGGCAAGATAGAGCAGAAATCTCTCTCCCTGCTTGACTCTCAGGAATCCCTGGGAGGCAGCAGCCTTTGGCTGAGGCTGGCCTTGGAGAATACTCACCCTTTCCCCTGAGCCTGAGTCAGAAGAAGATATGCTCCAGTGTGACCAGAAATGAAGGCAAAAGCATGTGTTGTGTGGTTCACCAGAGCTGCTGTCTTTTAAATCCCGTGGAGGCAACCTGCAGGACCCGCTCCATGTTTGTCCCCCCTGTGCTGAGCCTTCCCCTGCCAAGGGCCATTGCTGGCTAAAGGTGGCTCTTCTGAGCTGTGAACACGGCACAGATGCAGACAGGGTGCCTGGAGGATACGTTTAGTTAAGGTCTTCTCGGTTTGATCTGATCTATGTAATGCATCTGACTGTCTTTTTTAAAAACAAGTAAATAGTTTTAACTCGTACTACAACTGTCTAAAACTGTTATGACACTTCTCCTGATTTCCAGTGGTGCTGGGAGGGAAGAAATTACTCCACCATAGAAAAGACAAGATGGTGTCTGGGTTTGGGTCACTACCACCTCAGCATACAGACAGGAGAAAGAGTGACCAATTTGTAAAGATTTTGTGCCCCAACTTCACACTGAAGGGCTCCTGGAAGCAGGCAGAGACTTTCTTCTGTGTGCCCGTGCTGGGATTGGATTTGCACAGCTCACTGCACGCACAGATTGGCTGCACTGTGGGTTGGTGGCAGTGCCAGTGAGGTGGTGGCAGCGGCGGGGCCGAGTCGCCGCAGCGCTCTCCTGTCACAGGGATGAACTGTGCAGCCCACGCACCGCGGCGTTAGGCTGCAACCGCAGCAGCGTGGCATGGCTGCAATAATCCAGACTGCTTAAGGGTTTTCCTTCTAATTCTGTGTTTCTGGTTCCTCAGAGTCTTTTCCAGGCTGACCTTTCATAGGCTTTGTCTTTTGTAAAGTCGTAAAGCTGTTTGCTTGTCACTGATCTCTAAGCAATGTAATGCCTGGTGGAAACAAACCTGCTTCCAAAGTACCGTATTTGGGGCGGGGTGTGTCTGGTTTGTGTATGTGTGCACACATTTCTAGCTGTCGGAAATTTGAATTCAATATCGTGTTAAAGATGTTGAAGATGCTCCTCTTGTAAGAAAGCATCAAGTCTTGAAACATCATTGTGTTCAAGTATCTGGAATTTTACCTGGGTGTGCAGTGCTGCTGGTGAGAAGATGAATGATTTGGTAGGAGTAAGTACCCAGAGGGAAAAGGTTGTGCAAAATTCTTTGAGCTCCTGATCCTTCCTAAGATGATTCTGGGTTTTTTTGGGTTTTGTTTGTTTGGGGTTTTTTTTTAAGCGGAAACATGTAGATCCTGGCACGGCCTGACTGCTCTGACCATTGTGACTATTAAGTGAACATGCAACCAACACAATTGCAAATTCATACCTGTGATTATGGGGAGAAACAACTGCTTTTGTCATCCTCCCTCCCTGCCAAATTTGTGGATGATTTTCCATCAGATGTCTGCAATGCAGATGGCTAAATTATGCAAGGGAGTCTGCAGCTGTTGTAGTTTATGCTCTCCTACACCGGTGAAGGAACTGTAAACTGCCTCATGTCAGACCTGAGAGATCCTCTTTTACATGATGCATAAGAAGTCTTTGCGTGTTACAGACTTCCATGGCAGAAGAGAATACATTTGTGTTCTTGCATGGATGATAAGAAGGCTGGGATTTGTGTGTCCTTGCTGTGGCTACAAGGATTGTCTCTCCTGCTTTTATATATAAGGGTGTGAGTTCAAAGTCAGCAATGGGGCACATGTAAGAACTGTTTTTTCTGCTGTTTTGAGAGCAAATCTGCTCCTCTGGGATTAAGAATGGAGAAACCAATGGTATTATCCCCAGGTGTTAAATGTTTAGAGAGCAAAGGTGCATCTGAATTTTTTGACAATTTTTTTTCTTCGCTTGAAGTTGTCCGTCTATCTTGTGTGAGTGTATTCTGAACTGCCACTGGCCCATTTGCTGAAAGCAGGACTTGTTTTGTGCTTCAAATTTGTTTTCTCATCAGGCTAATGGAGGTATTTTTGGTATGCAGCTATAGATGGATGTAGAGCTGGCATGATACAATAAATAGCTGGTACACAGTAACAGTATTTGAGCAGTCTGTTGATGACAGAAATGTAATGATTCTTTAAAATCTTGATTTGAAATTTAGTTTACCTCTAGGGTTCTTGATGTCAGAAATTTCTTCTTCACAACTGCCTGGATATTGTCTTTTATCTCTTGCTTGTCACGCGCACTTCAGATCCTCAGACAATGTTGTCTTGAAATGAGAGGACATGACCAAAAAGCATGGCGTTTATTTATATAGTCATAATAAACTGAAAGAAGCAAACACTGAATGACAGAGAGAAACAGAGTTTTATATTCTTGGGCCAGCACTAAGACAGGATATGCAGGAGCTTGGCTGGAGCTGCTTGACTGGTTTTCTGCCTGTAAAACTTGGTTTTAACAGTAGAAGTACTTGTATTAGTTAATTTCTGAAAAGGTTTGGAGCAACTGTGTGTTGTGAATCTTTGCCTTGGTGCCAAACGCGCTGCTGTAAACAAATACAGATAATTCCTTGGAAAAAGAGTTGCTTGGTACATTTTTTAGCCTTTCCTTTGTCCATGTGCTGCTCACCCTTTCACTTCAGCTTTGCTCTGTCCACGCTTGGCCTTTGCCTCTACATTTGCATATGGCCACACTCTGGGAAGGACATAGTGCTGAGCAAGTGCTGTCCTCTGCCCTGCAGTGGGGTTTTGGAGGGAAGTGACTTGTCTGCACCGAGGTGACATGAGGACCTTTGATCACCATGGTCTGGGGGTGCAGCTGAGCTAAGCTGTGTGACAGTGACTGCACCAAAGGAAGGAGCTGCTTATCTGCCCATCTGCGCAGTGCAAATGAGAAGATTGATTATAAATAAACTGGGAAAGAAGAATACTTGCTTCATTTAGACATCTGTTTTAAAAATGGTTAGCAAGGGTGCGTACCAGATGTCCTAGCACTGATTGTTGTAAGCAGTGACTTCTTTTCCCTTTCTTGTAACACTTCCTTTATGCTTCTCTGTGTGCTCTTTCTGCCTGACCCTTGTTGTTCCTGGGGCTCCTTTTGTGCAAGAGGAGCAAGATGAGGGGTGAGAGGTCAGAGGAGTTGTCCTGAGCTGGTCAGCAGAACCAGGCACTGAACCTGGGCTGGTTTCTGCTGCCAGTTGGAGAGTAGCTCTGTCTTGCACCTCCGGGGCAGCTTCTTGTCTTCTGCAAGAAAAGACCGAGGCTGTGGGAGTCCTTGTGGACAGACACCTACAAGACCCTTGGGTGTTCCCACCAGCCATGACCCACAGAGGCTCAGAGGATGGCAGTGCTTGGAGTAGGCACAGGACATCCTTGTATTGACTGCAGCCTTTCTTCTCACCTGGGATGGAACGAGTCGCTTCCCTTGCTTAGTCTTTTAATTTTAATGTCAGGATACGCTTAACAGGACAGTGCATCTTCTAGAAGCACCTCTGTCACAGATGGCCACTGCAGACCTGTGGGCTCCTTCCGTTGTCCCAGCAGCACACAGCAGCATTTGGGCTCAGGTCCTGTAGGGTTGCTGTTATTTTCCCATTCATTTTACGAACAGAAGGCATCTAAAACTAGAGGAACTTAGCACAGAGGGATGAAGCTGCTGAACAACCTAATGTAGCAATCAAAGGAGAGGCAGTGACCTTGGAATTCATTTAAATAACTTTTCATTGGCCTTGAAAATTTAATGACAATCTTCACAGGATTATTCAAAGATAGGATAAATAATCATAGGAGAGATTAATTGATTTGCAGTTTGTAGGTCTGACTTGTAATTTGTGTCTCCCCTTTTCTGCAGTGGTAGGTGAAAGCAGGCTGTAGCTCACAATAGCAAAATTCTCATAAAGACAGCCAGAAAAGCATCGTTTATTGTGGGAGAAGCTCTTAAGATTTGTTGTCCCTCTCTCAGGTTCAGTTTAATGTGGTGAGTTTTTTCCAGGCTGATACATTGTGCTGTCCTCTGTCAGGGGTAGAACAAGCATTCACGATAAAGATTTGAAGACTTCAGTTTGCATTTAAGTGCATTTTAGAGATCTGATGCTTCTTTCCTTTATTTTAAGCATGAGTGAGTTAGCTTTGTGGCAGTCAGTAGTGCTGTGTCTGTGTGATGTTCATGAAAGAACCTGGAACAGTGACATTTCATGGTCTGGATATCTTGATCCAAAATATTACTTACACAAATTTCAGATGCTTTGGATATTTTTTCATTTCCTGGGCAAAATATGCCTGGATTGTTGGTTTGGGTTTTTTTTCCCCTCTGCATAGCTTTGTGAAAACTCTGGTTGTTTAATGCATTTGGTTGATCAGATCTAGTTAATGATTGTAATATAATTGGAATAAAGTGGATACTGTAGCTACAGCATAGTATGAACCTTGCCGTGGCTAAAGGACACACCGTGTAAAACCCACCAGGGTGAAGATAGCCCTCCAGAAAAGTATTGTTTGTACAAATTTAAGCTACCTAATTCGGAGAGGTTCCCAGGTATCTGAGCTGGGATTTGAGATGCCCTTTGTTTGGAAGTGAGGAAGAGCACAAAATGAATAAAGTTCCCTGCTCCTAAAAGGAGAAATAAATCAACTTGGGCAGGTGTCAAAGGGATCTCTCAGCCCCTTACACAAAGCCATATGCCTGCAAGTTTTCCGTGGGTGGCAAATAAATCATTTTGCCAGCCTCTTTTGTGCTTTTAACCAAGATAAGCAGTGCTGAGACAGTAACTCTTCCTCAGCCTCTCCCAGCTTCTTCCTGAATTCACCTGTGAAGCTGTCACGTCAGGTTCCCAGCATTTTCACACCATGGTGTAAAATTAAAGTAAAGCTTTCTCCGCCAGCTGAGCTCCCCTTGTTCTGCTGCTCCTACCACGTTATTGTTTTTGTTTAAAAGAACGGCATGGGGCTCTTTAATGTTGTGGTCTCTGTGCAGATGACTAAGTGGTGTGGACTGTAGCTGGTGTTTGAACTGGGGTTTGGTCTGAGATCAACCGCTTCGGTATTTGCTGTAATTCTTAGGTGGGATTTGCAGTTGTTATTCAAATGTGTTCACCCTGTTGTATAAACATGCCCTGAAAGTGTTCCATGATGTGCTGTGGTGGCTGCAGCTCTGTTTGCTCTGGTGAAGTTACTTACACCTGGATGTCTTATCGCTTCTTGGCTGCAAACGCTCTTTGACTTGTGCTATACGAAACGTGCTTTTCTGGTTGAGTTCAGGCTCAGGTTTGTGCCTGCTGGCTTCAGCAGTCATCCCATTAGCGGGAAACAAAGCAGCGCTGAGGTTCAGGGTCTTTGGTTTATTTTCTTTTGGACAATGGTGTAAAAATAGCCCCAGCCCTGTTACCCATACACCTCAGAGCCAGCTTTTGCTGGCGTGCGTTGAAACACATTTCTAGCCATATCTTCTGATACAACTTCCAAAAGCTCAGCAAAGTCTGGGCTTTCAAGTGCCCATTCCAACAATAACAGCTCAGGAGAGCGAGCTGGCTGCTGCTGCAGACAAGAGGGAGAGGTGCAGCGAGGCACTGCACTGGGATTGCAGCGCACGGGGCAGGCGAGGGCAGCACGCCGGGGCTGTGCCGTGCCTTGTCCCAGCTCCCTGCTCCTCCAGTCAGAGCTGACCCTTGCCATGCCAGGTGTCCATCCCGGCCACTCCGTCCCTGTGCAGCGTTCCAGGGGAGGCTGCCGTTGGGCCAGTCCCTTGGGGACAGGGAAGGGGCTGTCACCGAGGCCCAGCATCGCACTGGAGGTGCTGAAGTGTAACTTCACATCGTGGAAGGAACCTCACCTGGGCCTGAAAGTTCAGCCTGCCTGCAAGAAACTGCACCAGCTGAAAGCAGTTTAATTTACACCCAAATAATTTATTCTAAGTCTGCTTTTCTCGCTCATGCATTCATTTTACTTTATTGTAATGTCAGCACTTAGCAGTGAAGTAATGGCAGATCTCCGGAGAACTTCGCACAAGCGAGAAAGCACCATTATCTCGGTTTTACAGACCCTGCTTATGTTGGGAACATATGTGGTGGTGTAATTACACTGATGTGATTAAATCAGTGCAAATCCTTGCTAGAGGGACATGCTGCACCACTGTAAAGCGGGGCTTATTATCAGTGCAGTTGAATTCAAATTATATTACTCTATTAAGCTGTGCTAGTGTAAGCCTCCATTGAAAGTCACAAAGTCACGTGGGGAACTGTGTTGTTTCTTTTTAAAGCAGATAAAGATTTGGAAACTAAAATGGGTGAGGTTGTGCCTTGCCCAAGAGCATGCTAGAAGCAATGAGCTTGACAAATGTTTGTAGTACTTTTTGTAAGGAAAGAGGTGTGGGCGTGGAATCAGGGAGTGTATTATTATTATTATAATTATTATTATTATTATTATTATATTAAATTCTTTGTTTAAACTATTATCGCCATTTTGGAAAAAATCTTACATCATAGTAAGGCTTTACAAATATACTGAGTAAAATGCATACAAAATTCTATTAAATCTTTACCACAGGGTTTTGGATTTTGATAATGGCTGGATGGGTCAGTGAATAACCGTGGTGTATACAACTTAACTGTATTTTTTTTTTTTTTGGCAGGGTGTGGGCACTGTAAGAAAATGAAGCCAGAATATGAGAAGGCTGCAGAGTTTCTCCATGTAACCAGTGATGTAAGCTAATTTCCTTTATTATATCCTTCAAATAATCAGTAATAAATAACTAGAGTAATAAAAGTGACTTTTCTCCCTACCACAAATTCAGCTGTTCTCATCCTCCCACAGGACCCTTCAGAATGTGCTTCCAAAGTACAGTCTCATCGCTAATGCATGAGCCCTGCCAAAGTCTGAGAAAGAACATTCTGTCTTGAACGAAAACAAAATCGAAAAATGTTTATGTATTCTGCTGTAGGCCTTATACATAATATGATCAAATCCAAAAATGGATTTTTTTCCCCTTACTTAAAGGCACTGAATGTGAAGAAACATAGGCTTTTATTTATGAATTAGATTTGGAAAAAAACAAGAGGGGTTGATCCCTGTTTCAAATACCCTGTTTTTAATGGTTGCAGCACTCCATTAGCTTCATCTTAAGTGCTCCATCAGCATGGCTGGAGAAGAGAGATCCAATAATACAAGTATTAGTGTTATTGATTCAGTCTCGTGCTGTGTATCCCATGCAGGAGGAGAAGTAGATTTGGTCTCCCCCATACTTTAAGCATCTTCTGTGGAGACATCTTGAGTTCCTTTATTGCTGTTGGAGAGGGAGGAGACGAGAAAAACAAAGACCCAATGAATCACACTCTACAAATGTCTGTTCTTCTGTGCATCTAAAGGTGGTCCACGAAAAGATGCCCACAAGTTAGGGAAGGATTAATTTGCCTTTAGCAGTGCTTGTTTCTTCTGGGAGAAACAGGGATTTGTGGGAGGAAATGCAATTTCTGGGAACGGCTCTTAAGCATTATAAAGTGAATTATATACTGAGAATCCTGTCAGAAATGGGAGGGGAACAGGTAAGACTGGTTACATTTAGTCCATAGTATGTCCCTTTCTGGTTTTGCATCAGTCCTCTCTGTCTTTCTGTATGTGTGTGCTCAGAATCACAGAATTAATCAGGTTGGAAAAGACTGCTGAAATCAAGTCCAACCCATGACCAAGCACCACCATGTCAACTAGACCATGGCACCAGTGCCACATCCAGTCTTTCCTTAAACATCTCTAGGGATGGTGACTCCACCATCCCTGGGCAGCCCATTCCAATGTCTAATCACCTTTTCTGTGAAAAAATTCTTACTCATGTCCAACCTAAGCCTCCCCTGGCACAGCTTAAGATTATGTCCTCTTGTCCTGGAGGCAGCAGAGGCACCCAGACGATGAGTGATTGCCCCCAAGCCCACTGTGTCCTGCTGAAGGGGTGTGTGTATGTGGCTGGGATTTACAGTAGGTGATCTCTGTTTCAGAGTCCAGGTGTCCTTGCAGCAGTCGATGCTACTGTCAACAAGGCACTGGCGGAAAGATACCACATCTCAGGGTTTCCTACTTTGAAGTATTTTAAGGATGGAGAGGAGAAATACACTCTGCCACACCTCAGAACAAAGAAGAAGATCATTGACTGGCTGCAAAAGTAAGTTTTGAGGGTTTTGAGATAGTATTGGGTTCCTGGTTAGTGACTCCTGCAGATGGCTTTGGTGAGGAACTAAATGGAGCTTCAACGCTGCCTAAATCCCTCGCTAACAAAATTAAACTGAATTCCAGTATTCAAACCCACGGAAACATGTATGTTAATTATGGTCTCTAATACATCAAATCCTTTATTTGCTATGGAGTTTTTCATAGTTGTCCCAGTATTTTTTTCCCAAAATAAATATTTTTCAAATATACCTTAAGCCTTTCACCAGAGAAGGAATAGCAATGGCTCTGAAAAATAAACAGAACATTTGTTGTTCCCTCTTTATACAAAGCAGCAGATCTCAGTGTTAGTAACTGAATTTCTATGGTTGTACTTTTCTCTTTCCAACGTTTCAGAGCCAATGCCTAGAATTCCACCCACGTGGGGCTGAAGGAAAGCCAGCGAGACCAGCAAAACCAGCAGCTCTAGTGCACTAACCAAGTTTTCTTGGATAGTGTGCTGAAATTTGTATAATTAAGTTTGATTTAAAAGTGATGACAATAATTCCATTTCAAATTAAATTGCTACAATTCTCTCTTTAAGTATGCATTATATATGCATGTATGTAAAAGTATGCATATGTATATAAAATATGTATTTTCTGTAGGTACTGTAAGCCTAATGTATTTTCTGCATTAGTCAAGTGGAAGAAAACCTGCCAGAGTTTTGTGAATATTTTAATCATTTAACTGTTACATGCAGTTGGCACGAGGAATGTAATCTTTATTTTTCCCCTCTTATTTGGTGGGGAAAGAGGTTGTGTGGGGCTTTTTGGTTCCTTTCCTTTCCTCTTTCCTCCTTCCTTCTTCCTCCTTTCTCCTTTCTCTTTTCTCTTTTCTCCTTTCTCCTTTCTCATTGCATCTCTGACTGCTTCAAATCAGGTAATACATATGGTCTGGCAGTATCTTTGTAGCATGTTGAGAAGCTTTATCTGTATTTTACTTTTAGACATGGTACTCCCTTGGCCTCCCTGCCCACGCAGGCTCCAGGCTGCTGTATCCATATTGTATGTTAAGTCACTGTCCTCATTTCACTGCTTTGCTCGACTCTTTTGAGCACTGTGTAATTTGTAGTGAGTTCAGCAGTCAGGCTGGTGCTGCCTGTACATACTGGCGGGTGAATAAGCAATGAGGAGCAGGGAAGGGGTGTTAATTCTTCTGGATCGTACTGTGCCTCTGGAAGGCTTTTGTCTGCAGCCTCAGCTAGTCAGCAGTACAGGTGAAGCCCAGACAACTTGCCTCATGCTCTTGGCTCCTGGATGTTCTCCCAGCTAGAGATGCCTTAGAATAACATCCTTGTTTTCTGACCAGGGATAGAATTGTCACAGCTGCTCTGAAGCTGGTGGAAATGGAGATTCATCTGGGGTGCAGGCTGATGATAAAAGTACAGCCTGTGGAGACCTGTCTCCATGGGTGGTGTAGTTGCAGCCCTGTGGGTTTTGGCTCTGGTTCCTCTCTGCTGATTGTGCTGCCACACTACGTTGTTGCTGGTTCCTGGGTAGCTTGTTCCAGGTCAGCATGGAAAAGTGTGGGTGAGAATAAGTCACACCTCTGTAACTGTAAACAATGATAGCTCACAACAACTGTGTTCGTGGGAAATTCAGCCCATCTAACTCTTTCTCTAACAACTGGAAAATCAGTAACAGTGGAACTACAATGAATGTCCACGAAGTGACCTTGAGAAGGACTTTGAAAATTAAGTTTTTCTCCACTTGGTTTTTCTGTACCTGATACAACTTAAAATGGTGTCATTGAAAGTGTCAGAAAAGTCTGAAAAGCTAATTTATTACCAAGGCGACATATGAAGGTCTTTATACTGTGGCACCATTCTGATGATTTTATATAAGTAATCACTATTTAAGATACAGCAGGAATGAATTTAATGAGTCTGAGAGAAGTCTGTGAGCTAGTGAATAGCAGAATTTTTGTTAGAGGCGCTCTAGGTGTGCAGGATTGCTCTGATGTAGCCAGTATGTGCAGTCATAATTGAAACCTGACATTCTCTTTACCGAGGTAAAATATTCCAGTTCAGTCACCCCCAGTATTCCAAATGGAATGATGCTGATTATTGCATCCTGGCTTTAATATCTGAATTCTAGAGAAGGTCATGAAATTCTTTACAGAAGTTTGCATGGTGGTGATAAAGAGTACAAAAAGGATGTTTGAATGGAAGATGCTGTTCTGTATCGGTTGCCTTTTGAGTCCACCTGCTTGCTGTTCTCAGTTCATGACTGTGGATGATACAGTGATACAAACCAATGTTTTTCCACCCAAACGTTGGATGCAATGTAGGACGTCTTTATTCGACATTTCTACTCGTATGCCTGACTACAATCCCTTAAATTATATTTTTATTGAGTTCCAGAAATTAACTTGCATCTTTTTTGCTGTTGCCTGGTGTTGCAAATTATGACTATGTCTTTCTACTGCACAGGCACTCTGAAGGATTTTTCACATCAGTTCCCTCATGCTAATTATGACCAGGACAATGCTGTCCCTTTATCTGCTTCCAGAAACATTTCCAAACCAATTTCATTGTCTTTCTTTTCTAGTCCCGAAGCACCACCTCCACCTGAGCCTGCGTGGGAAGAAAAACAGACCAGTGTTATCCACCTAGCTGGAGAAGACTTCAGGGAGTCCTTGAAGAAGAAGAAGCACACCCTTGTCATGTTCTATGCACCATGTGAGTAAATAACCTCTCTACGTGGATGGGTTTTATAAGCCCTACATTTATTATGAAATTCTGAAATAATTCCCTCGCTGTCCCCAGACTCCTAAGGGTAAAGAGCTGATTCCGAATAGAATTGCATGGGAGCATCATTGGCACCATCATTTGTATCTTTATAAATGGAAACAAAACAGTATATAATGGTTATATTATTTAATGCAGACACCAAAGCCGGCAGCAATACAAAAACAAAACAGATTTATTTTCCTCTGCAGCATTTTATGGTCCATATAACAAAATGTGATCCTTTATAGTAGCACAGTGGACATGGAGAGCCTGATTCATTAGTGCAGCACTTCAGTAGTGAAATCAATACAGTAGTGTAGGGGGAATCAGTGCACGAGGCGGAGAACAAATTTTGATGGAATAAATTTTGTCTGTAATAAATCTGCATTTAAGTTTCCACTGGGACCAGGGGCATAGCTTCCTCCTCTCAGATTGTTTTGCATGCATCACATAATCACTTTGTTTTTGAAGCTCCTGAGAATATTTCTAGAGAAGTTTGGAATCAGGCTCTTTATAAATAAGGTGAATGAGAGGAACCATTTCTGTTTTCCTGTGCTGTCCCAGAGACAGGCAGACGAGGTACAAGTTCTTAATTTTTGAAGGGTTTATCACAGGGAGAAGATAATATTAGATACTATTAACGTGCCTTTATAGCACCATGACTCAGCTCCCATAGATGCAAAAAAATGGTCTTCCATATCACATGGCCAGCAGTTAATGGGTAACCTCCAGATAAACAGTTACCAACTTGTTCCCATTAAACTGAAGGTATTTTCCATAAGGAGAGAAAAAGGTCCTTAATGTTTAATCAGGCAGCCCCTTATTTTGCTTTCCTGTTAGAGAATTAAACATGAATGCTTTGGGGCTCCCACAAAGGGATGTGGGAGAAAGCAGGGGTGCAATTCAGGAGGGAGATTTTTGGAAGGTTGTAAAAGAAAATGGAAGGGGACATAATCCCTTCTACACTCCAGTTCCCACCACCTATTGACTAAAAATTGCCCATGTGCCAGGAATTTCTGATTCACGGACCTCAGCTGGTTAAGAGCAAATTATAAGTTTAAAATAAAATGATTGCACGTGAAATGGTAGGATTTAGGAGTTCACTGTCTCTTGAGTTCTCTTTACCCGATCACTGACTTCCTGCGTAAGAGAGATTTATTTCACTTTTGGTTTTTAGCTGCATCTTTTTAAGGCAGTTAGATTCTTGGTCTTTTTTAAGGCCACGTTTAAAGCAAAGGCTCTATGTGTGATGAGTATGCAGCTCCCAGGGCTGAAAGCATGAGGCAACTTGCCTGATGGGCTAATTTTTTGCAGTTTGACTTCCAGCCTTACTTCAGAAGGGGTGAGTAAAGATCAGCCTGGCCCTGTCTGCACGAGCAGGCTGTAAAAGCAAGGCTTGCATGATGTAAAACTGTTGGGTCCTTTGAGGCTGCACTTCAGACACATTTCTGCACTGTTTTTGACACAGTGCTGCATGAGACCACCTATATACAGGACAGAGAGTGTTAACTGGAACCCTGTCTGGCCTTCCCATGGCTCCTAAGGCAGCGTTGCTGTTGTGGTGTCAGTTCGTGGGTCATGCACAGTTCCTGATTTGTCAGATTTGTTCTCTCTAAATGTGGAGGTGTCTGTGAGCAAAGCAGAAAGCAGGCACACACAGGAAGTGCAACGAGCCTGCACTTTGTTGGGTGCAGGGGGAAAGTAACAGATGAATATTTTAAATCTCAGTTTTCTAGGAAATAAACATTAATGCAGTAGAATAATTAGAATGATTCAAATTATTATATTTTTTCAGCTTTTCTGCAGTGATAATGTGCCTCCTGATAAATTTGATAGATTAGCTTTTGTTTACCATTTTCTCAATCTTGAGACCTCTTGGAGCTTACATTTCCAATCAATCTTAACTTGCTTATTTTAGTGCAGAAGGAACACTGCTAAAATTTCAAGGTCCCATTACCTCAAATAATTTTCTTTTTCTATTCAGATCCACATCTTGGGTGAGGGCAGACTCACAGTATGCTACTCCATTCACTTGTGACTCCGTGGCAGTATTTGTTACACTTACACATATGCTGAGATATTTTAAGATTGGGGGGGGTGTGTATACATGCATATATAAAGTATGTTTATATATAAATATTTATGCTAAGAAATGTATCTCTCATCTGTCATTAGAATTTAAAGCAGAAAGTTGAGTATTCTGACCTTTGTCAAGCTTTCAGCTAGAGTGACAAACCTTTAGGCAAAGGCCACAGATATATATCTTAGATGCAAATTAAAATGAGATCTGGCTTTTCTGTGGCAGCTTCCAGTCCAAATTACTTAATATGTATGGGAGAGCCACCAATGTGCTGCTGTGCCGATAACTCAGGACTGAGCTGAGCAGGGCTTTAATGGTACTGAACAGTGCTTCACAGTGATTTAACTCTGGAGGAGAAGACTACGTCCACGTGGAAAAGATAGGGAACTCATTACTCCGTCTCCTGGAATATGGGTGAAGCGTAAAGGTTATTCCTCATGCCTGTGGAATATTTTAAGGACTGAGAATCAGAATCAAAGCTCTTGAAATTACTGGGGGGAAAAGTCCGCTTCTGTGGACTTGACACCCACAGAGATCTTGATTTCACATTCCCATTCCTGCCTGCTGGCATCCATGCCTGCTGTAATGACTGACTTGGGGCAGGAGGCAGGAATACGGGCAGGTTCCCAATACTGACTTGGCAAAAAGTGCCTGCTGCAGAAAACCCAGTGCTACTTGTACCAGTAATGACCTGGGACCAGATCTTCATCCAGATGTCCTTTGGGTAGGTCTGTACCATGCCACACAGGCTTGGAGTGTGGGCTGGCATGTGTTAGAGCTACTCAGGGATAGGACTTGGAGCAGGCTGCTGGCATCTGTGCTGCACAGCACCTGGCCCAGCTCTTCTCTGGACCCTTGTGCAGCTCTTGTGAAGATGTAATTGTCATCCCGCTTATGGGTCTTCAAGTTCAAAATGCCTGAAATAAGAGGAAGACAATGATACCATCTGCAGAAGGGAAGCATGAAGCCACAGGTGTGTGTGGGGACTGCTGTGAGGGGGTACAGGAGTATTTGAAAGCAGTAGGATTAATGCACCAGCATTTGAGAAGCTTTTGGGGAGAGTTTATGGGATTTGTGTCTGTATTTTTCCCCTCATCCCGTCCTTGGAATACTGGATTCCATCAGCTACTCCAGGTTTTCTTTTATAACTGTTGGCTTTGTCCAGAAACAGGGAGAGGAGACAACTAGTGTGAGTATGGTTTGGTGTGCACACAGAGCCTGGTACGTGGATGATGGGGATTTGGGGGCTATGGACCATACTAGGAAGTGAGCCAAATGGACAAGAGCAGTTAGACTGCAGTGCTGAACCAGCCAGGGTCAGGGGGCAATGGCTGCAGGTCTGTGCTCTGCAGCCAGAGCTTGGTTCAAGGCTTGCAGCCCTAAAGCCAGGCGTCCTGGGCCGACCCGTTTGCATCAGTGCCTCTTCTGGGATCAGCGCCCTGACTTTCCTTTTTCTTTCTCATACGTCCTCCCTGTTCATATAGCTTATCTGGATGTGGTTTATCTGCATTTTTACTTTTATGTGCTCTCTCCACTCCGTTATTCCAGATAATTGAGATTTGACTTTGACAATGCATTAAATTTTAACCTCCTATTACTGTAGCACTGAAAACTGCAAAATAGAAGCAGTTGGTTGTGATTAGTTGTCAGAATCACAAAGGGTAACAAAAGTTCCAGTAAATAATGTCTTTGCAGTTGGAGATGTTTTTGCTACATTACTCAAACAGAATTACAGGGGAAAAAAAGAGTGATTGAAGCTAGGTGAGACTCTTCCCTGCAGTGCCCAGGGAGAGGACAAGAGGCAATGGGCTCAAATTGAAACATAGGAAAGTTTGCTTAAACATTTAGAGGAAGTGGTCATTTTTTTACTCTGGTCATGGTCGAATACTTGAACAGGTTGACCCAAGAGGTTGCATCCTTGGAGATATTCAAAACTCAGTTGGACACAGGGCTGGGCAACCTGCTGTAGTTGACCCTGTTTTAAGCAAGGGAGTTAGACTAGATGATCTCCAGAAGTGCCTTCCAACACAGCAATGCTGTATTTCTAGGATTAGTTATACTGGAGTTTGAAATACACGGTTGGTTTTTATTTGGTTTGGGGTTTGGTTTTATTGATTGTGGTTTGGGTTGTTTTTCCCCCTTCTCATCCAGTTCTGATTTTCTGTAAACAGGAAAGGCTTAATAACACCCCCTGCTAATTCTTGCACAGAAACAGAAAATGTCCACTTTTGAGTTATAAGAATGAGAGACCAACACATGAAAACACATTTGTGTCATTTTTTGGTTGAGATTGCTGCTTCCAAAGAGACTACAAATGAATCAACTGTGTCAGAAAGGAATTATATATAATGGACCAGTCACTAAAAGGTCCAAATGATGGGGGGGAGGGCACTCTCTTTTAGATCAGTCAGTTTTAATGGCAGGAGTCAGCACTGAGCAAACTCATTCAGTTTCTACTTTTAGTGTCAAAACATGAGTTAATAAGCACTCTTAAAAAATAAAGACTTTCAGCAGCAATGGGAAGTAGTCAGGGGGAAAGTGCTCCCTTTTAATGGTTCATAAGGGTGGCAGTTGCCAATGTTATTAACTTGCCAAATGGCCTCAATTTGTGGGACTCGACAGGGTTTGCAGAATGGGTATTTTTAATAAAAGCTTTGGTGGGAGCTGATTTCCGGTTCTGTGTTCAGCAGTGAAACTTTCACTTCACTGGAAATTAATTTCATCAGCTGGAAAAAGTTATTTTCTGGTGAAGCCTGACCCACCGGGGTTACCCAGAGAACACTCAGAAATGAACCATCCTGAGGATGGTTTTAATGAGGTATTTTTGGACGGAGCAAGTGGCTGTACTGCTGCAAGAGAATGCACAGTTAAAGACATTAGCCTCCTTGGTTCTTCACTTAAACTTTTTTGTAGGATTTTTCTTTCGGGACTGGAAGAAGTGAATGAAGGTGCCTAATCTGTGTTGCATCTGATAAAGTCCCAGAAGACTTTGGGATGTTGTTTGAGCCATTAAAAGGCTGTATGTTGATGTAAGCTGTTTGTGGAAGATGGTACCTGGGTATTGTTCTGATGTAAAACGAAGACAGTAAAGCAGGAATATTGACATCATTGCTGCTTGATGGGTCAACTCCTGGCCACCATTAAGAAGTAAGTGAGAAATCAGGTAGGACTTTCTTCAGCAGTAAGAAATCAGACAGGGATCTGACTAAATGAGTCCTGCCCATCCCCGTGTGTTTCATCACGAATCCATAAAATGCTGAGAGCTAGGCAAACCTGTATTCATTTTACCCATAAACTTTGTTCAAAATATTAATTATTCTGTATCCTGGTATGCTTCTTCTCTGTGTTTTCACAACAGAAATTGCTTGGTTTCTTCTGTCTAAGTTACACATCAAGGAATATACAATGACAAAAAGCAGCTGGCTGACAGTCCTTGCCAGAGTGGGTCACACTGTGTGCACAGAGGGTGCATATGGCTTTTAGCTATTAATGCTGACAGCCAGGAGGGCAGTGTGCTCCTCCAGCCCTGGGACCCAAGCTGTCGTCAGAAAGATGTTCTGAAGGAAGCAGTGATGTTTCCTTTTCATCCTTCCTATGTTTTGGAGCAAGCTTGGACAAGGCTGGTTGCACCATATCTCAGCCTTTGCACAGGCAGTTTTGGGGATATAATGCTGTGTTTTGGCTAAGCTGCACTGCTGTAGCAAAACATGGCAAATTTTATTGGCCGTGAGGCCTCAGCCTGTGGCTGCTGGGCCCGAGATGAGCAGTCTGGGTCTCTGCTGGGTCACTCAGCAGACGTGGGTGACATAGTTCTGTGCAAAGTATGCACAGAGGGGGAGAACATACTTGACAGTTGAGTTTATGAGTTCAGATGTGCAGAGCAAAGCAGCAGCACAGATGAATTTAGTGTCCCACGATGGCCTCGGATTGGCTCCCACCAAGAGGTTTTCCTGTCACTTGCAAGCACGTCTTGTTAAGTTTTGATTAGGAGGCTGTATCAAAGAGCCTGAACAAAATGTGCGTGTTTGTAAATGAAGCTTAAGCTATCAAAAAAATATTAAAAATGTGCTGAACAGAAAGAGTCCCTTTCAAGGCAAAAACCCTTGCAGGAAGGATTTTCTGGTTGTTGACTGAGGCAGAGGTGAGGTCTGGATCCTCTGATAATGAGGCTTTAAATCCTGTGTGGGCTGGCACTGCAGAATTTTGATATGTTAGCTCTGCCACTAACTGCTTTCACTCCTGCATCCGTGGTGCTCTTGTTACGGGCGCGTTACCGAGGTGTGTTCCTGTCAGTGTAAATAGTGCTGATGCCACAGAGCCCCTTAACTGAGTTTGATAAAGGAAGGATTTATGGAGTGGTCTCTGCAATCAGGCTGGCAGAACTGCTCTTAGCCACAGTGTTTGTGCCGAGGAGAATAATTAGTGCCGAGAGAACAGTTCGAACTGCTCTCAACTCAGAAGCTGAGGCGCTTCCCCAGGCTGTGCATAAACTGTCACAAAGTGCTCAGAGGTGGCTGTGGTGGGGCGTTAAACTAAAATTCGTTGGGGTGATCCAGCTGCTCTTATTTTGTAACCCTAAGGTGTTACAGCTGCTTGATTTGGTGTGCAGAATATTGCCTGTATATAAACGGCTCCAGCTTGTGGAAGGGAAGAGGAGGGAAGTGCATGTTCTTGCCCTGTGGAATTGTCTCCTCGCAGACACAGTTATGTTGGTGCAGTGTCACTGTGGGTACATTAGGAGGCTATGAATATGCCACCCATCTTTATGCACTGTCACGAAACCCATTTCCAATGACAGCTGCTTTTTTTGGTGATGTGTAACATTGTTTGAACAGGAGCTGCTTTTAAGCATCAGCACAGCTGAAATTCCAGTGCTCTGCTGGCTGTTGCTAACTCAGCAGTGTGTTTTCTATCAGTTATGTTTTCTGTTATGTCACATGGCAAAATTATTTCATGTGCACTATAACTGTGTTTGCAGTTAACCAGGGCTGATGCTGCCTTGGTTAACTGCTGCCGCCAGCTTTGTTTGAGCTACACAGGCCAGTGACACAGTGGGAAATGCAGGTCTGCTGGAACTGGCACTCAGGTTTGTTCTGGGTGTGACTGTTGCTCTTCAACCCTTTCTGTCCAAAGGTAACTTGCTGTACAGCTTTCCATCTCAAAGGATTGCTTGTTGCCAAATGCTGAGTGCTGGCATGTCGTTTGTAATTCACTTCAGTCAGTCATATCCTTGCTTTTTGTAGTGGATAAAACAGACCAGGAATTTTGTACCGAGTCTTTTTACTCTCCTCACTTTGCAATTTGACCTGTTCTGATGACTTTGTTGCTGCTGTTGCAATTGCTCATGTCTCATGGCTATGGTTTCCAAATAATTTGGGTTTTGTATGTTTCGTCTCATTTGTATACCTCCAAAGTGCCACAAAATAAGAGTTGAGATAGCTTGGGAAAAAACTCAACAAAATCCATCATCAGGCTGTGAAATTTCGAGTAGTTTGCCTGTTGTTAAGAGTAGTGAGACAAGCCTTGGTTGACCTGATGCTTAACTGAAAACCTCATAACATTTTTCAAATCAAAGAAAAAATCCCGCTCTTTCAATTACTAATATCTTGTGTCTTAGAAATATGATTATACTGTGGTGTCAGGTCGTGTCATCAAATGAGCTTTGGGTCCAGATATTCAATTAAAAGGCCCTCCAGTTCTCTACTGGTAAAACAAAGTGAATTAACCTTTCAGTAACATCTCCAAATGCCTTTCTGAAATCTGCCTGTGGATTCAATAACTCCTGTAGCCACATGAATTGCATTGGTTTAAGCAGTATACCCTTTTTCAGCTCTTATCTGTGTAATTACTGTCTGTGGCCTGTCTTTCCTTGATTGACCAAGTAATATTCTTGTTTTAATTCTAGTTAATCGCTTGAAACCCTTGAAGTGGAAACAGGCTTTGCTTGATTCTGCAGTGTACAAGCTCCCGGGCTGGCTTTGATAGCTGGGCAGAGTTGCTGCTTGCACTTGCTTAGAATTGCAGTCATTTAAAAACCAATAACGGAGGGCACTATCTGCCCCTGTTATTTAAGCAGTGATGATTTCAAGCAGAGACGGGGAATTGGAAAGTCATTCTCTGCTCTGCACTTTGCACGCTGAGGGCTCCATCCTGCCACGTACTGAGCCCTCCGAGGCCCTGATGGTTGCGCAGCTGAACAAATGGAGTCAGCACCTTGCAGCCCGGCTCCCTGTCAGGCAGGATTGTGAACCCTGAGAGTCACTTAACCTCTTCCTGACTCTATTTAACCTTGGATGTAATGACAGAGGGGGATAATCACGTCTGTCTCTCTTAGGGGCAATTTGAAGCATAATTAATTGATATTAGTTAAAGCATTTGAGATCACCCGTTGAGAGGTACTAAAGGAAGCTGGGGGCTGAGGGGGGAGCAGAGCCCTTTCTCATGCTGAGGGTAGAGCACAGACAGCACAAATGCCATGGTCTCACAAATCACTGGGCTTTCAGATCTCCTCTAAGGAGTTGGCCAGGACTTTGTTATGAAAGTACTGACAGTTTAAGTTAGTGTATTTAATAGGAAAGCAGTCTACATTAAAATGTGTGCGTGTTTAAACCATCTCCTTGAAAAAAAATCTCATGTAAAATATATGCACACCACTTTGTTACTTTATTTATCAAGATTTTATTATGTACAAGATGCTAAAACCACACATGGTAACAACATGGGTAGGGTGATGAACCATGATGTATTAATGATGGGCAGAGGTAGAAGGTAGTGCTTTCTGAACTCCAGATGCCCAGATCTGTGTGTTCTAGCTGGGATGCTCAGGTTAGGGTTGGCAGGGGCTCTCGTCCTTGCCTGACCTGTGGGCAGTGCTGGCCCCCTGCAGCTCTGGCCACTCGGAGATGGTGACACGAGGACAGCTAGACCATGTCACTGCTGGAACAGTCTCAGCTCAGTGATGCAAGTCAAGGACAGCTGCCTTCTGATCAGGTAGAGAGCCACTGTGTGAAAGGATCTCTTTTAGAAAACCGTTTCCTTTCAGACTAAAAATCACTAGTAATGGGGAATATGAATTTCCATCTGACTGGCTTCAGCACGCAGCCAGCTCTGGAGCTTACTCAGCCTTTGGCACCCAGCTTGAATAGCTCGTTATAATGAAATTTAGAGACTGACTTTTCTCGATTTCTATCACTTCTTAATCTTTGGATTTATACTGTTGACACACTGAGCTTCCTGATTCCCTTTGCCATGAAACACGTCTTTCAGTCCTGATGTTTTTCTTATGGGTCTTCTGAGTCCCCTCCAGTTTGAACTCATTGTTGATTTGTGGGTCCAGGACTTCAAACGGCATTTCAGAGGTGCCAGGCATAGAGGCCCTCTCCATGCCTACTCACTATTTTAATTTATATATACAGTGAAGTTCCTTTTGACAACCCCATCATTTTCTTTCAAAGCTATATTGCTAGCATTGTTTGGATTTCTTTTGCTTCTAATACCTTTAAAGCCCCTTATATACTTAAAACATCATTATTACCTCTGCTGACTGTAGATACTGCTTTGATGTCCATTTGCTTCCTTTATCTATTTTGTACAAATTGTTAGCTTTTGATTTATATTCATTAAAAAACAGCTTCACCTTTCTTCTATGTGCTATGCTAATACAGCTTCCACTCTTCTAAGGAAACTGAATTAACCTTGTACTGTGCAGCAGTAGAGAGGTTATATTATATCACTGGGCTTTGTAGTTTCAAATTAAAGCGTGAAGTAACTTAACTTAAAGGATGTTTTTTTCGTATTTAAGCAAGTAGAAACCTGTGTTTTTTGGAAAGAGGACTTGATTACTTTAGGCAATTCTGAAAATTTGCCACAATTTTATTTTAAATGTAGTGAGGTGACTGTTGTACAACAGGGTGCATCTGTTTCATGCACTGCTCTGGAGACATCTTTAGAATTGCCATCTGGTCCTAATACCTTTGTACACTGAAGTTTTAAGAATCTATTAAGTTTTACTTTTGACTCACTATCATCTCTAAACAATTCATTGGTTATAAAAAAGAAGCCCTTGAATGAAAAGTTCTCCATTTGAATGTAATAAAAACATGTAGGTTATTCACTAGATTGTTTCATTGCTTTGAAATCCTTTTTGCATCCCTTCTGCATCCAATGGGATCCTGCAATTATGGAAAATGTTTTCACAGGATATGATGTCTGAAAATTTATCAAATTGCTACCACGTCATATCAATTTTGTATCATTCTTACCTTATCTGACAAATAGGTTTATATTATTTTTTCCTCAGTCTGCTTTTTGTTTAAAAAACAAAAAATCAGTTCACAAGGTGATGTGAGCACTTAACTAAGTTTTTCTATTTCCCCAAGTGATAGCTTTGTTTTACATTATGTAACAAATGTGTTGTGGCATCATTTTGGAAATCACATCGAGCTCAACCCTGCAGTTCTTTATTTCTTCACAGTCCTCAAAGCAGGGTTTCCATGAGGATGAATTTCCAGCACCTTTCTGTGCCCACACCAATGATGGGTCATTGGGTCTTTCCTCAAAGATACCCAGAGAAGATGCTGTACCTCGAGGTTCAGTCCATGGAAAATAAGCTGGGTTATATATTTTCCATCACTTCATCTCCCAAAAGACCCACTAGCTTTCCTTTAAATGCCTCTCTAATTAGAGGAGATTTAATCTGACTCCCTCTCCCCTCAGTGATAATGGCTCTGAATGAAGCCTGCTTGCTTGCTTGCTTGATTTCCCCTGTCTGCTGTTCATCAGCCATTCCTCTTGAATTTTTCCCAGAGAAACCATATTTCTCAAATACTGGATCAGTCGAGAACTACTTGGTTTTCAGGGTGAGGAATGTGATAGTGCCTGCCGTGACTGTACCACAGTGTGCCTTCCTAGCTCCTACCAACTTTACAATGGGAATGGTGGAGAAAAACCTTGTAAAAAATACTGGGTTTGTATAATTTTTTTAATTTGTAGCACAAAGGCAAAGAGAACTTTAGAACTCCTCAATTGCAGATGTTCTCCCGTGGATCCAGGCACCTGTGGTTTAAGCGTGCAGCCCATGTGCCCTGGCAGGTCAGAGAGAACAGATGCCACCATGGACTGTATGGGGGGTCCTCCAGAGAGCCAAATTCTGAGCACAGAGGTGAGAGTGCCTGGCCAGAGCTCTGTTAAATCTGTATTGTTTGTTGATTGAGAACAGGGAATGGCCTCAGCACATGCTACTGCACGTGCCTTAGATGTCAAGCTCTCTTGTTTTCCTACTGGGTGATGCAACTGTGTTTCTGCATTAGGAAATGGAGTTATCTTGAGATGTGCAGGAGTGATTAGAGGTTTTGAGTGCCAGTACTGGGATCCTGTGGAAAGGCTGGATGTTTCAGGAGCAGGTTTCTTTCACAATTCTCAAGTCAGGCACAGGAAATTACTGTTCAGTTCACATCTGCTCTTAACCCTGTTGAGATCAAATTTGACACTGTTGTAAAAACGAAAAAAGAAAATTGTTAAAGCAAAGCCCTGCATCTGTGTTAGAAGGCTCTGCTCCAAGAAGTGCTGCTTTCTATGCTGCTCAGTTAAAACTCCACTTCTTATCCTTGCAGGAAGTCTGTGTGCTTACCATAGGATCCAAATTACTCAACTAAAATGAATTTTCTCACTTGTTTAGTCCATAGTGACTGAGAAGGGGCAGGACTTTTTGGTTCTTGACGCCTTACCCACACCTTCATATGCCACCGACTTAATCTCTTTCCATTGCAGCCCATCTGAAAAATCCTTTGTAAGGAGGCTGCACACTTCCTATCCTCATGTACTGTGCTCAGTACATTTCCTTTCTTTGCACTTTGGAATCTAGAAGATAGTGTTAACACTTAAAATAAATGTGTGATAGTGGGTGCGAAGAGGGAATGGGGAGAACAAGTTTTCCGTCTGTCAAAATGAAGACATCAACCTCTGCTTTTATTTTTTTTGGCATGTGTGCTTTAAATAGAATGACTGGGTTGGGTGACTTCCAAGTGTTTGCTGCATTTGGCAATCCTTCTAAGTTGTAACAGATGAAGTTCTGCTGTTCCATATGATGTGCTCCTTCCCCCTTTTTCAGTGACTCCTTGAAACTCCTTGGGAATTCAGTGTAGCATTCACATCTGTTCCGTGGATGGATGTCCAAGGCTAACAAAATGCCTACTGGACTTGGAGGCAGCTCTGCCAAAAGCCATATGGTTGTGTTTTAGTTTTGCGAGCACAGTGCAGTAAAGAAAGGAGGTTGGGCCAACAGAGAAGTGAAGGGAGGAGGGATGGAGCTTCAGATGGGTAAATGAAGGTAACTTCCTGTGATTCGGTATCGGATTTGGTATTTTTATGTGGAAGAATATGCTTGTTATTTGTGTTCTGATTTTCTTGAGGAGTGGGGCTCATCAAGAGCTCTTACCTGCTACGACTTCACTAGGGGCTTTGAGAGAGGCCTTACTGTCCTGAAATGTCTTTTATTGAGGGTTTAAAAGATGTTTTTGGTGAAATCTAAATTCCAAGCTCAAGATCATAAGCAAAAAATGGAACCTGAAGGGTTTTAAGTTTTTCGGAGCCTTTATGTTTTAGTGTAACAGTTGGAAGTGCTTTCCAGAAAAACTGCAGCATGTAGTTAAGAACAAGTGTTCCTGTTTTAGAGGTGCCTGATTTTTATCCATTTTTTGTTTCTGAAATTCTTTTTGGATGTTGTCACCAGTTCTGATTTATTTGTGTAGAGCAGTGTTAACAAGTCAACCAAGGCAGTCCCCCACGGTACAGGAAATTATCCAAGATGTGTTAAGAGGCAGGCTTGACCTGCAGGCTCTTCAGTATCAGGCAGACAGGGCAGACAAGTGGTAAGAGAGAGAAAATGGGTTACCAAAGTGGGCTGATGGACATGGGAGCAGCCTGAAACCCTAGCCTCTGCCTCTTCTTTCTTCTCTTCCTCCTCCTCCTCCTCCTTTTCTTTCTTGACCATTTTCTCCCAGGCAAATGCTGAACGACTCAACAAGGTTAACAGTTTGCAAGCTGTAGAGCACTGCACTGTCTCCCACAGAAACACAGCTGCCACAGGACAGCTGCCATCGTGCTGCATAAAGAGCTTGAAGCCATTAAGATGGGTTTACAGAAGTGCCTCAGTTTCCCAGGAAACGTTCCCTTGACTTTCTGGTGTTCTTAGCTACTGTATAGACTCTCAGTGTATTTACACAGGTGTGTTGCTGCAGTGCTTTCAGAATCCTGTTCCGAAGAAAGAAATGCTCTAAAATTCAAAGCGCAGTGCATGTAAGCAATGCAGTTACATTTTGGTGAAGCTGAAAGGGGTATTCAGCCTTTCCTTTGTGGAAAGGGGTGTGCAGTGTTTATGCACAGATACTATTTTTCTTGTCAGCTGAAAGACTGAGCATAGCTTAGGAGGGTGGCTGCAAGTCTCCTAAGAGGGCATTTGTTCAGTCCTGTCTTTAAAGTAACGCTTGTTCATCATGTAAAGTACTGGTAAACAACAGTAGCATAAGCTGTAATTGGTGCTTGTGAGCAACTCATTTGTGATTTTTCTGTTCCTATCCAGAAATAATAGCAGGATGAACTCCTTCGTCAGCATTACACAGGCTGGAATGAAGTGTGTCCATTCCTTTTTTAACGTGCATCCAAGCAAAAAGTAGTGTACTGAGTCTTTGCTTGGGATCAGCCTCTGTGCTGGGTTTGAAAAACAGTGATTTGTTACACATATGTAGGTACTTTCCTTTTCAAAACCTTACTTAGTATAGTAATGATGTTTTGATCGATTATTCATAGACAATAATTTGTAGGCATTGCTTCTGAATTAAGAGCACTCACATCATAGACCTTGAATCAATAGAGCAGTTCTAGTTTCCCTTCTGTGACTTCTTCTGGAATGTTTGAATAAATTCAGTGTATATTAAAGCAAGGGATCAGCTGGCCTTTTGTTCAATGCTGCAGTGGTACAAAGAAGTATCAGCCCATCTCCCGTACAAAGCTCTGGGTGCCTGTGTGCTGTGTCTGTAAAACTCTTCAGGGGGTGCCCATTCGTGGTGAACAGCAGGGAGGTCTCCAGGAAGGCCAGCAGCAGTCATCCTAACCTGGGACTGGACATCTGCTCTCCATCCGTGAAAGATGTCTGGCCTGTTGGACTTGCTTCTCTTCCCCTCCCTTCTGTTCCCAGTGGCTTGGCTTTAACACAGGCCATTTCCAAACGCTTACAAATGCTCCTAGCAACTTCCTTTCCAACTTCCAACCCCCTTCTGTTCCCAGCTGTGCTGTCTTTATTCCCATGCCCAAATGCAGCTGGTAGCTGTGGCAACAGCAGTAATAACCTACGTGGCAATAGCAGGAGCTCCAGAGCAAGGCAGTGGTCTGTCTGTGGCTGGTGGTCTTAAAGTGCCCCTAGGGGACTGGTGATAGAGAAAAGCCCCCTGCACCGTGGCCCCTGTATGGGATGTCGTGTAACTGTAAATGTACACTTAAACTCCTTCAAGTCAGAGGGATTTTAAACATTTTAAGCTTACTTTCATGTAGCTGACACATGGTCTGCACATGCTTTGTCCTGCTCATCCCAGAACTGGAGAGTCTAGAGTGATTTTTAATTCAAATTTTCCACTGATTCACCTTGTGTCTTGAGTTTGTCCCAGTATCTTTCCTACAACTAAAGTTCATGATGTCTTTTTCTTCCTGTGTCAAACAGGGTGTCCCCACTGTAAAAATGCCATTCCACATTTCACAACTGCTGCTGAAGTCTTTAAAGAAGATCGCAAGGTAACTTGCTGTTAATTATTTCTGTGATATTCAAGAATGTTTTCCATAATTTGTACTTTATAGGCTTTGCTTATTGATAAGGGGATAGGTTTGTAGATAAAATTCCTGTTACACTAAAAGAAATGTATCATAGGGCTTGTATCTTTTTTGGTCAAATTGAGTTACACTTCAACCTATTCTGTTTTCCCTAATTTTCTGTCTTTTATGTTTAAGTCTTTGTGTAAGAGTTACTTTGTATGAAGTGAAACACAATTCTTTCTCATTGAGGGATTAAATACAGATAATTCACGTCATGTCCATTCCCCTTCAACTTTTGTCAGCTATTAGTGTGCATGTAGAGAAACCACAAGTTGTGTGATAGTCCTGAAAACCTCAGTCATATAACTAATCCTTGCTTGCATAGCACAAAATATAATATATTTCTGTAAATTGGCTGACTTGAGCCCAGATGTTCCTCTAGGACCCTGATACTTCAGCCTTGAAAATGCATCTGATGGCTGAATCACACTGGGTAATTTCCTTGCATCAGCTGAACCATTTTAACTGAGCACATGCAGATCTAGGATTTTTAAAAAAACCCACTTGAGCCCCTGGATTTAACCAGATAACTAGCTAGGAACCTGTTTGTTATCTTCCAGTGAACCATATTTCATTCTGATCTCTGAATTTGTTCCAACTTCACAATTGCTTTGTGTTTAGGTGTGGCAAGGAAAAGATTTGGCAACTCAATATGGAAATTGCTCTCTACACCTTCCTCAGGAGGAGAAGCAGAGAGGGAGATGCTGAGCTCTTCTCCCTGGAATCTAGTGACAGGACACATGGGAATAGTTCAAAGCTGTGCCAGGGGAGGTTCTGACTGTGCAGTAGGAAACACTTCTTTACCAAGAGGGTGATCAGGCCCTGGAACAGGCTTCCTTGGAGAGGTGGTCAATGCCCTGAGCCTGTCAGTGTTCAAGGGACATTTGGACAACGTCTTAACAACAGTCTTTAACTTTTGGTCAGCTCTGAATTGGTCAGGCAGCTGGACTAGCTAATCCTTGTAGGTCCCATCCAACTGAAATAGTTTATCCTATTCTGTATTCTAAATGAAGAGGTAATTTTGTAACAGTTGTACTCCATAACAGAAGAATTTTTGTAACTTTTTTTCTTTTCCTCTCATCTGCTCTGTAACTCACAGAAAATGCATCAGACTGGCAAGAAACAAATCATTCTTGTATCACTGACTGCATAAATTAGGAGTCCATCACTTCTGCCCTCTGGCACACAGAAGATTCATAGGCATGCAGCTTTTAGTTCTCCTACTGCTGCAAATTAGTTTGCTGAGATGCCTTTTGGTTACTTTTTTGTTTCCAAGATCTCTGAGAAAGTATCCTTGTTTTCCCGCTTCTCTGGTAGTTCCCAACGAAGCCTCTCTTTCCTAAACTCATTAAAATTTCAGTCAGAGGAGGTGAAACAAATGTACCAAACAATGTGAAACTTGCTTATTAGAGCCCCAGGATGTATTAACAAGCAATCTGAACCATGGCACAGTTAGCTGGACAGGGTGGTGGTGGGAAATGCAGGCCTGGGAAGCTTTTCCCTCAGATTGCAGGTTATGAAAGGACTCCAAGAGCAGAGCAGTGATTGACGGTTGCAACTCTTGACTTCAGTGTAAGGCTGAAGGGGGGAGATATAAAATGTAATGAGTTGGAACAGGAGAGCCAGTAGGGAATATTAAGGCTGGTACAGTTTTAAAGAGGTGTGTGCAGTTAGGGAGAATGATGTTATTCCACCCCAATGACTTATGAAAGTGCCAGGGATTGATTATGTTGGGAGGCCCTATTTAATTGTGTACAGCCATAACCTGCCAAGGTGCTCCTTGCTGCCAGTTTGTGCCATTGTGGAAAAGAAAACAAACCTGTTTTAGACTTTAGAAGGGCACATCGCTGTTCCCACAAGCAGCACAGGGTGTATTCCCATGTTTCAAACTGGACTGAGCCTTCAAACTAATTTTTAGTTCTGTAGGGTTTCAAACTTCAGTAAAATCACTGCTTAAAAGGAAGGAAGTATTTATTCTTTCAAAAACAGGGCAAGATTACTAATTTTCATTTTAAGTAGTAGTTTCTTTTCACTATTTCATTTCTGTAGTAGTGTCCTTTTTTTTTCCCCTGGAGAAAAGTTTTTCACTTAACAGAGTATGGTAGCATTTAAACTGTATCTTCTTTTTAAAAGAAGAGTTTTTAATTAAACATTTAATCCTGCAGAAGCCAAAGAACAATCAAAAACATTCCAGCCTTGAATTGGTTATAGATGGTATCTTAAAAGGTATCCTTTGGGAGACTTGGAGTCTTTACATTGGAATATTGAAGATGAGCAGAGCTTGAAGCTGTTAAATCTGTGTCTCTGGCTCTGCAGATCCACTGCAAGGGGGTGGTTTTGGCGCAGGAGCCCCCTCCGCCGGGGCTGTGTGTAATGCTCTGTACTTTTTCATCATCTGCACTGCTGGAGTCGGAGTTTAAAAATGCACTGCTTGGAACATTGGCCCCAAATGTCAGCTCTCGCTGGCCACATCACTGCTGGTGGTTTTAGCAGGAATCCCCAGCCTGTGGCAGTCCTGTGGCTGCTGCAAAACATGGCTCGGGCCAAGACCCACAAACCAGAGCCTCCAGTCTTTCCATCTTCCTGGAGAAATTCAGTGCCAGTAGGACCAGATCAGTGCAGAGGCTACTCCAGTGGCAGTGAGCATTATTGTTTCAGTTATTTAAAGGGGAAGAAAAGCCATCTGGAGCATTCTTACCTTGGGGCGCTGTGGCCTTAGCACACAGCTGCCAGGGGAAAGCCTTTGGCCAGTGCCCCACAGCTCAAGTTCTGGCAGTGACCAGTGAACGTCAGAAAATGCAAATGTGAGGGCTGTCACTTTGCTGAACAGATTGAAGAGCAGGAAGGCATGTTCAGTAACTGCTCCACAGTCTTTCTTGCAAACTAAATCTAAAAAATCTGCATTCTGCCTTTTGGCTGATCCTAAAGCTCAGCTTGAAGGAACTGATTTGTGATGTTCCAGCTTGGATTTGCTGAAGGAAAGCTCTTGACTCCTCAAGGCCTCTTAGTAACAAATCTCTGGCACTCCTGCAAAGGAGCTGCTCTTTGACCAATCTTTCCATTTTCACAGGAGACTGTTCCTGTACAAATGCATTGACCCAAATTAGAGCACCACAGCTGGGTTCTAGTGAGTTCCTACAGAAACAGCTGTGGCAGAGATTGCTGGACAGGGTGCAGCAAGTGGGTGAGCTGGGGTGTTGGTGGTGGGCTGCCAGTCAGCAGTGAAACTGGTGGGTCCCCAATGTGTATTGTGAATCACAGTTTAAAATTATTATACCAACCAAATGACTGCACAGAGTTATCCAAATATTTTAATTTGGCAAGTTAATATTTTAGTTTGGCAAGGAATTTGATCCCTGTTTGCTTAAAAAGCATGTGCTGAATTTCTTTTTAATTAGACTCATTAGATATGGTGATGTTAGCAGTGTACATCATGGTGCACTAATGGATGTCCCCTTTGCAAATAGGCCTGCTTTGAGAACAGCTGATGAGCTGCACCTCCTGTAATGCTGCCATGCCACATCTGGGCAGCTAATAATGGATCTCCCATTTGCAAGGCCTTTCACTTTGAGAACAGTGGCTGCATTGCAACAAGCTTTAGCAGACCAGCCCCTGACTGCTGTTAGGATCCAGAACAGGTGATACAAATAGAAACCTATGGAGTAATCATAGGGAAGAATGCACATCTGTCTTATTTATAGGTGCTTTTAAGACATTTGGCAACAACAGACTTTTTTACTAGTAATCAGGTAATTGTCATCTGGAATTGATTATACTTTAAAAATGTTGGTTGGAAGCATTTATTTCCATGCTGCAATTTTGTTTTTACTTTTTTTAAGCTTATCAAATATCATTCCTCTCTGAAATCAATATTCAGTTAGCTATTCAGTTCCATTTTCATAACAAAAGTCAATATTAGCTCTAGCAGAGATTTATTTCCTTGAATCAATAAACCAGTGTGTGGCAGTACATATTTTAACAGGAGAGCAACTACAGTTGCAGGGGGTTATTTTTACCGTATCATCACATGGTGACTGGGACACAAACTGTTAAGAAGAAAGAGCTTTAAGAACAGAAAGGAGTTACCTGGAAGGTCAAGGGATCCCACTTTCAATTTTCTACACAGCTGTTTGAACCGTTGAATGTAATTGTGTTTCTTACCTGTAAGATCCCTCTAGAGCAAAAAGTTGTTTCATAATTCTGTTGGACGGGAACTGTGATTTGTGATGTATGATTAGATTACACTGCAAGTACTTCTTTTTCCTCCTAACACTTAGTAACAACATAAGGCATCACCCTTCTGTTGCAGCTGGGGCACATGGAGATCAGTGGTCACATTTTCAGTATAGCTCCGCTTCCACTGAAGCACCTAAATGAAAAGTTCTGGTTTTTGCAACAGCTCAGCTTTTGTGATCAGTCCTCTTCATCTGAAAAATATGCCATGCTCTATTTCCTCAGAGCTCTTCAGAGCTGCTCATACACTGCTCACAGTCTATTGCCATGCTGAGTTAAGTTTGCAACTCTGTAGTTAAGCTCCCAGTTTTTTGGTAAAACCATGAAAAATTGTTGTGGGATTCCTTTTGCAAGTAAAGGTATTTTCTAGTCCCAGATGTTGCTAGACTCATATTATATATGAGTTCCATACTTCCTATGGAAAAATGCATACTTATTTTGTGAGTTATTGTTGTTGCTGTTGTTATCATTATTATGCATTACTATACATACTCACCTGATACTATTAATTATTATAGGGTGCATACCAGTGGTGAGGAAATACCTGTAAAATTAAGAAAGTTGGGTGTACTCCAGGAAACTTCCTCTGGGGTCCACAGTCTCTGATGGATTATCTTTTCATTTGATAACGTTTCTACTCCTGCTACAGCTACTGAACAGGCTGGTGATAGACGTGAACAGCATTGGTTCTGGAGAAAGGACTTGTATGTAATGATGTATTGTCAATATCTAAGGCAGCAGAGCTTTGGGTTATGGAGAATCCATAATCCCGTGGAGTTTTGTGCATGTTGCAGATACAGCACTTACAGATTTTTCTCCCTGAAATGCTTTTCAGTGGATTTTCCCCTCTGGTTAGAGGAAAGCTCAAGAAATTAAATTTTAGCCCTAACAATCAAAATGTCCATAAAATCAATCTTGCCTTCTGAAAGCTGTTACAGTGGATTTTTCCATAATGGACACATATGTATATATATATATAAACACACACACGTAAATGTTAGACCAGTGTTAGCAGAGTTTCTTTCTCTCACAGATTTTTAGAGGGTTTTTCCCTCTTTGTGAGAAGGAATTTGTGAGAGGTGATGCCAAGTGTCTTGGCTCCTGGACACCTATCACAGATGTCTTATGCTTGCTATGTCTGCAGTTTCTGGTTGAATAAACCTAGTGGGTTTGTAGGTTAAAGCATGTAGGTCTTGCTAACCTGTGGTCTCCAGTGAACTACTGTGTAACTTGTTGCTGGTAGTTGAATATGAAGATCAATTCTGACAGGAATATTCTCCAGAAATCTTTAACCACATTTCGAGAGAGGTTTTTTGGGGTGTTATTTTTCCTAACTCAGTTTCCTTTCTTAGTGAAGCAGAAAAGCTGACTCTTGCTAAGAGGGTTGGGAAGGAGGGGAAACTCCCCCTACAATGTATCCCTGCTCACTTGAGCCAGGACTCTGCATCCTTCCACATGCAGCCTTTCGGTAGAGCCGTGCAGGAGTTCACTCTGGTAGGACACACCTCTGCCAGCAACGGAGCTCAGCATGCACAGTCCATGAAAACACAAACAGAAAGAAGCAAAGGGCATCAGTGCTATTTGCTGAAGTTCTGGTGTGTCTCAGAGTTCAGCTGTCTGGAGTTGATAGAATTGAGATACGAATTGGTCCTCAGTCCAGAAGTGTTTTGCTACAAGTGTTTTCCAGCTTCACTTTTCTCTCAGTGCACTATATTTGATCTTCCGCTGTGAGACAGGCAAGACAATTAGGACTGTGATGCTATGATAATGAGTGCACAGAGATGGTAGCAACCTCTATATTTAGGCTGCCTTAACATTTCCACTCTAAAGTAATCACTCAAGCTCTCCTAAGTACTCTTACTCAGCCACTGTTGGCAGCAGGCATAGAAATGCAGCCTCAGATACAGTCTTGGGAATCAGATGTTTCTCTATGAAATTTTGCTCACGTCTGTATGAGTTACAAGGCTTTTGAAAATCGCTGTTCCTCTTCTCTCACTGGCTATAAAAATAACCAAATGTGTGTGTTCTGAAGAGCTGGGCTCAAAATGGTGTTTGCAGGAGCAGTGGTGGGGCTGTGTGGGAGCTTGCACTTAGGAGCATTGCAGAGAGGACAGACCACGGACATGTCTCCCAGATGCTATTCCAGATGTGCCATTGGACCTGTTAGACACAGCATTGGATTCATGTGGCTGCTGCAGACAGACTGACTGGGATCTTTGTGTGCACAGCTAATGCACAGATGGGCCAGCTCAGGTTTCCCTGTGCTGAGGAGAGCTGTGTCTCAAGGACACCACTGAGCATTTCTGTCAGAAGCCACCTCCTGAACGTCCATCAGTCATCTGTTCTGAGGCAACAGGTGAAGATGTTCTGAACAAGGTTAACAGTGCCTTGTAGCAGTGCATTCCTGCATTTCACCCTCTCCTCACTGGGGGCTGTTCTCACAAAAGCCTTTTGTAAATGAAATTGGACTCTTTGCTCCAGCCAGTACCAGTTTAGAAGTTTCCAGAGGTACAGATAAAGAGAGCTTCTCTTCCTTCTTCCTTCCAATGTACTAAAAACTAATTTTCTTAATATCCAAGACACTAAGAACAGATGGATCACCAGTCACAACAGCTTCATGCCTCAAACCAGCTACTAAGATGTGGATGAGTACATGCATACCTTCCCCTTTTTCTGGCTGTAATCTCTCTCTGTGTGATATTTAGAGCAGTGAGAAAAAAATTATTTTTTCTTCTAGTTCTTAGGAAACCAGGACTTCCAGTATTCTTTCTACCTTCATGCTGTGTCATGAAATAAATGTTTGTCTCCATTCTAAGCCTTTCTTTACACAGAAGGAGCCAAGAGAGCTCTAAATTTTGGCTGGCTGCTAAGGTCAGGAAGGCAGAAATACTTAGATGAAACTCTTTTGCAGTTTATTATCCCTAACCTTTCATTTACATTGTCCCTGAATGTGTAGGAGTCTGTGTTTACAAAAAGAAAAAAAAATGGGATCATACATGTTTTTAACAGCTCTCAAAGAGTCCTGGTTCTGTAATAGCCTTATTAATGTTTAAAATCAAAAAACAGATATTTAAGGTAAGAACACTGTTCACTTTATCTAGTACTTTCCACCCGAAGACAGAGCAAGCAAGATCATACTGGGTATTGTCTTGTCAGGCTTTCAAAGCCAAAACAAAACAAGCAAATTAACTGAAGTTGGCTTTGCCAATCTCTTTTAATTACTGCTAGCATAATGAGATCAGGTTTTCTCATTTTGACAGTGTCACCATGAAACAGGAGGGCTTTGTGGAATATTAAGTGATCTTTTAATTATGGAAGCACAGTTCAACTGCAACCCTAAAGTTATGCAAGCAAAAGGTATTTTGATCAGCTGTTTGAAGGAGGCTTGTGGAACAGAAATTTCAAATTAGGATGTATTTGCTATGAAATTAGCACTTGATAAATTGTAACCCACAAAAAAGTTGCAAAACATCATTCCTCTGATTTGTTTGGTTTTTTACATAGGTTGTACTTTAACGTGCTTGCCTTTCAGCAGGGCCTGGCTCGGGCTGTGAAGGCAGAGCTTGTGTGAGCAGCCTGCGTTCAGAGCCCAAACTGCTGCTCACAGGAGCAGTCAGGGTGAAATCACAGCACAGGGTTCAGTTGCTTTGAGTGGAAGCCTATGAATGACAGTTTATTTCAGCATCAGAACTGTTAAGGGCAGCCCCTCCTTAATACTTCAGATAGTCAGGACTTGAATGTTCAGAGCTGCTGCACTGGGGCTGTGAAGCTGTGTTTCCTCACCCTGTCTGTGTGGAAGCAGGCAGGGACTGAGGGTGTTGCTCCACTGCCAACAGGCTGAAAGTGTGGCAGGCTCTTCCCTACTCAGGGTTTGTCTATGTGACAGTAGCATCTAGAGGTTTCAAAAGGAATTAAAGCCCACTTTGCTAATGGCTGCATATAATGTACAGTCCTGAAAAAAGACAGGCTGAGATTGTAAGCAAGCAACCTTCCTCCCTGTGTGCAGTGCTTGGTAGCTGATGCTCTGGCCTCTCACCCATCCCTATTTGACCTTTGAAGAGCTGCATGGAGTTTATGAAAGCTATTTGGAGTAGAAATCGTTAATCTGTGAGTAGGCTGTGTAAGTGACCATCCGTGTTTGGTAACTTTCTGAGCGTTAGCCATGCCACAGGAAGGAGGTTGGGTTAGGTGGGTTGTTACCATCACCAAAGCCACTGTCACTGTTCACCACTTAAAACCAAAGTGGAGGAAAAATATTGCAGCATGACAGAGCTGTGACCACTGTGCTTGGATTTGGTTTTATTAACCCAGCCTCTGGATTTCCTGTTTGGAGTCTAACGCAGAGCTCAGTGGGAAGGCTGGGAAGGTGATTTTCTGCTCTGTGAGTTGAAGATGCCGTGCAGCTGCACAGGCCAGGTGATGACCACCCTCTGCTCTCCCTCCACAGCTGAGCCCTTACAGAAGCCATTGCATGTTTGGCAGAAGACATGGACCTCTCACATTGCTAAGGCTAAGCTGCAGCAGCATCACTGTGAAATGGGCTCTTGCTTTGTCTTCTCCTGCCTCAGTGTGACCTCTTGTGTTTCAGATCGCCTACGCTGCAGTGGACTGTGCCAAAGGACAGAATCATGACCTGTGTAAGCAGGAGGGGGTTGACGGCTACCCCACCTTCAACTATTACAACTATGGGAAATTTGTGGAAAAATACACGGGAGATCGAGGGGTAAGTGAAAGGAAGAGTCATCACCTGGTACAGGCAGGAAAGTCTCCTCTGCCTGTCCTGCCTTGCAAATGAAAACTGAGGAGTGAGTTTTTACCATGCTGGAAGAATGTTGAACTGCCTCTGTTGCTGTCTTACATGGATTGTACCACAATCCTGTACATCTCTGCATTAGGAACACACTTGGTCTATTTTTAGGAACACGAGAAGAGGAAAAAGGATTAGATTTGGTAATGCTCTTTGTATATTTTATTCTTTAAGCTGAAGGCTGTGAGTGAATTTGGACTGAGTGAAAGAGAAGGGTTTATTGCATGTGCTGCTGGCAGAAATGCCAGAAAACACAGGCCTTAACTCCTGTCAGTTCTGGATTGCATGGACACTGCAAATGTGTTACAGGTCCACCAGGCTGCCAAATGGTGACAGACCATTGGTTTTATAGCCAGGACAAAGCTGTCCTTTGGAGACTAGGGGAAAGTAAATATCTCATTTGCCCTGAATCAGATTCACTCCTGGCACTCAGGATGGGAAGACAAATCGTGCCATCTACCCCTGGGCTGAAGTTTCATTCTTTTGTCCTGCTGTGGCCAGCTAATTATATGCTATGAGTGCAAGAAATGGGGGCAGAAATGGCATAATGCCTTCAGTGGTTGTAAAGTGCCTGAAAATAAGGAAGCAATTCAATTATTTGTGGGCCGCCTTTGTCATAACCTCCTAGAGGGAGGTTACTCCTCAAAAGCCATTGATTGCCTGGGATGTGGAAGAAAAACTCGGGGTCTTTGAGCCATGCAGTGATTTTGGAAAAAGATTCTTGCCTGAAAGTTACTGCTGCTCTTAGAGCTCAGAAAATTATATAGAAGCATGAATTAAAAAGCCAAGTTTTGAGGTTCTCTGTTAGTCAGGATCTTGGGGAAGTATTCATGGAGCTTCGCCTCCCAATTTTCTTCAGCATACTTGGACCCCAGTAATTACCATTTCATGGTGCTGATCCAGCCGTTGTTATGGATACTGTGTTTAGTTCCAATTCTGGATCTTTTCTTAAAAGTAGAGATGGGTGCAGTAGCCAACAATTGAAGTAAGATTTCAGCTGCAGTTTTTGCATCTCTAACCCGTACTTAGAGAAACGATATATGAAAGAAAGGATCCATGGTGGCTGATAAAAAGAATTTATATACAATACAGGAGTGCTCTGAGGCCACAGCAGTTGGGAGATACTTATCCATATGCTGGATAGAGGACTACGAGATCCCCTGTATGCAGCCAACCCTTTCTTGGGTAAAAATTACCCAACAGGAACATCCCAGTCTCTCTGCTGTTGGCTGCTCTGTTCCACTTCTCTGGGGACCTACCGTCTTCTGCTTGTGCAGCATTGAATTAGGGTTTGTTATCTCTTATCAGGGTAATGTTGGAGGCACAGTGCCTTTTGTGAGGGCTGTTGGTTGTCAGATGTCTCTGGGTGACAAATGCCCAAAGCTTGTCACTTCATTTATTTTCAGTAGAAGAATAGTCAATAGTTTTAGGAAAATGTTTTGTTGTTCAGCCTTCTAAAAGCTTTGTGGTTTGGTTTTGGTTTATTTTGTTTTGTTGTTCCCCAACATTGTTTCAAGTCTTTGACTTCTGTTAGTTGCTCTCTACCTTTGGTATTTTCCCTCTTCATCACCAGTTTTGAGTGGTGTATTGTGTGATTGTTTAAATGCAAAAATGGTCAGATTGGGTGGGAGCAGTGCTGCTTGCCCAGAAAACTTCAGTGTTGGGGTACCAGTAGACAGTGTATTCCAACACAGGTGTTAACATCTCCACCCATCTGAGCCTTCTGAAATGCCTGAGAGCTGTGTTCACAGCTTTCCTTGGAAAAGGAAGCTGCTGGCATTCAACACCCTTAAATCATAAGTTGTTGAAATACAGAGGTTGGCATCTAGACAACCAGGTTTGAAATTTTTGGTAATTTTAATAGTTATTAAAAAAAAACCAAAACCAACTGATTTCCATCATTGGAATGTTTGGAAAAGGAGGAAAAATCACGATCAAAACTGTTAGAAGATGAGTGGCAAGTCTGCGTATAGTCAACAAACAATCCAGTAACTACTTTTAAAATGACACAAATAGCATACAAAGGCAGCTTGAAAATGTCATTTGAGTGTTTTCAACAAAAAGGCATCAATGGCAGTTCTAGTGACAGATTTTACCTTGTCCTGTGAGTTTTAGGGCCTTTTTCTCTGTGTCCCATCTCTTCAAAGTTTGACACGTGGGATGTGCATGGATCTTTTCCCCTTGCATTGCAGTGGAGCAGCACTGGAGCAGAGCATGGCATGATGAGGCAACGCAGAAGCAGTAACTGCTCCTTAGTTTCTGTTCTGCCGTGGGGCACAGAAACTAAACAACTGCTCCTTAGTTTATATTCTGCTGGGATACAGAAGCTCAGAGTGTTCTTGATGCCTTGTTTTGTTTTGTTGGTAAAAATATGACCCATATTTTTCTTCCTTCAAAACCAGGAGTCTGGATTCACCACTTTCATGCGAACCCTGAGAGAAAGAGATCATGAAAGAGTAGGAAAGAAGAAGGATGAATTGTAGTGTCTGCCTCAGAAGAAGCTTTCCGCTGCACTGTGAATGGTTCCAGGTCTTTGTTGATGCACCTGAGACTTCACATATTCTCAAGACAGAGACTTTTTTTTTATAAACAGCCATGGCCATTTTGTACAATTTTGAAATAAAGTGAAACCACTTGATTTTTAAAAGGAAAATAAATTAGAATGTTGCCATAATGTTTTAAAGAAAACTTAGCATTTTCTCTCATGTTGGGAGACTATGCCCACTGACACTCCTATGCAATATTTTTGTAGTCTGTAGTGTGTCTGTAGGTGATGTTGTTTGTTAGGGTGAAATTTTTGTTCCGGTATTGCAGTACATGTAAAAAACAAAGAGGGGGGGGCACGGTTTGGTTTGGGTTTGTTTTGTTATGTTTTGTTTAAATCAGTCCAGGAAAATGGGATTTATAAGTCACGGATTTATTCAAATGCAGTTTTACATTCTTGTGAAATAGTTACATGTTCTTGACTGAGATTTGGGGGGAACAATTTCAAGGTGCTCAGGGATAAATAAGGTATCTGAGTTAATGAAGACATTAACATTGACCAGTCCAGATCTGTTAATTTCATTTAAACCTCTCTGGTCTTTCAATCAGAACTGTTTACATACCTTTATAAAATGTATTGAGTGAATTAAGCCACGCATCAAAAATCAGCAGAGCGGGGGTGAAATTAAAAACCCTCTTCCTCTGGCATCAATACTGTCAAATGTATTTGTAAGTTATGGCAGGAATGATTATCTTATAGGGGTATGTGATTACTCTTACAGGGTACACAGTCTCCCTTCAAGTTATGATTGGGTCATATCAAATACGTGTTGTAAAGTGTTATGTTCAGCTGTTTTGAGAAATGCATAATACTAAATGCATAATACTTCTGGTAATGCAGTAATTGCGTGTATTACCTGTTTACATTCCAAAAGTTTATCTGCATTTGTAGGAGGGATTTTTCCTTTTTGCTCCTTAAGGAGTTGCACAAACAATCTCTCTCTGACAGTCATCACTGTAAAACCTGTATCAGCAGCAGTTGAAATGTGTTACATTTTTGATGCTTAAACAAAAAAAAGTTGATCTGGAGGTACTTCTGTCTTCACAGGAGGGAGAGGGAGGGGCAGGAAGTTGTGATTCACTTTGAACTAAAAATAAATTTTAAAAAAGACAAGTATTTTTATCATTAATCAGCCTTGTTCAGCTTCTTCCCCACTGGGTGAATGACCACAGCTGGTGGTGCCTTAGGAAGAGCCAGCGCATGCAGGATGAGTTCCCACCGCCCGTGGCTGGGACATCCCAGCCTCAGGAGTGCTGGGCAGCACTGCAGGTGTGTGGTGGTGTGAGGGTCAGCCTCCCTCTGCCCTGGCACTCCAGGGGACACAAAACAGCTTCCCACAGCACAGAGCTGGGACCTGGCTCTGAAGCGTTCCTCTCGCTCCTCGGTCTGCCCATCTCTTTTTCTTCTAGTTTGGACCCGCAGGGGCTGCTCAGGAGGTGAATGGCATCTTATCTCCTTCCTGGCTGTTTTTTCCGTCTCTCTCTTGCCTAATTAATGGCACTGTAGGTTTGGCACCATTAAGCTGCTGAAGCCATTAGTGAGTATTGTGGAATACCACTAGCCTGATTGGCCTTGTATGGTAGCCAGCTTGTTAACCATGACATCAACTGGAATGGCCATGGAGCTGTGCCAAGTATCTTCTCTTATTAGGCACCTGATGAGCCTCTTCACCCAAAAAAATCAGCTGCCTGATAGTACATAATATCATAGTGTAGAAGTAGCTTAATTTATGAAGTCTCTTACTCTGGTTTTTTCCCTTTCAATTAGCACAGTTACTTAGGTTGTGTATAGCACTTTTGCAGAAGATCATGATAATTCTTTATTTCAAGCTATCCTCACGTAAGTAACAGGCACTCCGCCCTGCACTTAGGAAACAGTACATATTGATGCCATTAGATCTCAAACTGGAATTTTTCTACTTTTAGCATCAAATACAATCAGTCCAGAACTTGCTGCGTCTCTTTTGATCTCAGAGTCAAAGCAGCTGGCACTAACAAAATGCAGCCTCCAGAAAATGTTGAGCATTTCTGTGCATAGGCTGTGCCTATGTTTGTGCTAATTGGTGAGAAATGTAGACTTCTTCAAAAATAAGAAAGAAAAAAATGATAGCTTGCCAGTGGTGACTTCACTAGTCAGGATCATGCTGAATTATAGGCTTTAGTAAATGTTTAGGATAAGACAATTGCACACTGTGCTTCAGACCAGTAATTCCTTACAGCTGGTTACACCATAATAAAATTAGGAATTCTCATTTTTCCCTTCAGTCTTTTGTCAGTTACTTCTTGGCCTTGGGCATTCATTTTTTCTTGGCTAATCATGTGTTAATGCACAAATATAAAATATTTGAGAATAATTTACCTTCTGTTACAGGGTCATGACTCATCTGGTTTATGGTCTGAATGGTTTTTGAAAAATACAGTTTTGAACACGATAAATGATTACATCAAATGGCTGACAAAAGCCTTAGTTACTGCGAACTAGAGTGTACCAGGAGCTCGGAGCTTTGCTTCCGAGCCTTTTTAATTAGTAGGCCAGGTCTGGATATCAGTCACACTATTTTAGTTCTGTTGCCTCCAGTAAAGCAAAACTTGGTGTTTTTATTTGCTAGTGAAGTCAATTTATGTTTATATTCACATCAGTCACGTTGAAATTGAAATATGTTATTATTTTCTACAAACTGTGAATGAAAAATATATGTAAGAGCTCTTATTTTCTGTATTTAAATGGTTGGCCATTTCACACATTCAGACTTTCCAGCCTGTCGCAGTAGATGCGTAGCCCAGGCGTTCATAATCACACAGGAATTTCTGCCGTGGTTAAAAGTGAGTAATCTGGGCTTTCAAGTCATGAATCATTTATCAGCAAGAAACTTAATTGCTGATAACAAATGGTTTGTAGTGAATCAGAGATTCTGCTCTTGCAATTATGGGGTTGGTCTTTCAGTCTTTTTAAGGTGTGATTCAAAGGTCTTGGACATGTGCTACATAGTTAACCCTAAACAGATTAAATCTTGTTGAGGAAGGGTAAAACGTGTACACAGCAGAGAAGCTGAGGAAGGATTGTGCATCACTTTGTTCCCCAGTGTTGGCTTAAACAAGATATAAATAGCCCACAGGGCTGTGTTAGTCCTGCTGTGTGGTTGGACCACGAGATGAAGGGCAGCAGGGCCCAGTGTTTTGTGCATACTCGAAGCTGGAGGGGAAATGGTTTTCCCATCTAATGAAAGAACCTGAGATGTGGGATTTGTTTCATCCACCAAAAGAAGGGAAAAGGAGGGAAAAGTTCCCAGGGGAGTGAATGCTCTGGGATATGGCAAACCCCAAGATGAGCATAAGCTTCTATCCCAGCCCCGGTGACCCCAGAGGATGATTTGGCTCTGTTGTAATCCATCTATCTCTGACCCAGTAACTATGGCCTTACTTGTTCAAACCAGAGTAATTCCTCCAACAGAGGCTGGAAGAGACTTGCTTTCCAATTTGAGTCAAGAAAAGCAGCCTAAAAAATCTCCATTTCCTCTTTCCTCCCCCTCTGAAATTTTGTTTTGGATCTGACAGCCATATTGACCCCCAAGCCCCTCCTAAATAGTTGCAGTTGGGTGAAACAGCCTTGGGAATTTTTCTAAACTCCCACTCAGACCAAATTAAGTCCCCAAATCTTACTAACTTAAAGTCCTTTCAATAGTCATCCGCAAAGATAGATTGGTATTACTGGTGAAAAAAGATTAGAGAGGTAAGGTCTATGTTCTTGCAGCGTATAATTTGGGAGTAAAAAAGCAGATAAAACTCCCATCATGAGTAAGCTCTAAGAGAATGCTTCAGAGAGTCTTGTTTCAGATGGAATTGCTTTATGGGTGATTTTGATTTTAGAGGCGAACTGCTTTTCAAAAGAAAAGTCAAGACCTGGCGACGTAGCCTACAGATGTTTTGTCTGTTTGCCTTTTAAAAAATAAAAAGTAAAATCACTCTCTATATTCTTGATGGTGCTATATTGCAAGAAAGAAATGTTGCCTACATGGATTTCCTAGAATAACACTGAACCCCTGCCAACTGTGTTTTACAAACTATGAAACAAGCTATTTGCTCCAAACGACACTCGGGGGAGTGGGGACTGCTGCCCACGTGCACCTCGTTTTAATTTAATAGCTTACTTTAGTGTGATTGGGTCTGTAATGGAACACTGGGATTGCAGGAGTAAATTCTGAAAACTGAGAGGTGGGGGAAAATCAGCTTTTATCAGCAGGTGTTGAGCACTGTAGCCAAACGCTGGCATTTCCTTTGCCTTTGGCAGCCCAGCATCCCTGAGCGTTCCATGGCTCTGCTGGAACCACAGGAGTGCAGCCCTTTGGCTAATCCAGTTGTGTACATTACTGCTCTGTGCTGGAACTGATTGGAAACCAGAATTTTTCCCATTAGTTTCTTTGACTGGTCATAAGAAGATGCTATGTTTTCTCTGCACGTCCTGCTCTTATTTACAGAGTGAGGAAGGAGGATACCTGGGTCTCTACAAAGGAAATGAAGCCAAATGCCATTTTTTCTGCTGGCAGTCCTGGGGACTCACCATTGCTGCTGAAATACTTCCTGCAAAGCACTGTCGACTGGATGGATTTTCCAAGGTTTTGGAAGGCACTGTGTGATGCAATATTGCAAAAAATCTCAGTATCCAAGGCAGCAATTTCCAACCCCTGGTTTCTGAGGAGTTAAGGTGAAGTGTAAACTCTATTCATCAGCCCAGTGTACCTGGTTTTGAGATAGAAAAAAAGATGGTCTGTTAGCCAAAAATTTAGGAAATCATGGCTCTAATGCAGGACCATAGGATGTCTGAGTGTTTCCACATAGCTGCCCAACCTAGTCCTTGGTTTGTAAGATTCCTGCTCCTGGAAGTCCTGTCCTCCTGCCCAGAGCACTCGGCACTGCTGCAGGGAGACAGCGCTCCTTACGGAACAGCTATTCTGTGTTTGCTTAGAAAGCATCATAGTGCTAATTATTCTCATTAGCTTTGAGCCACTAATAAATTATCTTTCCTATTGCTCTTCCATCACTCAGTAATGAGAACCATTTAGCCAGATTTTGCAGATACTGCTTGCTCCCTCTCTACAGCATGATTCCCTGCAAGCATTCATCATAGGAAAAGAGCTACGTGAACAAAATCTTTTCAAATTAGTCTCTGGTGCCCCAGTTAAGTGGGTGTCTACATCGCAGGCATGCAGAAGAGCCTTCTTCATTAATATGTGCAATTCCGCCCGAGCTGATTAGCTCTTGCAGCTCATTTGATAGCAAATGTGTAAATCCGTCACACTCTAAATGCCAAATATGTGCACAGCTAAATTATGGAGAAGTAAGAAACTCCAAGAGTTGGGAGTCTTTATTTGGAAAAAGAGGTCCTTATCCCATGCATTAAATTGGAGCTCTGGGTTTATCTAGAGCATTTGTCACTCCTCTGCTTTGTCATTTTACTGCTGGCAAAATGAATAATTCTTCCTGTCGTGTTGCTGGTCCTTTCAGTATGTGTGGGTGTTTAATTTGGTGCCCAACATTTGTAACAGACACCTGGTATCCAGCCTGAGTTCCCATAAAACAATAGGCACAGCACAATGCAATCTTCCTTGTGCAGGACAGGAAACCAAACTAATCGGTTACAACTATGTATTATTAATGATGCAGTTACCATCACTTCTCTTGTTCTTTTTTGTTTGTAAGAATCTTGTGAAGAAAAGGAGGGGGGATGAACGTCCATGTTTTTAAGCCAGGGCAGTGCTGTACAGTATAATTAATGTCGTGGTGTATCTGCCAGCACAAGGGAAGCTCTAAAGAGTGTCACCTGTCAGCAGGGAGGGACTGGTCTGCTGCTGCAATACAAGTGCCCTCGGCCAGTTATTCTGGGACCAAAGAAGGAAACTGGCCTTAAGAGCTCCTAATTTATGCATGTTTTTCCTCCTCTCCATGCCAAGTAGCTGCAGAGCCAGCCCAGCCTCAGGGCCTGGACACACCAGCTCAGGGCAGCCAAGCACCCTCTGTTTTATTTTCTCTCAGCACGCAGAGAAATCGCAGTGTAGACCCAGCCTGACCTCCAACGCTATTTTGGCATTAGCTTCTGGGCATACAGGCTAGGGGGGAAAAGCTTCCCACTTCCCAAAAGTTCTGGCGTGGGAAGCTGTCTTTCTCCAAGCTGAGCATAAACTCTTCAGAGAACATTTCCTAGGAAAATGTGCAGCACAATAACAGATCTCTGATCCTGTAGCCTCCAGGTTGATGGTGAGGGGATGCTTATTACTGTACCCCACCCCACAACCATGGAACAGGATGAGCAGATCCAACATTTCCTACTGGATCCCCAGAATGCAGTGAGACCTCTCCAAGGGTGTAGGATTTGCTTACCAAGAAGACAGCTCTGTGCTGGCCTCACCTGCAGTGGGTACACAGTCCTCCCCAGGGACAATATGGATGAGAGGCTCTTTCTTTTCCCTTTTCCCAGAGGGACAAGCATCCTTCAAGGCAGACCTTTCCTGATCCAGTGGGAGGTGAATGGGGCCACAGGAGAGCTGCTGCAGAAATGCAGAGGTGCTACACAATGCTGCCCAGTTCCATGCAATTCCCTTCAGACTCTGGGGTCCATCATGCCTTCCACCTGCAGGACACCATAAAAGGATTGTCACGGGACTCCTGAATTATGTAAAACTTACCTCTCTGCCAAAGCTTTTCTTAGGCAAAAGAGCAGCACAAAAGGAGGGACTACAGAAATCAAAGAAACAGAGTTCACCATGGAATAAAGTCACGTCTCTCTGGCAAGGTACTGTAGTATGAGGTGCATTAGGTATATTTTGGATGGATGTATAATCTTAATTGTTGTGTATTGTTTGTGTTCTAGTCCCAAGATCCAGGTCCTCATTATTCTAGATGCTGTACAAATATATAAGAGTCTGTCATGCATGGAAAGGCTTTTATTATGTAAATAGTCAGGTTGGGAAAAAAGAAGTAGTGTTATCTCTGCTTTACAGATGAGGCAGTGAGACGAAAAAAAAACCAACAAAGCCTTTTGCCCAAGGACACACAAAGTCTGTGGGTCAGCGGTGGACTTGAAATTCAAGTCTTGATTTAGTTTCTTACCAGCTCTTCTTTCAATTTGTGTACTGCCCACAACATAATTAAAATTAAGCACAAAGAAGACAACACCATGTGTAATTTATCTCTATCTGAAACAATCATCCAGCACCTCTCAGCCAAATCCTCCCCAGCTCTTCCCTGTTTCTGTACTTCTTCCATGCCCAGTGCCTGTGATCACTATACAAGTCACTGTACATGTTGTGTCCTCTGATTTTCTGCAACGCATATCAGTTGACTCTAAAGCTGTTCAGGAAAAGACCCTGCTGCATGTGGGGCTGTGTGTCAGTTGGACCAGCATGCCAAATTTGTATTCCAGTCCTTTTAAAAAGTGATACTAACACTATTTAGAATATAAAAGGACGCATACATATTTCTGCTGGGAATACAGAGTCAACCAATCTACAACTGCTGCTCAACATTACCTGCTAGTCAAAATTGTATATTGATGTAAATAACTAATCTATACCAAAGACAAATAAAACATGGATTTTTCACTGAAAAAGCACAATATATTTTGTTTTCTGTACAGCAATATTTTATGTCAGGCTTTTGGAAAGAATGTGGGAGGAGAGAACTGTAAAAGTCACGACAGTCACTGGAAAACAGAATGAAATGGAACTGGCATTTACCAAGGCTAGATAATATCAGACTAATTTGATAGGTTTCTTTGATAGAGTAATTAATTAGCTAGACAAAGAAGGGAAATCTGGCTGTCTGGACTTGAATAAAATAGCCAGTGAGGAACTGTGTATAAATTTATATCTCCTGCATGGAGAAGTCTGAGATTTATACACAAACTGCAAAGCATACATGGTGTTGGAAGCTGAACTGTATTAAAAAGGGAATTATTCAGAGCTCCTAAACTGTAAGTCTTAAGACTGACTGTTATTATTTTCATCAGTGACATATTTGGAAAACAGAGGTGTCTGATCATAAAAATACGTTGAAGTCACCAAGTTAGGAGGTATCATCAGTGTAGAGGAAGTTCAGAATATCGCCCAGCAAGAGCTGAATATCCTTGAAGGGCAAGGCCACAGAAGTAGTAAGGGAGGTAGAAGCAGCAAAACTCTGCAGGAAACCTGCAATGACACAGGAAGATTTCAAGTTGCCCCAGTGCAGCGTGGGCCTGGAAAAGGCAACTGAAACTCTAAAATGCAATACGAGAGACATTTCTAGCAAAGCGAGGGAAGTATGAACACCTTTGAATAAGACCCCAACGAGATTTTGTTTGGAATAAAACTCATTATTCTGATTGTGTTAAAGAAAGCTGGGTTCTTAATGAAATGGGTACAGCAAAGGGCTGCTAAGAGGAGGAGGAGACTGGAGAACCTTTCATGGAAGGACAGCGAGCATAAGGGGCTTGTCTAGCCCAGAAGCTGAAGACTGAGATGTGGTTTGATTGCTTTCTGTAAATACATCAGGAACGGGAAATATTAAAGGTAGGAGGCCATCTTGGTGTATGAGCAAGTGGGTATAAATTGGCCATGAATAATTTAGACTATCAATTAGGTATTCTCTATCCACCTGAATAGAGAGGGTATAAAAATTATAGGGATGAAACCATACGTAGTTTTAGCATGAAGCTCACAAAATGTATTAAATGGACCATGTGATCCAGCTGTCTGCAGTACCTGGGGACTGGATTTGATAACCCAGAAAGTCCTGCCCATCCTGTGTCTTAGTGGGTTTCTATTACCGTGAGCCACCACCTCCATCTTATAATCTTATTAGATATTACAGTGCCTATAATCCCTTCAGTCCTGAAAAACCTTTCTATCCTTCTGAATTAAATTTCAAATAGAACAACCTAACTGTGGATTACAAAGCCATATGTGTTTTCTTTCTTACTCAATAAATTTGTTGTGGTGATTATCATAAACAAAGACAAATTTCCTTAGGGACCAAGAATTCTTTTAACATAAATTGTAGTGTTTATGGCACAACTGTACTGACAAATAATGATTTTTTTATTTATTGTAATTGTTCAAATGACTCCTAATGAAATTTTTGGCCTCATGAAGTGATCAGCTTGGAATGACTTTCCCTTCTATGAAAATATTTAAATACAAACAAAGTCTGCCAATGTGTTCAATTACAGTCATGCAGGGAACTAAAGGGATTATGTATACTAGGAGTATATTCATGTGGCTTTTCAGATCAGCTGCTTCTACCAGAGAGGGAATAAAGCAAGAAGAAAAGCCCCAAAGAGAGCCCATCACTGTTGGAATGGCTTGGGACATGATCATCAGAAAAGCTCACTCATGTTATTTCCATAAGCCCATAATGCTTATGGCCCTGTAAATAAAAATACATTAACAACACATTGCTTTTCAAGCTAATTGAGATGCAGTGTGAAGATTACTTTTCAGAAATAGGATGTTCTTTCTGCAGGAGATCATACTGGGCCCTGCTGCAACCAGAGCCATTGGGATAACGCTGTGTTTTGTTCTAACATCTGCGTTTGTTACCAGTGAGAGACTTTCTGTGACATTATGAGGTTGCTTCATTCTTGTAAAGCCCTTGAGAGTTAAATACTAGTGTTCCATGGAAGAAACTCTTGGGCCCAGCACAGGACCTTAAGACTCAATCAGCAGAGGAGGTTTTTAAAAAAGAGAAGCAAGGAAATAAACTGCATATTCTGCTGATGATTTTTATGACCTTGCTCACACTCCTGCAGATGCTGTGTTAGCAAGAACAGTTCATTCCAGTGAGTATAATCCTGGCTCTTGCGATTATGGACACAGGTTTCTCTAAAACCTCTAAAATTGGGTGCAATCTTTTAGAGTGCGAAATTTTTAGAAAGTCACGGGCTTTTAGCCAGTGCCATGATTTCAGAAGCCTGATTCGGAGAGTAAAGGCCTCGTGATGCATCTGGGCTGCACTCCACATCAATTCACTCATTCAACATACCTGTTTTTTTCATGGGAATTGGCATTACCATCCAAGAAACAGGAAGCATTTTAATGGTTGTTAGTCTGGTCTTCAGCTAAAGCCCCAGCTTGAACAATACCTCCAGCTTCAAGCACCAAACTGTAAGAAAGATATAAGAAAAAAAAAAAAGGTACAGAGAAAGCAGCAATAGAACGAGAAACGTGTAGTAAACAGAAGGGGGTTTTTTGCTTTTTGGGTTTAAAAAAACCCCAAAAACAAGATGGAGGCTTTGGGTTTAATTAGTCTAAATCAGAGAAGGCTTTTCTTTTCCCCATAAAAACAGTTACAAAGTGGAACAGTAATCTGATATATTCCACAGTTTAATTTGCTGCAAAGAAAACTGAAGTTGAATTTTCCTTTCAGAATTTTACTTCTGTGTTGCTCCTGTGACTCCATCACTGATGAGCTCAACTACTGCCAGCTCCTCAAGCTGGTTATTTTTCCTTGCAGAAACCTGATTTAAAAGTCATGTTTAAATCCAGTGGACAGAGCCTAAGGGTTTGTCTTCGCTACCTTTAGTCATCCAAAGCCGAGGTGTATAAATGCAGCTGGACATGTCTGCTCCCTGCAGTGACTGAGGAGAAATAGCAACAAAGAGCTTCTTCACAGAGGGCAACTTCCAGATCACCTAACTTTGGTGAGGTAAATCCTGTCCTAACTCATCTCTGAGTATTTGCTGTTGGACTTTGCCTTCAGCTGATGACACACTCAGCAAGCGCATGGCTTTTCTGTTTTGCTGTGCTCATGGAGATGCACCTCGCTGGCACTTCTGAGGGGTTTGGCACCGTGGGCACTCCTTTGGCACCAGTCCTTCCCATCCTGCTCTCTCTTCAGCCTCTGACACCGTCCGTACCCTGCCTTGTGCTCCTCTTTGTCTCCTCATCTCTTCTCCTCATTCTGAAACACCTCCATTCCTCCACTTTGCCTTCCCTTTGCACTGACTGGACTTCCTTCTTATGAATCTCTTTTATCTCTAGCTGCAGCTTTCACTAATGCATTCACTGCACGCTGCCCCTCTGACAATGTTTTACTGCTTCTGTGTCTTAGGGGAGTCAATGGGACAAGAAAAAATGCAATTTAAAGTGTAACTGGCTTGTTAGCCATGCAAATTCTTGAATAACAGATATGATTTAAGTTCACCATGAGAGCTGGGAGGGTTGGAGCCGTAACCTCACTTCTGACTCTGTCACTACCTCCCTCAAGTGACCTTGTGCAATTTATTCAACCTCTTGGGGCCAGGTTCACCTGAAAATAAAGAATAATGTGCTTTTTCCCGCCTAGGAATCTTAAGTAATAGATGTATATACAATACTTGAAGTCCTGTTTATGTAAATGCAAAATGCTTATCTTTTTTCTTTAAAACATTTACAAAAGGTTAGGAGAATTTTAGGGTTGAAAGATAAACAGTTCAGAAGAACTAGAAAAATTAAAATTACACACGTATGCACTTATCACAAACCTTTAGACAGCCTCTAATTAAGTAATCACTAGTTCTCTGCATTATAGTAGATGCTATCACAAGCTGTTAAACTGTGTAGCAGCTTGTAATACTGTGCACTCTGTTTATACAGGGTAAGGACTTTCTGGAAATTATTCAGATTAATGTGTCATCTTCTGATTGTGTGCTTTACTTGTGCATAGTCAGTCAGGATTGAGATGTTCCCATGCTCCACTCTACAAAAGCCTGATTGGGAACAGTTTTTTCCTGACAGGCCAAGATACTGACTTGGAGATGCCAAGTTGTGTATTCAAACACGCACACCTTCCATCCTGTGGGAGGCTGTAGCAAGACCTGTTCATGGTGCACACCCTTGGCAGTTCCTATCAGCAGTCAGCTTTCACCGAGAGAAGGATGCTCAGGAAAGGCTCTCCAGGACATCATTTTTTCTTGAGCTTTTATGTTCAGAGAAAAACTACCTCACCAAGAAGGTCACCTCTCCTGCTGTGGCCCCTCTGCTCACCTGCTCCTTCCTTCCTCTCCCATATTTCCACGCCAGCCCCATCTTCTGACCCCCTGCTCCACCACTTCCCTGTCTCAAGTCTGCTCTAAATACAATTTCTCCCTTTTTGCCACTTTTCCCTTTGTTACTCAGCCCCAGGGCCACAGTTAGTCTTGGACTCCTTGCTGTGGCCTTGTTTGACTCAGAGAGCTCGAGCCCTCAGCTTGGCTGAGCTTTGCTTGATGCACAGAGGAGAAAGCCTGGAGGCTGAAAGGGTGAAATTAACCTCCAGCAACAGCAATTTACTCCTGGTTCTAAGACCCAAGAGATCATTATTCCTCACCTGGATCACTGGAGTAGGGAGTGAGGTGATGCCCCACTGATATCCAGGGTTGCCATAGATGTCCACTTAAAATTGCTTGGAGAAGGCAGAGTTGAGGTTGGAGAGCGCTGAAGTGCTCCAGCACCATCCTCCTGATCTCCTTGCTCCTGAGTAGAGCTCAGCAAAGCCTGAGAGTCCAGAGTGAGAGGTGTGTTACCTCTATCCCAACACTGCAGTGCTACAGGCACTTGGATAGTGAAGTAGTAACAGATGGAAGGAGAAATTAAAAGGCGTTAGCGAGGAAATAAGCTGCTTTCATTTGAGATTTGAGCCAACAGACTAAAACTGTGTGATTTGGTACAAAAACAGTGAAGTTGAAGAGTGGTACAGGGAGAAAATTGTCCTTGTATCAGTAAAGAAAGTAGTTTTAAAATAGGAACCTCACTCTAGGGTTACTAATGAGGTTTGCAAACTTTCACTTTTGTATTGTTATTTGTTGTTGAAACATGCCCAGTTGATTTGTCGGGAAATGAGTGACATTAGCCTAGCAGCTGGTTTCATCTCAGTGCACTTTTCCTGGAGGCTACTCCGTCCCCATCACACACGTGCCAGCAGCCGCGCTCGCTGCCCCGGCACAGGACCCCAAACACACCTCTGGCTATTCACACAGCGCCAGGCATATGCCAAGGGCTGCGTGAGCCACTAAACCTGGTGGACACCGGCCAGCAGCAGTCAGAAGTTATTACACGGGAGAACCCGAAGAGCGCAGCTCCTAAAGATCAGCTGTGCTAACAACAGAGCGAATTATTCTGGAGAAGAGGAGGCTCAAGGGTGACCCTACAACTCCCTGAGGGGAGGCTGGAGCCAGCTGGGCGTCGGGCTCTTCTCCCAGGGCACAGAACAAGAGGACAGTCGTAAGATGCACCAGGGGAGGTTCAGGTTGTACATTAGGAAGGCATTTCTTCACAGAAAGGGTGATTTGACGTTGGAATGGGCTGCCCAGGGCTGTGGTGGAGTCACCATCCCTGAAGGTGTTAAAGACTGGATGTGGCACTCGGTGCCATGGTCTGGTTGACATGGTGGTGTTGGGTCATAGGTTGGTCCCGATGATCCCGGAGGTCTTTTCCAATCTGACCGATTCTATGATAAATTCGGCCTCAGCCAAGGCTGTGCGAGGTAGCGCTGGCGGTGGCTCGGCTGCTCCCGCCCAGGCGATGTGAGACACCCACGCCCGGGAGCCCGGCACGGCGGGGACCGGGGCACAGAGGCGCCAGCACCGTGCGGGAGTGGCGGCCCCTTCGTACACAGCGGCCCCGGAGCCGCACCGCACCCTCCACCACAGCTCCTGGAGCTCCGCGGGCTGACAGCGGGGCTCCCCGGGAGCCCGGCC
>VWZT01010080.1:10364-22142 GCA_013397055.1 Pachycephala philippinensis
GGGGAAATGTTCTGCACACGCCGCTGGGAATGGTCCTGTCCCCGCCGTCTGCCTGTGCCGCTGGTGGGTGCTCAGCCCCGGAGCCTCCTCTCACCTGCTCCAGGAGAAGGCAGCACCTGTGGGAGATCAGTTTCCCGGGGGTGGCGAGGAGGGAGAGGGGGGGATGGAGAGAGAGATGCCTTATTTTCCGCCCTATGCAATAAAGTGTGATTATAAAGAATATAACAGGGAGCACAGCTTGAATTCCAATTGGTGGAGGGCCTGTTGTTAACCATCAGGGAACTATTTATTCTCTAGCCTTACTGGTGCTCCGTGGTCAATAATGATAAAGGGGGGAAAGGAGAAGAAGTTGAAGCCATTATAAAGCAGCAATCCCATTACAGAGAAGCAGCAGCAACAGCCCCCCCAGAATCTATGATTCCCTCAGGTCATGTCTCGTGTGCTCAGACCACTGGCCACTGTCAGGATTTACCCTGCATCATTAACCCACCAAAGAGGGTTTTTTTCTTGCCAGAAATGACTGATTTCTCCAGCCTGATGGCAGTCATCGTTCGGGAGACAGAGCAGCACTCCCCTGCTGCTGAACTATCTCCAGTGATATTTAATAAATAAATAAAATAGCTGGATGCTCGACCCGCTCCTCAGGAAAAGGGAAGACAATGTGGCTATTTATTGTGATTAAATATTTGCTGCTCCCTAATTCTGACACTTATTCACACACACAGACAGGGAGCACGGGTGTGTGCTTCCCCAAGCCCTGATCAACTCCCCAAACATTATTTATCATTTGCATTGCTCTTCCACCCCACACCCCGGGCCAGACTGTACGAAGGAGCAGAGACAGTCCCTGTCCCACACAGCTGCTGCTGCACTCCCAGACTCTGCTCTTTTTTGCATTACTGGATTCCACGTGAGCTCTGCCAATGTTTCAAACAGGATCAGAGTCACTCCGGGCCAGCTTTAGAAACTTCTGGCATCCAAACGGGATGCCAGATCAAAAACCCCGACCTCGGCGCAGAAACCTAAGCCCAGAGTTTGTTTCCTTTGCTCTGCCACGNACTGCACAGCCCCAAAAAACTGAGCTGCCCTGACATCAAGCCACACCTCACCCCTGTCACTGCTGCAGTCCCAAGCCCAGGATGGTTCTCACAAGCTTTTCCTGACTCTGCCTTAGACCCGTTTCCCCAGTGGAGATCATCCCTGGCTGTGTCCATCACCAGCATCCAAACCATGGCCATGAGGGAGTGGGAGGGTGGGGTGGGGTTGTTTTTATGGTTGTCATGGGTTTCCCATAACACACAAAACCTGACCCTCCTCGCCATGAACAACAGCAGCTCCGGGAAATCCCTGGTTTCTGGCAGCTCTGCCACTTCCCTTGTGCATCCAGAGAAAAGTCCTAGAAGCACAGGAACGGATGAGGGACGAGAGAGCAGGAGGCTGTGGGGAGCGTGGCTCTGGCAGAGGATGGAATTTTGGGGGGGATGAGCTTCAGCCTCCTTTACATTTCTTTGAAGATTCTGCCCTTAACCTGCAAAGCAGGTTCCTTCTTCCAGCTGAGTTCTCCTGTTACCAAAACAGGACGTTTTTGCTCAAAACCTGTCACTTACAGGCTGAGGTTCCTCCAGGCAAACACTGAAACATTACTGGCAACTCAGAAAGCATTTTGCACTTGATCATTGTTATTTACACACAAGGACCCAGATGTAAAGCTCCCACTGTTGTTCTGAGCATTGGAAATGTCCCTCAATTGTGACTGATTTTAAAAGTGGCACTGAGTGAAGCTGTTCTAAAGCAGCCCAGGAAGTTCTTCCCCAAACAGAACAAAGATTGCTTCAAGGGCAATCATGAAATTAATCTCCTTTAACAGGCAAGATGAAAATCCAGATCTAGAAGAAGCAGGAGAAGGAAGGATAGCAGCAGAGGAACTGGGGACCATGAGTTTGGATAAGAGCTTGACTTGAAGCCTTGGTACAACTACACCCAAATCCTTTTGTGGAAGCCCAGGAATGAGGTTCTTTATGGCTGAGAAGGAGCATTAGAGCTGCTGCTCAGGGAGAGAGCCATGTTTCTTCCCCTGAACAGGGCTGCTGTCTCTTTGCTGTGTGATGCCTTCCATAAGCTCTTCTGGGGATGGGGGTATAAATCATAATAAAGCCATGGCATGGCATATAAATCATAATAAAGAATAATGATACGTAATAAGGATGAATAATATTAAGAGGAGAATTGTGTGAGAGAGCCTGCACACACACACACACACACACTCACACACCCAGGGCTGTGCAAACACAGAGAGAGGAGGTGGCTGTTGCTGTCAACACATTGATCCCAGCCTGCCTGCACCTTCCTCCCCTGCACGAGGAAAGGCAGGGAATAACCCTGTGCAGGAATTTCTGTGCTCTGAGGGTCCCACACTGAGTCACAGTGGGAGTTGGAACCCCCAGCCCCCGGGCCTGGCTGCACACAAAGCTTCCCCTCTGCCCAAGTGCAAATTTAGCCCCACCACGTGCTGCCTGTCTCAGGCGATTGTGCCTCACTCGGGGGATGGGAACAGGGACCTTGCTCCCTCTCAGCCACATCTGCACCCCTCCAAGGAGGCAGGGATGGAGGTGGAAGTTCTAATTCCCAATTGTGCTGACTGCAGCCCTGGGTTAGCACTCTGCTTTCCCTCTGTACAGATGTGTTTGTCAATGTGCAGCGAGGGAGGGAAACAAATCCGCGTTTGGGATCTTCAGGGCTGGATGCAAAGAGCAGCTGAAGTCAATCCCCCAGTGCCTGGAGAGCACAAGAATCCAAGTTCCCTTCCACATCCTCCTCCTCACAGTGAGATTTGGCCTGCTCAGCTCCTCGCACAAATTGATTCATCCACTGCCTGCAGTTCAGTCGAAACTTGGGGGGTTTTGTGTGTTTGGGTCAACAGCTTCTCCACAAGAGCTTGAGCGGAAAGCCTCAGGGATCACGAGATTCCAGGATATCTGATTAGCCAAAGGGAACGGGGGGCTGGGTTGGTGTAACTTTACAGAGCTGACTAAATTTGGGCTACTGGTCAAGATACACCCAAAATTATCTGCTGGCTGAGTTAGGCAGCTCCATTTTGGGCAGGAGGAAACAGCTTCCCCGGCACTGAACATCAGCAACAGAAACAGCACAAGGGGAAGATTGCTTCCCTGGTTAAATGTGTATTTAAAATGCTGATAGCCCACACTGAGACCCCAGAAAAAAATGTATTTATCATTGTTATTAACAGTAATAGAAATAAAACCAGTTCTAATAGCATGCAGAGTTTGATGCATTTCCCAAATAAAAGGATTTATTCGTTTAAAGCCTGGGTATTTATTTGTTTCTCTCTCCCCAGTCCTGCCCCCCCTCCCAACCCTGTTGAATTTTTAATGCCCTCTGTTTCTAATGTCAGCCGTTTTTCTTGTAAAGGTTTTTTGACATAACTTTATATTGCTGCATCCTTTTGTTGTTGCCATTCCCCATCCTTGTTAGAGACTCCACTCCCCTAATGAAGCTCGGCTCCTGCCAGGATAATAAAAGGAAATAGATCCAGGGCTGAGGAGAGCCAGGGAGAGGGGAGTGCCTGTGTGAGTGTGAGATCAGGAATGAGGGTGACACAACATAAATGCAATAAAAGTGTCCTCTGGCACTCCCAAGGCTGTCCCTGGGACCTGAGTGTGTGTGAAATGCACAGACACACAACGTTTGCATGGATCTCTGTGCACATTGAATATGCACTGATGTGATTTTACACACACAGCCCAACGGTGTGGAAGGAGACGTTGGGAAAATGTCCCCTGCAGGTGCCAGAAATTGGGGACATTCTTACAAATTAAAAAAACAGGACTCAAAATATCCCTCTTGTGCTTTTGCGGGGGCAACTCATGGTCTTACTGTAAGCTATGAAAAGCAATTGCCAAACTCTACAGAGCTTCTTTCTCTTCAGTCCATTGAGAATGAGAAACTTCTCCGTGTTCCTGTGACTTTCCTCCAGTAACAACCAGGTCTGGTGCTCCAGAAATAACAGAAAAGCAGAGGCAGCCAAGCAGTGCCAGCAGGCAGGACCCTTCCAGAACTGGTTTGGACACTCTGCAGCAGCACAAGCCCTGTTTGCTCTGTCTGGAGCAGCAGCGATGCTCCGAGGGGCTTTGGTCCCTGTCCTTCCCCAGAACAGAGCAGGCAGGGAAAGCAGCACCAGGTGAGCCCTGGCTCCTCTGCAGGAAATGTCTCTCCAAAGCATTAGTCACAAAGTCTGCAAAGGGCCCAGCACTGCACAAATCCAGCCCCCCAGCCCCAGCACATCCTCCTGGATCCTTCAGAGACCCAGAATCCATCAGCTCCCTGTGCAGCAAAATCACCTCAGGGACTGGTTCACTGCCTGCAACAGCCACAGAGAGCCCGGGGTCTCCAGGTGAAACAGCAGTGCCTCAAGGATCTGCTCTGACTTGTTTCCAGTGGGATCTCCAGCTTTTAAGCCCATCAGACACATTAACATGAGGAGAACCTCTACATATTTGTGGCTTTCAACCTCTGAAATATTTAGGGCCATGCACGGCCCCACTCAGCTGTCAGCAGCAGTGCCACAGGCTTGAGAGAAAACTCTCTTTCTCCCTACCAGACCAATTCTAAAATTCAAACCCCGGAGTCATCGTGTCTAGGCTTGGCTTACACACTAATTCTACCCTGAAAAGCTTAATTGAAATTTCAGGTGGAAATTAATCTGGCCACCTCTTGTTCCCTAATGGATTTTGATCTACTTCCCCACACTGTGACAATTTCTGGCATGGTAAGTGATGTCTGTTTTGAAGAAGGCTGTAATTATGAAGTCTGCAGGGAACTGTAGGTCAAGCCAGAGATGCAATGACATAGCTCTTACTAGACCAGAAAAACAGGAATGACGAGGACTCCTGACACTGCAGGAACAGTGACAGATCAGGAAGGAAAATCCTTGCAGCATGTCAGATCTGCCTCTATTTTCTTCTTTTTGAGCTGTATTTTCAGAGCTATGGAAGAAATCTGACAAATTTTTATACCTAGAACATCATTTACTGTGCCCCTTCCAAATTTCTGTGACACAGCTGCACCTGTGCTGTCCCTGGTGACAAGAATCAGCCACAGCTGCCCGTGGTGCCTCAAGGTGTGCGTGATCCTGAAAAGCTTTTTTTGACCTAAAAGTAAAAGAGTTACAGAGACCTCTTCCAAAGCAACCCCAGAATGCCTGTCCCAAAGCAGTTCTGATCATCAAGTCATGAAAGTGGCTCGTTTAGGGAGCATCCCAGTGGAGTGCAGGGAGGTGAGAGCAGCTCTAGAACCCGGACAGTTACTGCCTTAGCACCTCAGGCAGCTGTGCCCCCCTCGCCCTGCACAGGGGGCAGGCAGGGAAGGGAGAGCCCCCTGCTCACCCCTGGGGTGTTCCTTGCTCTCAGAGAGGCCGAGCAGGACAGCAAGCCCTGGGTTTGGGCAAAGGCACAGCTCCTTCCCTGGCGGTGCAGCCCAGCGAGCGCAGTGCCCCCGGCCGGGCTCCGCTCCCACCTCGTACCTGTGGCAGCTCAGCAGCAGCTGCTGCAGGAGATAAAGCACTCTGGACCCTTTCCCCCGGGGTTTGCTGTCCTTACAGTCATTTTTTGGAAGCCTCTGTTTCCCCAGCGCTGGGATAGATGGACCCCTAAACTGCACAGCCAATTACGGAGCAGAATTTATTGGACTTTATCCTGGAGCACGTTCCGTGCTGGGGGTGGGGGAGGAAGAGCCAGCTCTGGAAGGAAACCCATGGCAACTGGAAATGTAAGTGTGAGGATTAGAAGCCCCCATAAATATACCTGACTTTGCCATCTCTTTTAATTAAATGCAAGTCATGAAACACGGGCAGGGAGCGCGCTGGTGACAGGGTGCAGCAGAGCTCGGAGACAGCAGCAAGAGTGAGAGGGGACTGCCTGCCTGGCCTGGGGCTCAGAGCAGAGCCACCAGGGTTAAAGCTACGGGGCTGATTTAGAGCTGGCCCTTCCCAGCCAGGCAAAGGGAACTCTGCACTCAGTTATTAATGTTTCCTGTTTTATCTTCTCGTCTTCATGCCTTTAATTGTAAATTATCCAGCACGCTGCACTTCTCCGCTGTGTTTCCTTCCCCCAGCCCGGGGAGGTGGTAAAAGAGAAACTGCTGATGCTAACAAGGAAAGGGGGGGCCTAGGAAGGGTCTGTCCCCTCTGAGCTTTGCCTCAGGGCTCTGCAGCTCTGAACTGTGATGCTCTTTGGGCTTTTTGCTGCGATTCACTCCTTCCCCAGAATGGTGGGCCAGAACTGGGCTGCTGTGAGCAGCGGTGCTCAGCTTCCCTCCAGGGCTCATGTCTGAGAGCCCAGGATGAGGCACTGCGTTAATTCAGCCCTCCTGGAAACAGCTTCCTCCTTTTCCCCCTTCCATGGATTCAGGCATTTTCCCTTTCCCAGCTCCATTCCTCCCCCAGTGCTCCTGTGGGGCTCCTGTGTGCAGGAAATAAAGCCCGTGGTTCAGCACTATCCATCTAATATCTTCTGACTGCCTTTAATCATAGCATTTTCCATTTAATTGGGAAGGCAGGCACACTTTGCATATTAATACAGCACAGCCTGCACCTCCTGAGCATTGCAGCCGTGGCTGGGATGTGTTTCACCGTGGCTGGGAACCTGCTGGGGTCCTTCAGCAGCTCTGTCAATGAAACTCAATTCAAATCAACAACAACAAATTTCCCCTTCCAAAAAACGCATTTGTATGGATTGTCCCCATTTCGAGAACTGCTCTGCAGGCAGTGCCCTGTGCCTCTGTCTGCTGTGTCCACGGTCTGCCTTAGATCCCATAGGGAAAAGATCATCCTTCCTTGAGGAACTGCTGGGTGTGGAGCACATTCCCCTTGTGTGATCCATCCATCCATCCATCCATCCATCCATCCATGGAAAACCAATTCTTTCTTTTCTTGGCTTCATCCTGGCACCCTGTGTGAAACCAGGGGGTTTGTCCTAATGTCACAAACGTGCCTGCCCCAAAAACACAGAGTTGTGGCCAAAGCTGTGCCTGCATGGCACTGCACAACCTCTGCTCCTTTCCTCTCCTTGCTCCATGATGGTAGCAGGAGTTAACATCCCTTAGCTCACAGCTTTCCACCTTCTGGGTTTATGTCTAATGTTAATGTTATTTTTTTTTCTTCTCTGTGAATTTCATGATGGGTTTCTTATTTCCCTCCATTTTTTAAGGAATAGTTTATTAAGAAAAGCTGACTGTACCCCCAGCCCGTCTCCTGGATGAATAAACCCCCTCCCCTCACAGGAGACAGTTTTATTCTGTTGATCGGAAGTCTGCCAGCCCAATTTATGATTGGACATAAGATCTCCAAATCTGAATTTATGTGTTGTAGTATAACGACAGGTCAATGAGATTAAAAGTATGTTCATGAGAGAGCTGTGAGGCAATTTGAGTTTCATGGTTCTGTGGTGATTGGGCATTCAGTCTAAGAAAACCTGCCTTAATAAAACACTCCCAGGCCCGGGAACAATCTGCACATTATTCATTATTGCAGCCTCACCAACACCCCCTCACCATAAAAGCAGAGCGAGGGAGAGCAGCTCTCCCCTCCTCCCGTGCAGATGAAGCCATCAGGGAGATGGTGCCACCGATAACGAATGGGCTGAATTAACAATAGGAACACTTTTCTTCCTTATCATATGGTTCACATAATCAAAACAGGGCAGGGGAGTGGGAGGGGAGAAGAAAAGTCTCAGCCTCTCCAAAGTCTCCTCCACCAGCTGAAAATCGCACAGAGTAAAGGCAGCAGCTTCTGACCCCATCCAGAGAACTGCCTTGCCTTCAAGTTCCTGTTTATTGAGGAAACATCACCCTGCAAACCTTACACACAGGGCTGAAATGAGCCTTAGCCAGGTCCCCTGGACCAGAGCAAACCTGTGGGAATTGGAGCCAGGGATCTCCCAGGGCCTCTGGGTGCAGGGCCAAACAGCCTCGTTCAGATCACAGGCTCCTTTCCCCACGCAAGTACAAGGGCCAAATTCCCCTTGGCCTGAGGATCCCCGGTTCCAGTAGACTCAGGTAATTGCTGAAGGTGCTCAGCACTTCTGAACATTGAGCACAAATACCGAAAAACCAGAGCAGGAGCACATGGAATGCAACAGCAGCAGCCCAAGGACAGAGGAAGGACGTGAAGAAAGGAGCCTGAAAAGGGACAGGGCCAAGAGGAGGCACTGGGAGCTGTTGCTTGTGCTGCTGTTGGACTGTTCCAGCCACGCTGCACTGGGGACCCAGATCAGGGAGCCCTGTGTACCTCCAGAGCTGCTGCTGCTGCTCAAGGGGCCAGAAATGTTTGTGGAGTAAACCCATCTCTGATAGGCAGCGAGATAGCAGGACGTTCCTGTTCCATCCTTGTTTAATCTGTTCTGTTGTCAGGCAGGGCACTGGGCCAGTGCAAGCTCCCACTGCCTCAGCTTCAGGGGGGGACTGGCTGCAGAATTTACACAAATAAAGGGAGAAGCGAAAAGCGCCGGCAGCACCAATCTGATTAGAGAGTCATTTATTTTCTGGTCGTTAATAATTTGTGCAATAAAAGATTGCGTGCCTCTCTGAGTTAGTAGGAGTTATTGGCATGAATTTCCCTCCACACTGGTGTGAGTCTGTGCTTGGAACATAAATTATTAGTTTCTTATCGCACTCCTCCTCATTTTTCATGCTGCCACAGCCGGATCACCAGCAGCCAACCCCTCAGTCTCGCTCTTATTTTATGCTGCACGGGAAAGGCAGCAAAGATGGCTTTTCCATCTTTAATTACAGCAGCTCCCTCCTGCTTTCCTCCCTCCCAGTGTCCCCAGCTGAGCTGGGCCGTGGCTCTGGTGCAGCCGCTGTTGGGGACACGCGGGTCCCGTGCCACTTGCCAGTGAGGTTTCTGGTGAAAACCCCGTTCTTTGACAACAGCCAGAGCAAGGGAATGACAGCTCCAGCACCCTGCCAGCTCCTGTCACGGAGCTGTTTGGAAGCAAATTGCATGTGTGGATCTCAGCGTGAGGATAAAAGGAGGCTGGAATTCAGACCATCCTGGAAAGAGGAGGAGGAAAGTCCTGGCACGGTGTCAGCCCCTACACAAGATGGTTGTAGCTCCAGTGGAAGATTAAGAAGTTTGAGTCCTAGCTGTAGCTGTGGAAATGCTTGGGCTTTCTCTTCCTAGAGCATGAAGCAGGTGAATGATAAGAACATACCCCTATAAAACAGATGCTCCGCATTTCCAGAGTATTTGAAGTTCAGTGAGGGAAGTACATGAAGAATTAAAACTCATATAAAAGCCATCAAAACACCCTTCTTGTTCCTCTGGCACACAGCACTGAAATGCTCGTTAACGATGCTGATTGCCTGGTGAGGTACAGCAGTGTGCACAGAAACCACCCCAAATCCTCAGCCCTTGCCACATGCCAGCCTCATGGTCCCCTCCATTCAATGGCCCTTCCAGTGCGCCCCGGGAACATCTGCACCAACATCTGCCTCCCTTCCAGGGAAGCACTGACAGACTCGGGCGACAGAGCACATCTGGAGCTGCAGATGAACTTGCCAGGGGCTGTGTAGACCAGGAGTTCTCCAGAGAACAAAGCAGGAGGTGCAGCTTTGCCTCCTCTGCCTGGAAAGAGGAAGCTGAGAGCCTCTCCGTGCAGTGCCACTCCCAGCACTGGATCCACACTCCCTCGCTCTGTCCACACACTCCTCTGCAGCTCCAGTCACCCTCTGGTCACGGCCACACACTCCTCTGCAGCTCCAGTCACCCTCTGGTCACGGCCACACACTCCTCTGCAGCTCCAGTCACCCTCTGGTCACGGCCACACACTCCTCTGCAGCTCCAGTCACCCTCTGGTCACGGCCACACACTCCTCTGCAGCTCCAGTCACCCTCTGGTCACGGCCACACACTCCTCTGCAGCTCCAGTCACCCTCTGGTCACGGCCACACACTCCTCTGCAGCTCCAGTCACCCTCTGGTCACGGCCACACACTCCTCTGCAGCTCCAGTCACCCTCTGGTCACGGCCACACACTCCTCTGCAGCTCCAGTCACCCTCTGGTCACGGCCACACACTCCTCTGCAGCTCCAGTCACCCTCTGGTCACGGCCACACACTCCTCTGCAGCTCCAGTCACCCTCTGGTCACGGCCACACACTCCTCTGCAGCTCCAGTCACCCTCTGGTCACGGCCACACACTCCTCTGCAGCTCCAGTCACCCTCTGGTCACGGCCACACACTCCTCTGCAGCTCCAGTCACCCTCTGGTCACGGCCACACACTCCTCTGCAGCTCCAGTCACCCTCTGGTCATGGCCACACACTCTTCTGCAACTCCAGTCACCCTCTGGTCACGGCCACACACTCCTCTGCAGCTCCAGTCACCCTCTGGTCACAGCTGGACACCACTGCAGCTCCAGTCACCCTCTGGTCACAGCTGGACACTCCTCTGCAACTCCAGTCACCCTCTGGTCACAGCTGGACACTCCTCTGCAACTCCAGTCACCCTCTGGTCACAGCTGGACACTCCTCTGCAGCTCCTCTGGTCACAGCCACACACTCCTCTGCAGCTCCAGTCACTCTGGTCACGGCCACACACTCCTCTGCAGCTCCAGTCACCCTCTGGTCACGGCCAAAGCCCAGGGCTCTCCCTCCCAGACCCCTCACACTGAGCCATGGGATTGCTCAGGGCACCCCTGCCCACAAGTGTCACAAGGAACGTTCCCCCATTCCAAGGGGATTTACAAACACGTCACTTCCAGGACTGAGATCATGACTGGAAGCAGATACTGAAAGAAAGATTGAGCAGGAAGGTACCTGGCAGCAGAAAGATCTGGAAATAAGGATGAAATGGAGCCACCAAGTTCAAACCCAGATCAACTGAGAGGGGACCCGAAATCAGGGCTCTCCTTGCCTGCACTTAGAACAAAGGTCAGTTGTCCCTTCAGGACCCAGGGACCCAAAATCACACAAAAATTATTGTAACTCCTTGGGATGGCAAATGTCTCTCTTTGGAGAGAATAAAAGAAAAAAAACCAAACTTCACAGAAACCTTAGGCTTTCACCAGGCCCCCAGATGAAGCATTTGATGCATTGGAGGACAGTCCCCAATGCTCCAACAAACACATCTTCACTGTTCCTGTGATCCAACAGTTTCAAGATATTTATCGCTGCTTTTTCCACTTCCCAGGAGAACTCCCTTTATCACGACCTATTCCACATTTGTTTTGCTGCCATCAACACCTGCCAGGGCCATGGTTTCTGCAGAATAAGTTGGAATTGTGCCACGGGCAGGATTTGTCGAACAGGCTCTCCACGCTGCCTCTGGTGGGATCCCCACCTGGGGACAACTCCATGGCCTCCCAATCCCCCCAGCCCACTCCTTACATTTGATATTTGACTCCAGTATCTCTGGAACGGGAACTGTTCCCCCCAGTTCTAACCACTTCCATGATGCCCTTCCTGCAGCCCTGCCACCCCCCGGGGTAAAGGCTCTCTTTTAATCTCTGTGGTGACTACACGCCAAAAAAAGGGGGGGGAAATAACCAAAAAATCCGTGCTACAGATGCACAACATTTCCAGGTGTGTCTTCGGTAGGGTGTGGGAATCCACGGGGAGACAAAACAATACCGTATTGTACTTCCCGTGTACGGCTCTGCATCAGAGGGACTTTGTGAGTAATCCGATTATCTCCTCTCTGAAATCAAAACAGCGAGGGAGAGAGGTTTTTCCCTAATCCTAGCGCCATCTCTGGGAACGCTTCATC
>VWZT01010080.1:22989-60275 GCA_013397055.1 Pachycephala philippinensis
GGTACCGAGCCCACCCTCGGGAACACCGTCCCGGGCTGCAGAACCGGGCAAAGCCCTGCGGGTACCGAGCCCACCCTCGGGAACACCGTCTCGGAATGCAGAACCGGGCAAAGCCCCGCGGGTACCGAACTTACCCCCGGGGACACCGTCCCGGGCTCCAGAACCGGGCAAAGCCCCGCGGGTACCGAACCCATCCTCGGGGACACCGTCCCGGAATGCAGAACCGGGCAAAGCCCCGCGGTACCAAGCCCACCCTCGGGAACACCGTCCCGGGCTGGAGCAGGGTGCTCGGTCTGCTCAAACAGGGCAGTGCACCAGTATCAGCATTTTGCTTATCAATATCGCTGATTTTCTAACTGTTTTAGCAATGCATGGCTTCCACCCTGAGCTTTTCACATTTCTATTTTGGCCCCTGGACGAACAGTCATAGGTGTTAGGAAAAGTCTTCTGAATTATCAAGTGCCACGCTCCAGGGACTGGTGCTGTGGGAAAAGGATGGAATCACTATCAGAGTCCCATCCCTCCTAGATGATTCTCCACACCTGACAAGACCTTGCACAGAGACAGGCCTTGGCACTGAGCAGATGTTCCATGATTCAATTTCCCCCGTTTGTCCCTGGGAAGGATGAACTGCTCAGCTCTCAGCCAGATCCATCCCCCCCAGATCCCCCCAGCAGCTTTGCAGTGACACGGGGCTCAGTCCTGGGCGTCCTCTGGCCGTGTCTCTCCCTTCAGCAAATGGAGCATCCTTGGGAAAGAGTGGTACTCACTTGTGTTCAGGCCTTTAGCACAGTGAACTGATCACAGATTTCATCTGCTGAACATTCCTTTTTGCAAAACCCAAACTTCAAAGTTAATGCTGCCATTTTGATGTCTTTTGGTGCCTTCTGCCCACCAAAGCACCAAGTTATTCTCTCCTATTTGTCCAAGATCGTGGCATCAATAAGAACTGAAATGTCATGGTCTATGGGAAGATTCCTTTCCCACCAAACAAACCCCAGAAAATTCCCTCCAGGAAAACCTCACAGAGCAGTTTTCCCCCAGTATTTACCCAGAATATTTACTAAAGCAGTGTTTAAGAAAGGCCTGTTATTCTGCACGGGGCACTGGGGAGGGCCACATCTCCTGCTTCCCAATCAAACAAACGCAGAGCAGCAGTGGAGCTGAAGGAATATTTCACTCACTGCAGCCCGAGAGGTGCGAGAGCTCCCCGGGATTTGAATTCCTCCTCCACCTTTGTGCAGCACAAAATGGAAATGAAGGAACTGCTCTATTGCTTTGGCAGGCGATTCAGCTTTTTTGTGCTGCATCCTGACAATTAATTTGCATTATTACAACTGTAGGAAAAGCTGCAGTTGCAAATCTCTGCTGCTGTGGGGCCGGTGGGGAGGCCGGGGGAGGGCTCTGGCAGCTGCTCCCCCAGGCACAGAGCCTGGGCAAGGCTCTGTTCCAGCCCGGCCCGGATTCCCACAGCACACCCGGCTGTGAGAGGAGCTCCAGAGCTGCTGCCTCCTCCCTGCCCCTGCACAGAGAAGCCGAAACAAAAAACTTCCTTGCATGCATCTCCTTCCCAGTGCACCTGTACGGGGTTAAGCATATTCCAGCCCTGTCCCATATGGGATTGTGCTGGGGCACGACCCTACAGAGGGGCTCCCCCAGGGCTGCTTTCCTGGGAGGGGGCTGCACACGGATTCCCTGCACAGGGAGGCAGCTTAGAGAGAAATGAGGGGGGGAAAGCCTTTACAGGAAAGAGATGAGCGTGTAGATTCCTCACCAGTAATTCCATTAGGGATTATTAAATCTACTACCCCTAAATAAGGTCAGAGGGTGTTTTCTGTTCCCTGTGTATCCCTCTGCTGCCTGTTTCCTCTAGGCAGGCATCAGCACCAAGGTTCTTTGGATGTTACCTCAATCTGTTTTCTTTTCAGCAAAGCAGCTTCTCAAAATAAAGCAAATTCCCAACTTTGTGTTCTGTTGGCTGCAAAGCACCAGAGCGTGAAGTGATCATAGAGGAATCAGGAGGAAACCCTGTATTTCTTGTCTGCAGTAACAGACATTCCAGCAGGTGCAGAATATGATTGGGAACTGGAGTTAATGCTGCAAACAGCAGACAGGTTTTGGGGGATGAAATCTGTAATTCTTTAGCAAAGGAGAAGTCTCCATCCTTCCCTGCCAGTGGCACTGCCCAGACCTGTGTGCCAAAGGAAATAACACACACTGACTCAGGCACTCCCAAATGAATCTGGCCTCCCAAATTCACTCCCTCGCTCTAGTTTTCCACTCTGTTTTGTATTTTCTGCACCCTTATATGCAACAGTGGTGCTAAACCCCCTCCCAAGGAAATGGGGTGTGTTACCACCCTGTTCCCTGGGTTTTGTTGTAGCAGAACAGCTTCGGGTGGTGAAGGTGGACACTGTGCTCTGAAATAACCCAGCTGGTACCAGCTCTATCCTGCCACAGCCAGGAGCTCCCCACTGCCACATCCCAAACAGGTAATTCTGAGAATTTCAGCTTCACCATCTGCCCCTCTGACAGCCAAATTCAGTTCCTGGGCAGATTAAGAGTTATCCCATATGCTGAGGGATACCAGATCAATTTAAGGTGTGATTTTAAGCGACTGAAAAAGAATTTACATTTCAAACCAGGCTTTTTCCAGTTTAATTTCTATCACTTTCAAATGAAACTGGGAAAGGAAGTTGGCACACCTTCACTTCCAAATGGACTTTGCCTCATTCATTTAATTACTGGCCCAGTCACAAAGCCAGGACAGCAGAACGTGCAGAACTCAGTTCTTGCAGTATAAAATCCACTGGTGTAGCACAAACCCCCAGGGAACACCAGGGCATTCTCTGCCCCTTGGTGCTGTCCTACCCTCCTCTATACAAAGATGAGGAGCACTCACAAATCTCAGCTTCCAGGCTGGAAAACAGAATAATTCTGCTGCTAACAGGTCTGCCAAGAGCAATGCCAATGTCCTGTACATGCCATCCCCTCACAGGAAGGAGAACAAGCTGAGCATTCCCGTCCCTGGGGTTAAATGTCAGACTCATCAAGGGCACAGCAAGGACGTTCCATCCCCACCACGCTTACAAAGAAGGAGAGAGGCAATGCAGGAAGAGAGGAAGGGGACAGGGAAGCAAATAAATAAGGACAATGCACAATTTATGAAGACAAGAAGGTAGTAAGTGCTACTCACCCGGAGTGTAAATTGGTATTGATGTCACAGCACAGCCCAGCCAAAAAATAATGATGATGATAATTTAGGGCTTGCACTATATCTCACTCAAGCCACAGTCCTACCCAACAGCAACTCTCACCCTGCCACTTTCCTCCCCTTCCCTATTCATTGGTGTCCTCCTAAATCAAATACACTCAATGTTGATTTGATTGTATTTCCTTATTTTATTTACCATCCATGGCTCACTCCTCTCCTGTCCTCTCGGACCCTCAGTGGGTGTCTCAGGGTTGTTCTGGTCCCCGACAGTGGCAGAGGAAGGAACCTGTCCCGAGGCCACAGCACTCAGAACGCTCAGGCTGGGGAGGATTCCTGCATCCTTCCCAGCCCTCATCTGTCATGCTTTAATCTCGCCTCGTTTATGCCTCAGCTCCTGCCTCCCCACTCCTGCCTCCCCAGGTTTATGGCCCTGACTGACTTCCCTCCTGTAACATTTTACTGCTCCGTTATGGGCCCTCGGGGGCCTCATTTACACAAGTGCTGTTTTTGCTATAGTTAAGCCTAATTCACTGGGTTACAGCTCGCTCTCAGTTCCCAGGCTCCTCTCTCCTGCACGGAGCCAAAGGATTTTCCTGCGGACAGGAGATTTTAATATTATTAAATTTTTAAGTATTAATCCCCTTTTAGGTGTTTCAAAGCCTGAATTAAATCCTCCCCCTCCTCACAGCACAATTTTTCCTGTTTCTCCTGGGTGTGCCTGTGCCCCTGGCCCCCTGTAAGGGCTGGGGGATCTCGAGAAGGAGCCTGACTCTGGAATCTGCTCTCATCATCCATTTGATGTTCTGTGGGAATGGCAGAGCAAGGTGTGTCCCTGTGGGTGCCTCCAGCCCAGCTGACAGGATTCTGCTCCCCAAATGCTTGTCTGTGTTATTTTTTTCTTTTTTAGGTTTATTTTCGCACTGTCATTAGGGAATTAAATCCTTTCCTTGTCATTTACGTTCATTTCTTCCCTAAAGCTCTGGGTGGGGGCTCTGTGACCATCAGAGATCCACCTTCCTAATAAACACCCAGCTACAGACACAGGTAAGCACGCACAGATAATATAAATTGGAGTGGCTAAATGACTCATTTCAATAAATCTCCCTAACCAAGGCTCATTTCCCAGTGCTGCTTCCTTCCACAGCTCCAGCTCCACCTGGGGCTGCGATTTATTTTGTTTATGGACCAGTTTTGGTATCAAACCACAGCACAATCAATGTCCTTCTGTGCTCTGACTGAGCCCAAACCATGCAATCACCTGCAGAGAGGCAGAGGACACAAAAAGGCCAAGGCCAGGGCTGTCCCCAGAGCAGAGGAGGCAGGTGGGGCTGTGGAGAGCAGGGTTCCCACAGGTACCTGATCTCTGTGAGGTCACCTGCCCGGGGTTTGTGCCCAACAAGACTTAAACTGCCTAAAGAAATCAACAGAAGCTCCACACTGGAGTCCCATTACGACCTCCCACGTGCCAGGATCCAGACTCTGTTTGACTCTGCTCCAGTAAACTACTGAGCACCAGCTTAATCCCAAATAGCTCCATAACAGTGCCAATTACCTGAAAAAGGAAACGCGAATTTGTAAATAATGCTGTCTTCTGCCATTCTCTGCTATTTTACAGGATCAAAAGCTTATTGCCAGCGTTTATTAGATTTCCCAGCCTATTGCAAGAGATAAATAGGTGTTTGTAGCTTCCCCCTATTTTCTCTGAGAGATAAACTGTGGCACAGAGAAATTAAATGAGCTGCCCGAGGTCATACAATGAACAGTTTGGGAACTGCATCACTGGACCAAATCTTTTCTCCTCATTTCTGTGTTTCTGAAAGGCAAACCCTCCAGGGGCTGGGCACACACTGCTGAATGATCTCCCAAAATCACCAATATTGGCACGGCTCCATTTCTACAGAAGCTGTGAGCAGAATCAGACCAGTTGTTATCTTAAGTGGTAACAAACAAACCTAAACCCAGAAATGAAAAGCCAATCCCAAGCATTTAGGGGTCAGAGCAGAGGAAGAGCTCAGGGTGCTGAGCTTCTGATTGGGGCAGGGGCTTCTGGCTGCAGTGGGATTGCACAGAAATTGCATCCCTCAGGTCCAGGTTGTTTGGGGATTTTTATTCTTTTTTATTAAATTGCCTTCTTTGGCAACAGTGGCCAAGAACAGCCCTCAGACCCAGCTCCAGCTGGTGTAGGCAGGAGAGAAACAACCCATTTGAAATTCCTGCAAAGCTGCCTTGTTTCAGGCCACAGAAACCACACCGAATGTATTTAGCAGTTAAAAACGAAGCTATTGCATGTTTCTATTCAGTGGGAAAAGCTCCAGCTCCAGACTCCCTCACCAAACCCTGTCAGGTGCTCTGGTGGCAGCTCCCTGTGGGGTCTGGGCACTCAGATCCCAGCTCCAGGGCAGGCTCACAGTGCACAACATAAACTCCAGGAAGAACCATGTCCTGCCATCCAGCCAGCACTGGCCAGGGCTGCTGCAGATGGACAAATCCGTGTAGCTGGAGCCCTGGAATAGCCAGGTCCCTACTCAGCACCCAAACCCGAATGTTTCCACAGTTTCCATGGAAAAAGTGGGATATACTCCACCATTCCTATAGGCACCGAGTACTACAGACATTGCACAACACTGTGGAGACTTGGATGGGTAAAAGTGACTGTCCCTCCCCTCGGGGAGCTCAGCTCACTGACTCCACCAGACCTATTTATGTGAGCAATAATTACTTCTCTGAATAAGGGATTAAATCTCCAGCTATTAGACTCTAAAGTAAAAGCCCAAATGACAGACACTAATCTCTTCAGGGTATAAAAGTAGTTTTTAGATGGTGCATTAACTGGCTGTGTGGCATCCTCCAGAGCCCCGCTCCGTGCTCGGAATGTGTGTGCCCTGTGTCCTGCCAGACCCCAAAGCCAGCCACGGGGACAGCAGGAGCCCTTCCCCCTTCCCCAGCTCCTGCCCAGCCACGAGGAGCACAAGGTGGGAGTGCAGGGGGTTCCTGGGTGTGCCTGGATCTTTGCAGTAGAAATGTGAAACAATTCTGAAATGGGTATTCTGGGATAGGGGTGAGTTGGTCCAGGTTTAAGGAGTCTGTGACTGTGGAGACTTGAGAGAACACAAAGTGTTCTAAAAACATTGGAGATGACACCCTACGAGGTTTTTCAGGACTACAGATGTAGTTGTGTGGACTTAGAGGTGGTAAAAAAGCACCTTCTGTAAGCTTGGGAAGCTTTTATGTCACCCCACTCACTTGGAGAGGAAAGGACCCAACGTTCCAGGATTCCATCTGCAAAAACTGACTCCCAAGTGAGAAAGAAGTGTTGCAAACCTCACTTCTTTATGATCCCAGCGAGCATCAGCAATGCAGAGCAGCTTTGCTTTGCAAGTTCCTTGTGCTCCAGGCAGGAGATTTCACTGCCTGTGTTCAGTGAACTTGGAATAATAAAGGGAAAACTTAAATAAAAAGTTCCACCTGAGAGGCAGGTGCTGCAGAGCAATGAGTGAGTGGGAAAATGGGCAAAGGATTGATGAAGGCCACTCCAGCCTTTCTTCAAAGGATCCAAACCCAGCAGCCGTGCCCTAATGTGAGAGGCTCTCTGATCATCCATTCTCTGGTAACCAACACCCTGGCACCAAAATGGGGCCATTTTTCCCCAACAAACCTGGGAAATGTTTATTCACGTAGCACACGCTCCAAGGGGTTAAAAGCCATTTTGTTCTGGGTCCATTGTGTGTGGCTCAGTTCCTGAAGCACTGAGTTACAAGCCATAAACCCCGGCCGTGATTTACTCTGTGGCAGATAACACAGAGCCAGCTTCTCCCGGGTCTGTTCTGCTGCCTTTTGGAGGCGTTTGTGCACGGCTGCACGGCTCAGTGATTCCCAGGTTGGAGCACACGTGGAAAATCCCTGTGAGAAGGGCCCAGGAGAGGGAAGGAGGAAAGCTCCATTCAGGACCGGGCTGGGTTCTCTCGTGGCTGTCCCCATCCCACCCCAGGGGCTTCCCTGCCCTCCTTCCCTGCCTCTTGTGTTGGGAACAGAAGAGCAAAAGCATCACCCCCACACCCGTTCTGGGGGGAAAGGGAAGGGAGGGGTCCCAGGGGAGCAGAATGGACTCAGTGGCCACACTGCCAGGCTTCTTTTATCCTGCTTCGCTCCAGTAAAAGCCTCAATTAACTCCACATTAATTATTAAATCAGAACAATCCGTCTTTGGGTTCCAGCAGCTAAATTCTGGTACTGCTGTTCCTTTGGGGAGCCTGGCTCGTTTTCCAGCTCAGGACATAAATATCTTCTGTTAGGGAGTTCCTGGGCTGTTGTTTTTATTTTTCTCTCTGTGGGAGCACTTTTAATCACAGTATCTCATGCACACACAGAGGGAACATTTCTGGGTTTGCTGCACATTAAAAACTTCTTCCATCTCACACACAGCCTCCAACAGGTGCTACAAACACAGCCCTGGGGTTCCACTCCCAAAGAAGCTCTCAAATTAAGGCTCTCCAGGAAACTGGAAGCCCCCTCTGGAAGGGGCTTCTTCCTTTAAAATGGAGTTCTGGGTTCCAGATACACATTACTCCATAATTCTACAGCTGCTTCCCACCCAGCTCCGTGGATGACCCAAGAAATTCTACCAAGTAAGGCCAGAGCAGCAATATTTGCCTTTTTCTTACACCATTGGTGCCAGACTCACAGTCAGGCTGTTCTCAGCTGGTCCCTGCTGCTCCTGTCTCACTGAGCAGAGCCCAACCTCTCACTTCCCCAAACTCCCTTCTCAAACTCCTGCCCTGTAGCAGATTCTGATCACACTTTCTGCTTTCTTGTCCCAGATAATTTTGGAGACGAATGGCTTTCCTAACATCTCCCAGAGTCTCTCCCCAATACACATTTCCCTCTGCTGAGGGGCTGCAGGGCCAGGTTAGGGGAGAGCTTTAAAAACCATCTGAACTCGAGCAATCCTGGGCAGCTTGTGCTTATTTTTCATTTTTTATAGCTGCTTACAGTCCCAATTTTTTAAAAAATTCTCTCTTTTTTTTGGCACAGGACTGATAATATGCCTAATGCCTGAAGAAAAGTGGGAATACTGAAGGATTGGGAATGCCTAAATTTATGGCAGGATTAGCTGGAGTTTTATCCTGCTTGACACAGAGAACTAACATTAAGAAGGACATTCCAGCCCTTCCAGACATTATCTCCTGCTCCCCCGGTAAAGAATGCAGAAATAAAGACTGCATTAAAAAAAAAAGTTTGAGACATTCTTTTGAGATATCCCAGTCGCAGTATGTTTGCTGCATAATTGCATAATAACGTAAAAAATTCATAAAATAATTGAATAAAAAGTCTAATTCTTTTCCTGCTTACATCAGTTTTACATAAAGCAACATTAATGAAAAGAGAGCCAAACCCAAAGAAAATATTTGGTGAGATCTCATTTCACTGCCAAAGGAATTAACACCGAGCTTAATGGAGTAGGACTAAGACCAGGGACACCTCGGTCCTCCACAGAGCCAGATCGTTCAGGGTCTGCTCAGGTACTGGCTGACAAAACCAGCATTTTATTTCGGGGTCATTTATCCCAGGACAGCATCCCAGCCCTGCCCTGGAAGCGGCGGGTGACGGGACAGCGAGGGGACAGCGTGGAGCATCCCCATCCCAGCCCAGCTCAGCTCAGCTCAGCCCAGCCCAGCCCAGCCCAGCCCAGCCCAGCTGAGCCCAGCCCAGAGCTCTCTGGTTCTCCTCAGTAACACCAAAACTCTGGCGTGGCTGGAGCAAAACTTCCCCGAATTTGAACTTCTCCAGTGCTGCTCGAGCAAACGCACACCGCGAACAAGTCGATTGGGAATAGATTTTGGGAGTGGGAGCCTCCCCAGGGCCGCATCCCCTCGCTCCCTTCTCCCTTTTCTCCCAAGCCAGCGCCGTCCCTCCCTGACGGTGACACACTGTTGGGAAAGGCACCGAGGGAATTCATCCCTCCCCGATATTTCCGGCTGATTTGCTGATACCCCAATAGTATTATTCCTACAAAACTGATCAAGAAGTTTCACGCTCTGGCTGTGAAGTGATGAGGAAGAGGAGGGGCTTTGTCCAGCGATGATGCTGGCTGAGGAGCCGTGCATCTCCCTGGGTCTGTGTCTGCTGCAGCAGCTCGGGGGACAATCACTGCGTGTTCCAATAGCGAGCATTGAGCTGTGGTTCAATGCTACGTGAGGATGGTGCCTGCAGAAGGAATCAGTGCTGCTGCCTGGGTATCTGACTGGTGCAAGGCTGAATCCTGCACCAAAAGGTTTTGCTGTGAGGGACAATATCCTTGCCCTGCCTTTTCAATATTCCAAGCCCTTTGGTATAGGCTCTTTCCACCAAATTCTTTCCCAGACACGAACAACTTAATTTGTCCCTGGTCAAACACCAGTGAGGAGAATTGAGTTATGCTGGAGGCAGATTTATTGCAGGAAATCTCTTGCCACCAGCACCTGAGCTGAGCAATTATATTTTTAATAATAACTTACACATAATAGCTCAATACGCAGAATTGAGCATTGATGTTTTTCCATCCCAACCTGCAAATTACTGCATTATGACTCTCACATCGTGTCTCCAATTTTTTATCATCAGACTTTTTCCCTTCTTTGCTACACGCCACTGATGCAGACGGGGATTCAGGAGGGCTGACTGAGCTTTTAACCACGCCATTGATGAAAATATTTTTGATTGCCTATTAATAGAACCTCTCTGCTGCCTCCTCCCCAAAGGCTGGTTACTGCTGGTGGTAACATAACAACACTCAAAACTCAGTGATTACTTGAAAATTACAGGTTTGGATGAGAACTCAGTTTCACTCAAGGATGTTTCATACCGCAATGATCTAAAAAGAGCTGGGTTTTGTGAGTGATCAGTGCTCTTTATTTTCCCACTTATTTTGCAGCTGCCTCTTTGAATAATTGGGGGTTGCAGGGCAGGCACATGGAGCTTGTTCCTTTACCCTCCTATCATACAGCATCATTGCCCTTTATTTCTTACCTTTGTCTAGCAATCTTAGTGGGGTTTTTGATAGATATGTATTTTTTTAATCTATAAGTTCTGATTGAACTGGAAACAACAGTTTCTAAGACATGCTTTAACCAGTAATAAAAGTGGACAACCTGTGCCTTAAAGAGCATAAGCACAACCCCCCATGGCTCCAGTAGAGACTATTGATGTGTTTGAAGGACAGAATCCCTGTCTCTCTCTCAGCAGCCAAACCTGAAGCAAAGGGAAGAGCCATTGGGTGCCTGCACATTCTCACTGCTGTGGTGCAGGCTGTGGGAACTGGTAATTTGTTAGGTGCTATTAAATATGCATGACAGTGAAAACCCCAACACTGCCCATGAACATAAACCACAGAGGGAGGTTCTGGAGCTGAAGACCCAGCACGGGAGCAGTGGCCACAGGCTCTGGCAGTGACCTGCTGAGTCACAGTCCCATTCCTGCCCCTCGCTTCCTCCTGGGGCAGTGACAGTGAAGATTCACTGGAAGGGTTGAAGAAGCTTCAATGCACCTTCCACCCAGATTTTTGCCCTCCCTGAATCCTGCCTGTGCCCAGGGTGCTGCCTGGGGGCCCTGGCACAGGGGTTTGGGTGCTTGCAGGGTCTCACGTTGTCCCCTCTGCAGCCCCACTGTCACACCCCACCCCCCGAGTGCCACGGTGGGCAGGGGGCCCCTGGGTGGGCACAGCTGTGCTCACATCAGGGCTGCATCTGTCCCTGGAACGCCCTGATTCCCCGCTTCCTGATTCCCTGTGACACATCCTGGTCCAAGGAGAGGCCTAAAATGGACAAGCCCAAGGCTGTTTGTTTCACCGCCTTTCCCCTTAAAATGATGTCAAAAATCAAGACGTTTCTGTGAACTCTTTCAGACAAACTCGCACTCTCAGTTGATCATTTCGCAATCCAGAGCCTCCAAGAGCCCAGCTTTGTATCACCAACATAAAAGTCATTCATTTTGCATTTAAATTGACCACAGGAGCAATCAAAATTTACATATGCAGGAGATGCAAAAGAGTTAATGAATACACAGGATTGCCACCACATCACGGGGATTCCTTACCTTTATGCTTCTTTCATTTCTGAGCACATTTGGATCCCTCATCTCTGGCACATCCTGAAGGACTGATGCTCCCACATTCGCTGTCCGGTACTTCATTTACAGCTGGAAAAATGGAAATGGAGTAAACTAATTGGAAAAGCACACACGTGTATTTAGAGCAGAGAAGGAGGGGATAAACCCCACCTGCCCATGGTAAGCAGAGACTAAATTAAACAGAAAGGAAGGGGGGAGAGAGAGAAAGGAAGCAAGAAATGGAAAAACACTGAGATTAACTTTGGCCCCAATAAAGAAGCAGCTTTAGGAACACTCGACTTCCATCTGTGTCAGAAATGAGCTGTACCTTCTGCCCCACTGTTGGTATTTTTCATTCTGGAGAGGTTAACAACAGAACCAAAATAAAGCCCCCTCTTGCATTCCCAGCTCAGCTTCAAGGAATGGGATCCAGACAAACCGCTGGAGGGAAGGAAGGCTTTTGGATTCTGCATTTTATTTTATTAGGTGTAAGTGAGTTATTTTGATTATGTTGGCAAGAAGCGGGAAGGAAAAGCCTTATGGCAGCAGCTCTGTCCCCTCTCTGCCCACTGCTCCCCGCACATGTGCACTCCCAGCACCACAGCCACAGGATCTGGCCAGCAAAGGCTTGCAGAGACCAACCTCCACTGTGCCTCTGCATTTGGGAGACAGAAAAGCCTCTTTTTTTAAAAAAAAAAAAATTATTTTAAATCAAAGCATGAAGGCAGGGAAAGGAAGGGGAGGAACAAATCCCCCCAGTTTGGGGCATTGCCCTCGGGGTTTGGCATGAATGAATGGCATTCTTTCCAGGCTGCCCTGGAGCTGGTGTGTGGTGGGAAGGGGAACGAGGGGCAGCATCCGCCAGCCGCGGAGCCCCGGGGAAAGCAGAGCTGCTGCCCGCCAGCCCAGCCGTGCCAGGGGGAGCTGGGGGCCTGGGCTTCCTTCTCTGGCTGTCACTGGAGCTTTGTGCCTGAGCCTGCCACCGCTCTGCTCATCACACTCCTGGTGCCTCCTCACCCCCCGGAGGAAGCAGGGAAAGGGAGCTCTGCCATCCTGACACTGCCAGGGAGGGCCCGAGCAGCGCAGCACAGCTCGAGTCATCTAAATTTTAATTTCTGCAAAGATCTCCAAGATTGGCCTCGTTGCCTGCATGGGAATTGTGTGTGCATGAATATATCGATATCAAAGGCTGATCCCAATGGGAAGTTATTAAAATGGATGGAGAAGATCAGAGGCAGACAGCCTGGCCAAGCTGGATGCCAGGAACACCAAACACAGGAAGTTAAAAGTGCTGCTTTAACTTCCCGTCCAAAGGGCATCCAGAGCAAGGGAAGATGGAAGCTCATAAGGGTTTTCTGTGTTAGTTTCCAAAGGATTTTAGAATCTATTTATTACTTATGTTCTCAAGACTGCTCTTACTTCAGGAGTCACGTCATGTGCAGATCTCACATCCACAGCATCTCTTTCCATTCCCTGACAGGGAAGCAGAAAAGAACAAAACCGGAGCCAGAAACTCAAGGGACCACCACTTCCCTTCCCTGACAGAGATCCTGTTCTCGATACAAACCTTGGGAGAGGAGCACAAAACCTGAGCCTAGAGTGGGTATGGAAAAACACAACTTGAGGAGAATTGTCCCCACAGAACCTTCCACAGGGTCCCAGATTCATATGAACCAAAAGCCTGGAGTGTGGCTGTGAGGCAGGGCCCTGCCCCAGCTGTTCAGCACCAGCCAGGGCGTGCAGGCTCCCACCCGAGCTCTCCATCACAGCCCCAGCCCTGCACAGGCAGCAGCATCAGCCCCTGAGCCTGGGAGCTGAGCACAGCAGCTGCCTCTACCTGGGGCCAGCCTGTGCAGCTGCGATGGGAGAGGGAAGGGAGCAGGTTCTCAGCTCCCCTTGCTGGATGCTGGGAAGGGCTGCAGCAGGAGGAACGGCAATAGTTGGAATTCCTGAGGCTTCATCCGAGCCTACCTGCCCACAAAAAGAGGTTTATGCATTAAATATCCTTGGCAGGTGGAATGGAAAGATACCACAGGCAGATCACACCTTCAGCACATTCACAGAATACACCTTCCTGCTTTCAGCCCCAGATCAGTTCAGACTGAGCAAAGAGCTGAGCCTTTCCCCACAGTCCCTGCAGTGTCTGGGATCCTGGAAATGCCTCCAGAGCCTGAGCCTCGGATCTCAGCCCTGGCAGCAGAGGTGCCTCCACCTGATCTCCTCTGCCGGGACAGGGATCCAAGTGCTCGCTTGCTGTGTGACCCCTGGGGCAAAGCACTTGACCTGCAGGTGCAAGTCAGCCTGCTGGGCTGGAAAAGCACTTGGAACGAACCCCAGCATTGCAGAGACGCTGGGAAAAACAGATGCTGAGTTGGAGCAGGGTTTTCCAAGGAACAGAAATTCCCAGCACTGCTGGGTGCAGTCCCCTCACTGAAGAGCACAGGAATGACATCAGCTCTCTGATGTCTCTCACTTGTCCCCATCCCACTCCACACTGGAAAAATACCTTTTTTTCAACAGGTTTGGTCTGAGTTCAGACATTTGTGGTTTACAGCATATTCAGCAGCCTTGGAGCAGGCAAGGGTCAAACCTACACTGAGCAAACCTGCACCAGGAGCGAGCACAGCCCTCGCTGTGTCAGTGAGAGGAGAGCTCTCTGTTCCTGGGGCTTCTCTGTGTTGTGGAAATCAGCTCCCACTCACTGGGTGTTTACAGGAACCTCTTGAAGCACCAGGCACTTCTCTCCAAGAGCAAGCAGAGGTTACCAAGCACTGCCTGTGTGTGGGAAGGGGCGAAGGGGCACCCCTGCAGCACCACTCAGGCTCTCAGAGCCCCCTCGGGGCACAGCCCGTGCCAAAAGCAGCCGTGGCTGGGCAGAGGGCGTTGGAAAGGGCGAGGGAGGAGGCAGTAACACCACGGCTGCTCTCACCACTGCGGCAGGAAATGGAAACAACACTTTGGTGGCAGGAGGAGTGAGAGGGAGGGAGCTCTGGGTGCCCCCACCCTGCAGCAGCAGAGCCGAGTGTGAACCCCTCACACCCCTCCCTGCAGGGCTGCAGCACAAACTTCTCTGTCTCTGGCTTGGACATTTGGCCCGAGTGTAAATGAGCCCATTAATTCCCTTAATGCTGCTGCTGCAAGTGGTGCTGCCCAGCCTTTGGCTCCCCTGCATTCCCATCCTTTTCCAGGAGCCGGAGCTGCAGGGAGAGAACACAGAGTTCCAGAAAGGCCCAGAGCTGCCCTGTCTCATCTCCCTGCCCCAGCTGCACTGAATGCTGCCCGAAAGCTCCAGCTGAAGATTGACAACACTGCTTCATCCAGGTCCCCAAGATGAGCAAAATTGGCCTTTGCAGAGTGACTCAGCCCTGTCTGACCTATGGATGAATGGAATGTCCAAGCATTTACCAAATCCTGTGTTCCCACTGACATCACCAACGGCCACAGAGCTGGGACATGACTGCACACCCCGAGCTAGATGAAGGAATTTAATGTATGTTTGTTTGGATTTTTTAATGTCCATACTCTCATCTTATTACTCACAGCCACGCTTGGGTACATTTTAATTAGCTTATTACTTTTTATCTCAAAATACCTGCCTGAAAGAATAAAAACGTCTCAAAACATACACAAGCTTTTCAAAATCCCCAATGATTAAACTCCATGCTGCTCCAGAATTTTATCAGAATTTTATGCTCAGGAATTTTATCATAGCTATATTTCCTGTAGATTCATAGTTGCTTTCTGATCTGATTAATTCCCTTTCTTTCTTTCTGAATACTCAGGGAATTGTTGCATGTCCAGATGCTCTGAATTCTTCCTGACATCTACTGATTTATTTTGATCCCTGCCATTTATTACAGCAGAGAAGCTGAGAAAAGTGAGAGGGCTCCTCAGCTGTGTTCAGATGAGATTTCTGCCCATCCTCTGCACAGCCTGACTGGTGAAACTGGGGCTCTCCAAGGGCTGAAACTCCAGGATTCCTCCCAGGATGACATCGTGGCTCCAGAGGGCTTGTGCTGAGGACACAGCAGAGATGGAGCAGAGGGAGGCAGAGGGATACAGGGATGTACCTTAAAAAACAGATGGGATCTGGAAACAGGATCTCCATCCTTCAGCAAAGCCATCCAAGCAGGACTGATTGTTTTCCCATCAGTCTGCCTCTGCCCCTAAGAAAGCCTAAAGACAGAAAACAAAACATACCGAAACAAAATAAAAAGAAACAAAACAAGAAAGGCATCAGCCACTACAACAAAAGGAACAGGAGGGTGGGGGAGTCTCCTCAGCGTTGACAGCAGCGATTCAGGGCCGTTTGAACTTCACTGGTGGCAAGGTCTCACATTTCTGAGGCTCTTGACACAGGCCTTGGCTCCAGGGGTGAGACCATCTGCATCTCTGTTTGGATGGGATTGCTTCCACGCCGGGAAGGGAGCGGGATTTCATCAGAACTGCTTCCACAGCTCCCCTCCTCTGTTCTGCCCCACCCCGTGCAGGAGGGAGGGATGGGAGGGCTGATGGCATTCCTAATTCCAGCCTCATTTCAGTGCACTCAGTGCCAGCCAACAGCTGCGTCCCAGCTGAACCCACACAAAACCCTTCTCCCAGACAGGACACGGGGCTGAACCCCGCAGCCAGCTCTCCCCACACCTCCAGGGACAGTGCAAAGGTGGGGAGATTTAGCAGGAGGAATGTTTAGCCAGGGTATCGAGAAATACGTCCCAACAATCCCAAACACTCAAACAGAGGAAAATCCAACTTATCCATTAAATAAATGAGAGTTCATTCAAGGTAATGCCTATGGAACAAGTTGTGAACACCACGTCCTGTCAGTGCTTTTTGCTAATAGTGGCTAGCAATTAGCCTAAGCCATTCAGTCAGGATTTGGAGATGGATTTTCCCTCGGGATCTGTATTTCTCAGGGATTACAGGCTGGGAGCCACACTCTGCCTCAGTATCAACCCCACAAGCAGCTCACGGGAATGGCCCCAGTTCAGAGATGGGTAATACAGGCACAGGGAGGAGAAATGAGGAGCAGCCAGAGGAGAAGCAGAGTAATGCTGCTCTTAGACCCTGGCAGTGCTGCTGCTGTTCATCTCCCGTGTCCCACTCGAGCTCCAGCCACTCCCCAGCCACTCCCCAGTGCACAACTGGTGTGCACCAGCACCCACTGAACACTCGGGGGATGGAGCTGCCTCTGTGCGCTGGGGTGGCAGCTGCCAAGGGAAGCAGAAGCTAACACAAGTACTTACTGGGAAAAAAAATCTGCATTTTATTTTGTTGAAAATATCCCTGCATGCCTGGGGCCAGCAGCTCTGCTCCACAGACACGCTAATGATCTGGGAGTCCCTGTCTGGGGGGAATGCTGACACCCACATCTCTGCTGACAGGAAAACAGGCAGATGTGGATTTGTGTGTTGGGGTTTTTTCCTCTCCCCTTCCCTTGTCGTTCTGGTTGGTGAAGCAGATCTGCCCAAGCCTCCCTGCTGCCAGCCAGCTCCCTTCCTGAACTGCTCCGTGGGTGGGAAATGCAAACTCTGCTGTGCCCACGGGGCAATCCCCGCTCCCTGAAGCTCTGCTGTGCTCCCGGGACAGGGCAGCACTCAGGGCTCTCCCTGCTGCCAAACCCTCCAGCAGCAGGGCTCACCCAGCACCAACCCTTCCAATCCTGCTCTCACACCCTCCCCTCACCGAAAGCTTCCTCCCCACTGCACATGCTCACCCCATCTTCATCCTCAACTTTGTGACTCTGCTTTGCCCGAGCACAGCTCTGCTCACACTCCCTGCTCCTGGCAGATCCCACTCTGCCACCTCACCACCACCATCCTTTCTCCCTTGTGTGTTTCCACAGCCTGCACCCCCCGAAGCTCCTCTCCACACCTCGTTATCCCCTGTCATTGGGGCTCTCCCCTGCACACATCATTCAGACACCGTTCCTCTTCAGCTCCTATCAATCAGCCCAGCTGGGTCTCATTCAGGAGCCTTCCTGCCTATGCTCACTCAGTTGTCCCAATTATTCTCCCACTTTATTCCTCATTTTCCCCTCACCTTCCCATGCGTGTACCTCCTACCTCACACAAACCCATCCAGCTTGTCACACACACTGCCCAGCTGGCAGCACCTGGATGCTGCCCACCCTGGTGACACAAACCTTTGTGCAATTCACTTCTTTGTGCCCTGTCTACAATGGCAATGCTCATCCCTCCTGCCTGAGGCAGAAGGAGGGTTAGAAATTGAAGAATGGAATGCTCTAAGACAGCTTCCAAAGTATTATTAGCAGTTTCTGTCCCTGATGCCTTTTGGGAAAACCAAAGTGATAGAAGGAATTCTGGGAATCTCAGAGAAGAGGCAGCGAGTGGGAGAGGAGAGAAGGAAGCACCTGACAGAGCCCAATTGCGTGGGGCAGTGAAACAGAAAAGGAAAGGAGCACGGGGAGATGTTTTGCAGGCTGCTGCTGATTCCGGGGAGTCCTGCCCTGCTCTGTTTTCCACTCTCAGCCCCAACAATCTCGCTTTCAATCACAGACTTTCCCCTTTCCCCCAGTGCTCCCCAGGGAGGCCTCTCAGCCAGGGCCGGGGCAACCCCAACTATCACCCAAACAAGAGTTCTCTCTGCCCACTGCCTTTCTCTGTATTTTCCTCCTTCACAGGCAAACTCTGTTCAGAGAAACCCCCTGTCCCCTCCCACGCTCTCGCCCGCACCATCTGGTTCTGGTTTGCACCATGACGTGCTTCCTCTGGGGTTTATTTGCTTTTTTTAGCCAAACCCGAGAGAGGCAGAGAAATACCCTGTTTGCTTTGGGGATGAACCACCCACCCCCTCAAACCCGCTGACTTCATTTATTGGGGAGGTTTTATGTGGCGGGTTAGGGGAAGGTTGAGTTTTCATTTTGTTTTTGTTTTTCCCCTGTGAAGTTCGTAAATGGGTCCCTCACAGCATCTGCTGAGATGATGGAAAGCTTTATGAGGCTGTTGATTTTGACAACCATTATCAGGTGATAAGGCAGATCTGAGGGTTTGTGTGGGAGGGAGGCAGGGAGGGCACAGCCAGAGCACCTGGCAGCCACAGTCACCCTGTGCCTCAGTGTCCCCATGGCACCAAGAGGGCTGATCAGTGTGCACCCAGTGCCCCATGGCACCCAGTGCCCCATGGCACCAACAGAGCTGATCCAGGCCTGTCCCCAGGGCACCGGGGCCTGGCTTCTGTCAAGGGCTTTGTACACAAACCACTCCAGGGATGCTGAGTATCTGTGGTGCCTGCACCCCTGAGGTGCTCAGCAGGCACAGAAAGGGTGCAGTCCCCACAGGTGCAGGCCAGGGATGCCCACAGGCTTTAAGGCTGAGGGGCATCCTGGGACGATCCCTTTCCCAGCTCTTTGGCATGAGACACGAAGCCACAGAGAAGGCCCAGAGCCCGTCCCAGACTATTGCACTGAGCAGAGCAGGGAAGAGGAGCCAGACTGCCCAGCTGCCAGCCCAGCAGAGACACTCCTCCCCTGTGCAGAAATTCTTACACAGCACAGGTGACTCCACCAGGAGTCATCTCCACCTGCGGCAGGAGGAGTGGTCCCACAGCCAGTGCATTTTGGCAGAGGGATGCAGAATTCCCGCAGCCTTCCCCACCCGGTGATTGGCTTCATCATTACCTGTGAGCTTCTCAAACTCTGCCTGGGTCACAGCCACCGTGCCAGACGTGTGCCTGGGCTGCACAGCCCATTAATCCTCTTTGCTCCAGACTTGATTAAATTTAACATTAGGTTTGGATGAGTAATTTCATCCCGCAACACAATTCAAGGTGATAGATGAGACCACAAGCAGGTGATAACCCAGGCTTGACTCCCTCCTCCTGACAAAGTGGAGCTGGCCAGGCTGCACAAAGAGATTCAGTGCTGCTCCAGAGCTGGGCTTCCACTGGGAAGAGCCAAGGAATGGGGATTTCAACTGTCGTGGAAGGCCTGGCAGGAGGAGGGGGCTGGGTTGGGAGGGTTGCAGAGCCAGAGCCAGGCAGAATGGCTGGGATTGCTGTTTGTCCCCTGTGCTGTCCCCTGGAGCAGCTCTGGCACCAGCTCAGTGCCCATTCCTTGCCCTGCAGTGCCTCTCATGGACACCTCGGGAAGGAGTCGGCCTGGGCAGAGCTGCTCAAGCATCCTGGGCTGGGGGTGTTGGAAACACCCTCCAAAAGGGCATATTTCAGCCCAAATAACAACTCTGGGGTTACTGTGTAGCTTACTCTCCTTTCCTGTTACACAGCTGCGGTGCCATGTGCCTGGGGGGCTGGCACCTGAACGGGTTCACATCTACAAAACGCTCTGAAGAGAAGATGAAGATGTTCGCCAAAGCTACTGAGAGGCAGAAAAGGGCATTACCAAAGCCCTGACAAGACCACCCAGCCTGGCAGCAGCCCGTGCTGTGCAGCAGCCTCGGGAAGGGAGAGCTGGGGAGGCACCACTTCAAGGAGCAGCTCCCAAAGGTTCACCTTGGCACGCTCTGCGAGGGGGAGGCTGGCAGATAAACCTCAGCTTGTCAAAACACACAGCCAGACCTATTGGCCAAGCACAGCTCCTGGCTCTGTTCCACCTCCGTCTTCAGAGCAGGGTGGGACAGCAGGAAGGAGGAATATTTGATGTTAGCAAGGGCAGAGATGGCAGAGACCTGGATGTTGTGAGAGAGGAGAGCCACCAAAGAGTTAAAGTGTAAACAAGGAGAAGCAGGGAAGACCAGAGGAGAGCCTGGAGAGAAGGGCAGGATCCACATATTGGGGATTCCAGTTCAGAGAGGCAGAATAATTCCCCCAGCAGCCACGGTGGCTGCAGGGCAGAGCTCTGTGCAGGCTGAGGAGCCGCGCGGGACAAGGGGTTAATGAGAAAGGACGAGAGAACAGCACAAATAAAATCAGAAATGACATTCTGGCCAACAGAGCATCTCCAGGCTGGGGAAAAACCCAGAGACCTCACTGGGTTCTATTTTCTGTCCTGCCTGGGGATGAGCTCTGGGCTGAAACTTCACCTTTAATCTCATTCCTGCATTTGAACAGAGCTGCGGAGCCACAGCGAGGGTTTATCCAAAAGCCTCTGGATGAACCCACAGTTCTGCAGAGTTGATCATCCCACAGACCCCAAACAAGGTGCAGCAACTCATCCTTGGGATGCAGCTTCCCAGCTGAGGCACCTGCCCACAACTCTTTCCAAGAGAAGTCACTGATAGGCAACGCTGGTTTCTATCTCCAGCTCTCCCAAAGAATTCCTGGGTGACCTTGACAGAGTCCCTAATTGCTCTGTGCCTCAGTTCTCCACCCATAACAAAGAGATCATTAAAGAGCCATGAAATCACAGTGTAAGTTAATTAATTCAGCATTCATGAGGTCCCGGTACATGAAGGGGATGGCAGAGCACATTTGAATAGAAATATCACAGCCAGCCCCACAGGAGCTCGTCCATCCACACACCCCAGGGCTCACAGGGAGCCCAGAAGCAGCAGAGTCATGGTGGCCATCCAGCCAGGTTAATTAACCCTAGTCCCAGGTAATTAGGTAATTACCGTGGGTGCAGTTCCCTCTCTAACAGGCGCTCTCTCGTTCCCAGGTCAGGATTAGCTCATGCAGAGGGAGCTGGGAGATCTCTGCTGGGCACTGCAGACATTCCAGGGGCAGCCAGACCTGGCTCCATCGGAAATTCCTGCTGGAGCTGGCGTGGCAGGGCTTGGTTGCTCCTCTCAAAGAGAAATCTGCAGGGTTTTGTGTTCTCAGTTGTTACTGCGCTTGGTGCAGGCACACCATTCACTTATCCCAGTTAATAGAAATAAAAATTGTAGGAGAAAACACAGGGACGTTGCAGAATTGTTTCAAGGGGCACAACTCGAAGATGCAGTAACCACGGGTCTGATTTTTTTTTCTTTTGGGTCCTTTTAGATCCTTACTCATCAGGCTCTAAAAGAAAAGGGAATGAAGAAAGTGGGGAGTGTTGCAGAATTCAAAACCATCCCATTAATTATTGAGCCACTCTGGACACTGCAACAGGGTCTGCATTCAAGGGAGGTAGAATGAAATCAGGACAGTTCAGAGAGCAAGTACAAAATTCTCTCAGCATCCTTGAGAAAGACAACTGTTCCCTTAATATGTGGCCATTTAAAATATAACCCATGTCATTAGAGTTTCAAACAGGAAATTGGAGTAGCTCGTAAGGAAACATGAGAAGAAATGTACTTACAATAAAGACTCTCTTAAGCCAAAAGGACACCTAAAAAAGCAGCAAGAAGGATGTGAGAAGGATTATGAGCCCTCGGTCCCTTTAAAAGGAAGTTGTAGGAAACTTAATTGTGTTTCTTGTCTCTTCCTCTGAGGACAATGCGGAGATTTCTATTCTGGAAGCCCTGTGCAGGGGAAATCAGAGCGTGGCCTGTGCACACACCCAGGTCCCCCAGGAGGAAGTTATGGAGCGAGAGAGGAGCTTGTGGGCAGTAAATCAGCAGGGCCAGATGGTTTCACTGCGAGAGCAGAGGGATCACACACTGGAGCAGCCAGCACAGCTCCACGGGGCAGGGCAGGGCAGGGCAGGGAGCTCACCTGGGCTCTGCAATCCCCCAACAGCAGCCCATAAAGCCTCCCAGGGCTGGCTGGGGACAGCTCACTCAGACTCTGCTTGAGGACAAAGCAGCCCCGGAGCTGGATAATCCAGCACTGCCCATCCAGCGAGGCTGCCCAAGGGAAACAGCTCCTGCTGAACAAGGAACTGCTGAAAATTCTGTATGAACCATACAAGCTCAAGAAATTCACCCTGGTCCTTTTCAAAGCGGTGAATTTGGCCCTTGCACACCCAGCCAAAATAAGTGAGGCTACTAAGGGTTGTGTTTGGGGTTGGCTCACCTGCCTGGGGCTATGGGAACTCAGTGAATTCCACCAAGGAATCAGCCACTGGACAGTGCTGGCCAGAGCAAGGCCACCAGTCATCGGAGGGAGTCAGGATGTGTCCTTTGTATCCTTTCTCATTTTCTTTCAACGGACAGAGTTGTCCAGATGGAAAAGAACGGTGTGAATTCCACCTTCCCTGAGGGAAAACACACCTCAGCTGCTGTCAACACTTGTGATTTATAACCAAAGTCTTTGGGCACTTAGTGGGTTTCTCAAAGCCTGCACTCCTGGAGTCAAGTGCCTACATCTGAGACCTGCATCTTTCTCACTCTCAAGGAGAATTCCTGGCCTTTGAGTTTATAGAAAAATTTGAAAGCAGAACTGTTAGAATGTCAAAGTGAAGGAGTAAAACAGCAGAACAACGTAAACAAAGTAGAAGGAAACAGTGCTCCAAATGTCTGTGTTTAATTTTCCTGACTTTCATGCCAACCTCCAGGTTTTGGGTGCCTGACTCCTGAATATTGGAGCACTTCCAGTTGACAGCACAAGAGCCTGGCGTAGACATCGGTATAACCCAGCCCAGCAGCTGCCAAAAATGACAGGGAATGTTCACATTCCTTTTCTTTTTTCTGAAGAGCAGAAGGAAAAGACAACAAAAAAATGGACTCCAGGGATGCAGGAAATGCAGGGGTTGAATGGGGAACCTTCTCTCCAGGTGGAGGCTGCACGCTCCATAATTTGATTCTGAAAAGCAACACTTTAGAGAGCTGCATTTGTTGGGGTTTTTTTTTTCAGAAGAAAATATTGACAGTGCCTGTCAGCAACTTCCCAGAGGGGTGCAGTGTCAGAGCACATCAGCCTATTGGAAATGAAAAACCAGATGCAGAGTCTGAGGCCTGGGAGCAGCAAAGCTTCAGCAGCAGCCCAGGGTCTGTGCATGCTAATTCAGTTTAAAGGAACACTCCTGTGCTCTTTGCTTTCCAGCAAACAGCTGTGGGGATTTTTTCCCCTTTTAGCTTTTTGTAAGAGTAGTTTAGAAATAAATACTCCACATAGAGATTTTGGGCCAGATTTACCCAGTTCTTTAGATTACAAAGGACTGAGAAACATGCTTAGCAGTATTTCGAACAACACTGAAATGAATGAAGTGCTTGACTCCTTTAGGCTTTAGGGGATTGTTCAGCATATAGGAATATTTCCACATTTCTGGCCTATTCTCTTATTTACCAGCTATATAGAGAAGTATTTGGATTTTCTCCAAAAGCAAACTCATTGCTGTTTAGGAAAAGCACAGGCAGGACTACGGAAACCTGGAAGTTACGGTTCTTTCATCGAGGAGAAGTCCCACAAGGCAGGAAAGGACCTGCAGTGTTTGCCATCCTCCCATCACAGACAGAGCTGCACACCTGCCTCAGACTGACCAGGACTCATCTTAAAGATAATCTGGATTTCTCACACTGCACGACCACAGGAAGGTCCCTCTAGAACTGCATTACCCTGAAGCCAGAGAAGCATCTCCTCAATTCCAGCTGAGATTCTCCCATCCAGTTTGTACCCCGACCCACCTTTGCTGGTGCTTAACCTCACTCACACAGAGAGGTCCCCCGGACAGGAGGTGCCCAAGGGAGGCCCTGAGCCCTGGCTCTGCTGCTCGTGCACAGGAGGAGGCAGAGCCTTGGCACGGAGAGCTGGGACCCAGCTGGGACCCAGCAGTGGCCTGTCCTTCCCTTCCATCTGCGGGGAACTGCCACTTCAGCAGCCAGGCTGCAACCACCAGCAGCCTCTCCCCAGGGCTGGCTAACACAATCCAACATGACATAACGTGGTGACAGGATTCCCAAGAGAAGTCACCCCAGCAGAGCACTCTCCCCTCTGGAAGCAGCTTTCCCTACAAGTCCATGTGCCTCCACTGCAGTCCCCAGACTCAAATCCTCCATCCTTGCAGCAATATTCCACCCATTCCCAGTGTTCCATCCTCGCTATGTGTATGTAGAAGTCCTATTTCCCCATGACCCAGCACTGACAAGGAAGGAGGGTAGAGATGTTTTGCCAGGGTTTGCTTCCTTCCCCTCTGCTCCTGCTGCTCCTGCCTGTCCCCGCAGTGATGGATGGCTATTGGTTCTGGCTTCATCCCACGGAGAAATCTGTCACCTCATGCCAGCGAGAGGTGACAGCAAATCCATCAGCATGGAGACAGCACTCACTGGCAGATTGCTTTCAAGGCCACTGGGGGCTGGATTCTTCTTTGCCTCCCACCCCTCTGGTTCCTCTCCTCCCCTGTTTTACACAAGTCTTAGTAAATCTTTATTTGAACAAACCCATTTGGCCCCTGTGCACAATGTGGGTTGCACACCCAAACTGGAACAGCTTTGAATTAGTGTGTTACTGCCTTGCCCAAAAGAAAAAGAAACAAAAAGGAAAAGAAGAAGGAGTTTTCCAAAGTCTAGGTTCCAATTCCACCTGAGTTCCCAGGGGTTCATCAAGTCCAACAGCACTGTTTGACCCAGAGGGGAACGTTGGTCCAGTGGCAGCTTCTACTGAGGGCAGTCTCAGGATGGAAATGCAGAGCATGCAATAAAGGAGGACACTGGCAAATGAAACTACAGCTGAGAGAAATGGAGTAAAGTGTTTCTCCATTCTACACAGCACCTGCCTTGTTCAGCCTCTGAAATGCGGGACTCGGTGTAGGACAGGAGCATCCCAGGGCTGCCACGTGGGCAGAGAACACCAGAACTCCTGGACTGTGCCACTGTCTCCCTCTCTGCTGGTCTCACCTGACCTCTCCATGCCTCAGGCTTCCCCCAGGACAGGAAGATTTATCCTCCTGGAAGTGCAAACTAAGACTTTATCAGCTGGTACTTACAAAGCTGTTTGAGATCTACACACAAAAGGCCCTAATAAAGCATCATGATTACAGCCACATTCACTTCATTCTCTCCCAAACACCGTGAGGTGATTATTGCCTATGTGACAGCGGTACTTAGAGAAGGAGTCAGTGGCAGCCTGGGCTTGCCTGGCTCTCCAGAGCAACTGGTACTGGGAGGGCTGAGGCTGTTCAGCCTTCTCCACCCCCGAGGGCAGCCAGCAGCATCAGCATTAATGAAGAGCAGCTTCTGCTTTTGCTCTGCCTGATTGCGAAGGCACAAAGGGACATCCTGGTGATTTGGAATTGCTTCTGACACGGAGCTTACACAGAGAAAGGGCCAAAGGTGGCAGTTTGGAGCCAGCAATGCCCCGTTTCCCCTGGACACCAACAAACACCTCCTGGTTTGACACAGTGCTGCAATCTGCACAGAACATCCCCGCTGCACACAGAGCAGGGCAGGCTGCCAAGCTGACTGCAAAATTCCTGGCCGTGGTCCCCGTGGCCTCCGGGGATGTGGCTGGGGGGAAACACCTGGATGCAGCCCAGAGGAGCTGCAGCAAACGCCCTGCAGGTTCCAGGCCAGGGCCAGCACCCAGGGAGAGCCCGCTGGACTGCAGGCTGCCAGCGCAGGGTGATTTATGGATCTCTGCAGATGACAGGTTCCAGCCACAGGGCTTCGGAGCAGAACCCTGGAGCCTGCTGCTTCCTTAAAGGGGCAGCTCTGCTGCAGCACTGCAAACTTCCTGTAAAGTCAACTGCTTTGGCATCTTAATATTTTAAGTGCTGACCCCTCATCGATTCTGTTCAGTCTTTTAAATCTTTAATTTACTTACTTCTTTGGGTTTTAAACCTTGCCTGCAATTGCAGCTAATTAAAAAGCTCATTAGTTGGCATCCTGAGCTGATTCCCTGGGCTTTATGTACTGTACAGCTTGCCTCCTGAGAGTCTGAACCATGGCTGGGATTGCTCAGCTTGTTTCCTACCTCCCCAGCTTTATGAGGTGTTCCATATTTTGGAAGACTGTTCCCCTTTCCCCTGATTTTGTTTTAAACCACCACTTGCTGCAGCCTGCAGGAAACTCAGAGCCACTCTGGCTATCCACAGTAGCTGTGTCACAGATTTATTTATAGCTGATCTTCCCCCTTGTGCAGAGCTGAGACCTCCCCAGACTTGCAGCCCCTTTTTAAAAGGGGAATTGTGTGTAGGCAACAAACATCCCAAACAGATTAATTTCCATCACTACATGCAGGGCTTGACTTCAGCTCAAATGCACTGTTTACATGCTCAGTAGGAAATTCCATCCTCCTCAAAGACAAACACCAAGGGCTAAAGCCAGAGACAGAAAAAGTGGGTCTCACACACCCCATTCACAGACCCTACAATACAATTTCTAGAGCAAAACACCACAATACATTTCTGAAGTAGACAAAGGGTGGCATTCATGTCTCCCATCCATAAGAATTTGCTCCCTAAACTCAGTTTAGGGATGGGTGGCTTCAAAGCCAGTAAACATTTCCCTGGTGTAGCACTGATAAAACCACAGTCTCAGCCAGTTCTGGGGAATATCTTGCCAGAAGATGTAAGCTTTGGGAGCAGTCAAATCCATGCCTTAAACTCAGATGTGTCCACCCAACAGCATCGGGAAACCTCTCCTCAAACCCACGCTATTACCTATTAGCCCCAGTTTTTATTTGGAAGATACAATAAATCAATTTTCATTCCAGTACATGCTGCCATGGCCACGTCTCTCTGCCTGCCCTCATTTCCCACATCCCTGCTCCCTTTCTTCCCCAGCTCTCAGCCTTTGCAGCTTGTCACAGACAGCCTCTGTCAGGGCACTCTCATGGCACCAGGGCCCCAAACGGAAACTGGAATATGGAGCTGCTCCCTCACAAATTCCCCTTCTCCTCCCCTTCCTTGTCACCATCTGGCTGCTCTGCCTTCCAACAAACCCAGCAGCTCTGCTCCCTGCCTGGGGAAGCTCCCGCTTTCAACTGTGCTGGAGAGCCCAAAACGTGGTTCCAGAGCCTGTTCCAGGGAAGGTTTGCACAATAAAGTTCCAGAGGAAGCTGTGATTACAGAGCGGAGGTTTGGGAGCAGCTGAGACGCCCCCAGCCCCGGCTGCTGCAGGAATGTGTTAAAGCCCATCCGGGAAGGAGCAGGCCTCCTGCTTCCTGCTGCCTCTGCCTGCCAGGAGAGCCAGGAGCGGTGGCAGGAGCAGGCACCAGAGCTAGACTGGAGCTCAGGCGGCGGGGATTGGCTTTGGCAGCAGCCCAGTCCTCATGTTTTCATTTTACAAGGTCAAAACCAAACCCACCTCTGGTTTGGGGTTTGCATTCATGCCTACAGAAACAGGAGAGGATTTTAAACTTAGCAAACCCCAGCTTCCCCACACACACCCCACACATCCCCTGTCTTCCCAGCTCACTGGCTTGTGACCAGCAACATCTAAAATAACCACCTTCTCCTTCCCTAATCCCTGCCTTGCTTTTAGGACTGGAAATAGAATAAAGTAAAGCCAAACAGACCAAGTCCATACTCAGAGCAGCCCAGCAAATCAGGCTGAAAGCACATGATGTTTGTCAGAGCCTGGGGCTGGAGCAGCAGAAGATGTTACGGGTCAGAACTGAGGTCTCTGGCAAAGCCCAGCAGCTGACCAGGGACACAAATTTATCCAGTGCTTCTTCACGTGTTATCTGGCCACAGCCACACTGCTGAGACTCTTGGTCCCGTCATCACCAAGAGCAGCCCTGTCTCTTGTTTTCCAGGAGAAAAATCCCTGGAAACTCTTTCCTCCTATCCACACCGTCACTCCGCTCTGTGCTGGGCAGGACTTTTGCAGGACAGGACTGTGCACTTCTCATCCTCACGCACTTTGTGAGTGTCAGCTGGAGGTGAGGCTGTGCTGCAGGCAGCACTGAGCCTGCCTGAGGCCGGGAGCATCCCCTCCCTTCTCCCTTTGCTTTGCTTTTCCTCCTTTCCTTCTAGAACACAGCAAGTGAGCTGTTACTGTCGGGCTGGCCCAGCACAGCTCCTTTTGGCAGCCCTTGGACCTCAGCCAAGGTCTGTCCCGGGGGATGTCGGGAACGCTTTGAAAATTAAATCTCCCAAGAACTCAGGAGGCTGCAAATGCCACGATGCTGCCTGACCTTGGGTTAAACCCAGCGGAAGAGGAGCAGCAGCGGCGGCGGCAGCGCTGGCCTCGGGTAACTCCCGGGAAGAGCTGCCCTGCAGGGAGCCGGGCAGGGAGAGGCCATGGGGACAGGGGTGGGGACAGGGGGAGGCCGTGGGGACAGGGGCTGGGCACGAGCGGGGAGCCAGGCAGCAGAGCTGCCACTCTGCATTAGCCCCGAGAGGCCTGAGCAGTCTGTGCCACACGGTCGGGTTTTGCTCCAGACCCTTTGATGCCTTGTGAGAGTCACATGCGTTATTCTCACACAGGCTTTAAATGAACTCCCAGCGTCAGGAAAACGGCATCGTCTGGACGAGTGCCGAGGGATCCACCCCACTGCTGTCCTCAGCACACACAGCAAGTAAATGTGAGCCTGGGGGTGTAAAGGTGCACTGCACCAACACAGCACAGACCAGCACACAAAACCACACCTCTCCTCTTTGCCCCCTGCCCAGCAAAGCCCAGCGCCCAGGGTATCTGTCCCCACTCTATTCTCAGCTGCCTTTATCCCTTGTCCACATTCAACTCCTGACCTGGGTGAAATACCAGGGGGTCTGATCCCTTGCCACTCCAAAATCCTCCAGGACAGAGAGAGGTCTTGTCTCTCAGGGATAGAGAATTCTAAAATGAGCCTTGTCATTAAGGCACCTGGGACATCCCCTCTTTCATGTGCTCTCTGAGCAGCACTGTTATTGTCCAGGCAGCTCCAGGCACCAGGGAAGGCAAAGAGCTCCTCTGCTGGGAGGTGCCCATTCCCTGAGGAGTCAGGCAGCAGGGATGTCTCAGGATGTCTCTGCCTTTGTACACAGCCAGTGCTCTGACATGGAGATGGTGCAGCTCTTGCAAAGTCTCCCCTGGAGATGGTATAGCCAATGAAACCTCTTTAGCTTCCCCCGTCACCATAGAAGTCCAGGGGGGGCTCAGGAGGGATTGATGGATGGATCCCTGCAGATGCACTGGGATCAAGTCCATGTGCCCTGCCCAGCTCGGCTGTGCCAGGCTGTGCCAGCAGTGAGCACCTCGTTCTGCCCCTCTGCAGAGCCCCTCTCCAGCACACTCCCCGTGCCCCCTGGAGCTGGGTGATTATTTTTGTCTCGGGCCAGAGGCCCGGACGCTTCTGAGTGTCGCGACATTTGTGCAGCATTTCTGCCACCCTCCCTCCCCTCTCAGCCCCAGAGAGAGGATGCAGATGGAACTGCCCAGCCACCCTCTGCTCCAGCCGGGCAGATTTGTAATTAGGACTCTCTGCTATTATCCCGTGACAGCTGAGCGCGGTATCCAGGCAGCCCCGAGGCCACAGAAGGAATGTGAGGGTTTTTAAGGCAGGAGGCAAGACGCGAGTGCTTTTCAGCCGTGCCATATTGTGCCAGCCCTGGTGACAACATCCCACCTGCCAGGCCCCATTCCAAGGGCACTGCCAGGGCAGGAGGGCAATGGAAGAAGAGGAGGAGGATAGGTGGCAGCTACAAGGGGGTGGGTGTGGGGAGGATACCTCAGTGACCATCCCAGCAATTCCTCCCGGGACACAGCCAGCTCTGTCTGCTGAGGCAGCCGGGACAGTCTGGGGGAGCAAGGGGGCAGAGGGTCCAATTTCAGAGCTCGTCCCCACTTTGGGGCCGCGGTGGCGCCTTCCAGGCTTCCCCTGCCGCAGTTCAGATTCCTGCGGGTGACACATGGCCCTGGAGCACAGCCAGGGCAGCCAGGAACAGCGCAGGGGGAGCAGGTGCCACCATCCCTCCCCAGCCTCCCTCAGCTTTCTGCACACCCAGCCAGCCTTCCTAAAACACAGCCCTCCTGCTTTCAAAAGTGGCTGGAGCCAGGGGTCTTTCCAAATCTGTTCTATTGCCAAGCCTTCAGAGAGGTCAGGGAGGAAGATGCTCCCACTCCTAAGCTCCTTCCTCGCTCTGCTGCTGTTGCCAGAGCTGTGGCACCTCAGCCTGTCTCTTCTGCTCCAGTAATTCCCAGCCTGCTGGCACACGGAGAGGGACAATGCAGAGAACAGACGCCGGCTGGGTCACAGAGCAGCGAGCAGATCTGCGAGTCCAGGGGACAGGCAGCTTGCACCAAGTGCACGCCAAACCCTGGGATTTGGGATCCAGTGTGTCAGGATGGGAAAAATCAGGCTGCCCTTCATACAAAGCCAGGACTCTCAATGCCCCCAGACGCTCCAGCCTTGCTGTTCTAGACTGTGCTGCTTCAAAGCATATCAGACTTTGGAACAGGCACTAAATCTGTTAGACAAGCAGTAAGGACAAGCAAAACCCAATCCAGGCCATCACAGACAGCCTCTACCATCCACAGGCTGTGCATTAGTCCTGGAAGGCTACAGAAAATCAACAGGGGCCAGCAAGAGATGTAAACAAACAGTAAACAAACCCCAAAACCCGAGAGCTGCCATCTCCCACCCCTTTAGCTGCACACACTCAGTGATCCCCAGCCAGTACATTTATTCCTGCCTTTCCAATGCAGTTCCCATTGTTGCTGGCTTGAGCGTGTTAAAATACACTATTTGCTTCTGGCTGGAGACCTTGGTGCAGCTTCCCCTCCTGGCCCCACAGATCAAACAGGGATGGTCTCTGCCCTCAGAGCAGAACAAGCCACATTCAGAAGGGGCAGGGGAGAGCGAAGAAGGGTTCTGGAAGGTTTAATGCCCCAAAGCACCATTGGCCCTCCTGCACAGCCCTTCTGCCAAGGCTGGAGGAAGTGAGTCACTGCTGGGGCTGGAGGGGGGCTTGGAGTTTCAGTCACCCCCTGGAATGGCCTGGAGCAGGGACAGGCTCTGCCCAGGGATCAGCCAGCATTTGATTCCTGTTTGTGTCCCAAATGAATCACTCCCAACAGCTGTGGCCGTGCCTGACTGTGCTCCTCATGTGCTTTTTATTAGCTGGGAAAACGAGGCAGGCTGCTCCAGCAGCAGGAGTTTGCCTTGTGGCAGTGGGGGAGAGCAGAGGGGAGAACCTGGGAAACCCCACTGGGCTTTCCCCCTGCACACAGGTGCTGGTCACTGGGAGTGGGAGTGGACACCCCTCACAGGCTCACGGGGGTGCCCTTGGCCCCCTTCCACACAATTTTCTTCTCCATTCAGCTTTCCAAATGCAATCCTGGGTGTGTTCTGTAGTCAGACTGACTCCCACATACACACACAGCTATTCCTCAAAAGCCAAGCCCTTTGCTGGCAGAGCCAGCATTTCAAGGAGTATTTTAAGAGGCCACTGAAGGCACAACCCAGAGGAACCTTCCTATTCAAAAGCTGTAGCAGCAGGCGTTACCAACAGCACGGTGCAGCCAGGAGGGAGCCACGGCACGATGGAGGGAACAAGGGCCCTCAGCAGCATGAGAACAGCCTGAGGAAAAAAGCCCACACAAAAGAGATGGAAAGTTCCAGCCCCTGTGTGACTTCAGGGAGCTGTGCCTCAGTTTCACCCCTCCTGCTAAGCTGAGGTCAGGGTGATCTGGGGGGACAGAACAGCTCTTAAAGCTCTTTGGTGTGCTCAGAGGAAAGGAGCTCCAGACAAGCAAAAGTGTGGCTATTGATAGAAAGAGCACGAAGGGAACAGCCCAGGCTTCACTCCCCTCCTGCCTGGGTCACTCCCTGTTGGGAAAAATGCTAGGGTTGTGCTTTCCACCTCAGCCAAAAATAATCAGCGAGCTGCAGGGGGTAGAGGGCCTGGGGAGGGAGAGAGAATTTCTCTTCTCAGGCTGCCAGAGCAGAGAGGCTGCAGCACATAATGAGAAATGCATTCCTTCCCCACGCCTTCCCTCCTCCTGCAGCCACCTCTTCACAGGAAAACCGTGTGGGCCTGCTCCAAAAGCCACAGGAGTGTGAAGCCCAAGCCAGTGGTTCTCTGCTTCCCTTTGAGACAAGGAGTCTCCAGACTAAAACAGGATGTTTAGCTTTACTCGCATCGCTGCTCTCCCAAACACAGCTCGGGGCAAGTGGGGAACACAAGTTTTGAGGGGACACGAGTGTGCACACACAGCCTTATCTGTGCTGGGGCTAACTTTGGACATACACAGAAATTCATTCTCAACATAGTCCCTGTGCTTTCACCACTAATAAAACCAAGTTTGTGTCAGAAGACAGCTGAGGTGTGGCCTTAAGCACATTTCTGCTTCCAGTTTCCATTTTCCAGAAGATGTTCCTGGGGCTGCTGACACAGCCCATGTCCTGCAGAGCTGGACTCGCCTGGACTATTGCAATTTGCTGTCTCCAGCATCCCACTGCAGACCCCTGTCTGTGGCTGTTGTTTCAATCCCCACGCTTCCTCCCCTTGGCCAGGGCCTTGGCTGCTCTGCAGAGGATGTTCAGGAGAGAAGCACAGGTCAGAACCACCCTCTGCCTTGGAGCCCCCGGCCTCAGCCCCTCCTGTGCACGTCGTTAGTGTCAGGCTGGAGGATGCCAGGCAGAGGAAGCCTTCAAGGAGCTCGGGGCTAATTGACAGCGCCTCTGAGGCAGCAGCAGTGCCAGGAATCAAACTGCTGTCCCCAGGGAGTGGCGGCAGAGCAGCAAAACCCTTCCTCAGCGGCAGACGAGCTTTTCCATTTCCCTGGCTTCAAGTCTTGCTTCTGTTCTCCCCAGCGTCTGCTGTGGCTCCAGCCGCGAGTTCCAGGGAAGCCCAGCTGCCTCAGCAGGTATGGTCTCATTAATGAGCAATTAGCTCCTAGCCTAATTGGGCAGCAGAATGGCTAATGAGCCCAGCCGTGGTTGTCTGTGCCCTCATTATCCTGTGCTCAGTCAGAGGTAACACTGAACTTCTGTCCCATTTCCGTCATGCCACCATCAGAGCCCTGGCTCAAAGCTGCCGTGTGCCAGCGCTCCCTGCCTTTCAGAGCTCCAAAGCTGATGGTTTGTCTTATGTTTCCTCTAGCAGGCCTGGAAAAGCTTCCCTCACCTCTGCACTGCACAGCCACATCCTCCCTCCCTTCTCTGTCTCCTGCTCTTTCACTCAGGAAGTTTCTGATCTCTCTTCCCTGTGCTTATGTTTGTGAATACAGACACACACAAGTATTTAACTGTTTGTCCCTGCCCACGTAAATATTTGTATTGTCACACGCATACAAGGCTGAGACTCGTGCAAAGGAACAAGGGCTGTGCTCACCTGCCCGAGCTGGCTGAAAACATTTCCAGTGCAACCCAGCACCCTCAGCACCCAGAGGGAAATCCTGGCACCAAACTGGGCAGCAGTGGAAAGAGGGCAAGGTTAGCCCAAATCTTTGTTTTGCACTCTTAAGTCAGAAATCTTCAGGAGTCCTAAGTGACTTCCAGGTGCAAATCACAGAAGCCTTTTTTGATATGCTCTGCTTTAGATTCTGAGTTCAGGGGTTACCGGTGGTTGGATTTTAACAGGACACATGAAAACTGTACAGTTAACCAGCAGAGCTCTAGAATGTATTTTTCTTTCCAGCACTTGGATTCAGAGACCTCATGTGAAAAGCGGCACATGACCCTTAATGAGAGTCAGGGCTTTTTTGGCTGTTTTTAGTACTTTGGTTTTGGTTTTTTGGTTTCTGGTTTGTTTTAAGTCTTATCCAGCTGCTGGACTCTGGCTAATCCAGGTCATATTACCAAGATGTGAAATATTTCATAGCTCTACCTGCAGCAAAGAACCGTGTTCCTTCCAGGATTGATTATTCCAACTTCCTGCTGCTCCTGATAAGCCTTTCCAGTGGCTGCTGATGGTTTTAACCATGGCTTCTTCTGCCTCCAGGGCCCTTTCTTATATTAGATTATCTCAACATATCACACCCGCTTTTTAGTCGCTTCACTGCCTCCCTGTTAAGCACCAGAATGATTTTTAACCGCTCTTTTGCCCTAGAAGGGCTTGTCTGACCTTGTTCTACCCCGGTAGCAGTTCCCCTCCTGGGTGCTCCATGAAAGCAGCCAACACAGGGATCCATCACCTCCACATCTCTGGCATTGTGGGACACCTCCAGGCCTGCCCTTTTCACTGAGCATTTCTACTTTAGAGCTGTACATTTTTGGAACCTACACATTGAAAATCCAGACAAAACTTACTAATTTCTCATCTTTTATGCAAATGTTTTACCACTGCCTTTCCTGACAGTCCTGAGAGCGTGGGCCAGCCTGATCCCAGCCAGAACAAACCCCTCAGCACAGAAAGAACAGCTCTAGGAAAGGAGCTGGGGTTCCTGCACCAGGGCTAATGATGCTGTCAGAGCAGGCACAGCTCTCAGAGGCAAAAGCATCCCTTAATGTTTTACACATCTGGAGAAAAGAAAGAATGGGTCAAACCCCCCTTTTTAAGTACTGAGGGGTTTTGGTTTTTTAGGTCAAAGCCTCTCAACATCGCTTCATTCTTGCCCAAGCTGAAGGCAAAGGTAACCAGACTAAAATCCAACACACATTTCATTTAGGACACATGAGCAAACTGTTTTCACCATGACTTCCCAAAATTATGTTGACCCCCCTCAGAATCTTTTCCACTGAAGATCTCAGAACATTTAACAACCCTTAATGCAAACTTCATACCACTCTCAGGTCTGCAGAAGAGGAACTGAAACACTGAGAAAGGCTGAGCCAGCAGTGGCAGATAAACCTCCTCATAAAAACATGCTGTGCATTGAACCATCCACAACCTCCACCAGTGTCTTTAAAGGGCTCATTTAATGAATGGAACGAATGCTGGAACACAAGCCAGTTAGGGAAGCTTCTCACGTCTTTTCCCAACATGTGCTGAAATCCTTCCTTGCTATTGGGAAAAGAGAAGCACAGTCATGTGCACGGGATTGATTTCCCAGAAGTCCAGGACTGCATAATCCCAGGCATTCCACCGGGGCAGGCAGCAAATGGATTATTGTGTGCATTTTTGCCAGCCTTGCCTTTACTGTGGGCTCCCCACAGCGTTTCTTTTTAAAAACCCTTTTGCACAGCCCTGTTTGTACCTCCGGGCTCACCCACCTACTCTTGCTAATATTTTATTTATTGCATCCTCACCCTGACAAGTGAGCTGCTTCCCCAGTCAGCGCTCATTAGACTGGGTGTCTCTCCAGAGGTTGTGTGCACACGGATCCAGACAGAGCATGGATGCGCTCTGCAATGCACAGGAAGCATTCCGTGTCCATCCAGACTGCCCAAAGACCACAGCCCTGAACAGATGTATTTTACCCACAAGTCCAGGTATCAGAAGAATTATTACTGCATTTCACTGACAGCACAAGATAACAACAGACTGGCCAAGCCTATGTATTGACACTGGAAAGAGCAATACAAAGGAAGAGACCTAAGGGGAACTGTTCCTTTTCCCTCCCTCTGCTGTGTTTCCAAACACTGATTACTGGCTCGGGGTTGAACCCTGTTGATCTCAAAGTCATCTCTCTGCCTTTGAAACTGGCAGGAAGTTTACCCAGCTGAAACTGCAGACTCTGGGTTTCCGTTTCAGGGGGAATTCATGGTTGGTTCTCTTTTTTGCATCTTTGAACAAAAGTGGAGCTGAGGTGAAGCTGTGAATGTAGAACGGGGAGCTAAATAGTGGTTGGGGGCCTTGCAGGAAAAGTTAAATGAAAGGGCAGTTCTGGAAGCAAGAACGATGGAGTGCAGTCCAAGGAAATGTCTCCAGAAAATAAGCAGTAAATCTTGTTCACTGCATATAAGAAATCAATATTGCCATTGGACCAGGGACATCAGAAACAGCAGAAAGGACTTTCATACTGAAAAAAGTATTTACAGTACAGGAGAGCTCAGACAAGCGAACAGAGAGCTGCACTTCACCCAGTGAACTCAGTCATTACACAGAATTAACAGCAGCCATTTCTCAGCCATTAAAAACAACAGGAATAGCCATGACACGTTTGGGGCAGGGCAGCTCCTGTCAGAGCAGGTCAGGAACAGCAGGAAGCCCCCACTCCTGTTTCTGAACTCCTCCATTCTGTGGAACCTGTGCTCTGCCAATGCAGCAGAGCCCAGCCCTGGCTGCCCAATACTGTCTGACAAGGCCATTGATCACTCAGCACATCTCCTGATAAATGACACCTCCAGGACAGGCCCTGACAGCCAATCTGGCATCCCCCAAAGGCTCCCTCTCAGGGGCTGCCACAGCCCAACCAAGGAAGCCAAGAAACCCAGAAGAAAACTCCTCGTGCCACCTCCCAGCTGCTGGGTGGTGTGGAAGAAGAAGGCTGCTGAGAGCTGGGGAGTTATATTAAATATTATTGCACGGCTTGTGTATTTTTCAAGTTCAAGAGTGGAGGCCATCTAAAAGAAACAAATCCTCCCAGCGCAGCTGCCCTGTGTTTATATCCCCGAGTCCATAGAAGGCATCCCAGGCACTGCTCGGAGGGAGGGACACGGCGGCAGCAGGAGCAGGGCAGTCACACACGGGCACGCAGCTGCCAGGAGCCCAGACAGGAATTCCCAGCCCGCATTCCCCGGGACAGAAATGTGCACACACACACACACAGCTCCCTTCCAAGGTCCGGGTCTCCCAGCTCCTAACGTGGAACAAGCAAAGTAAAACAGAATTGGGACCGCTCTGCACGGCCAGATAAAGCCAGAAAGTGCCCACCCGGGAGGGGGAAACAGGAAGAAGCAGCCGGAAAGTTTTGGCGCAGGGATTTATATTTGCAAACCAAAAGAAACGCAAGGAAAGCCCCAGCCCTGCAGCGCTGTGTGGGAGCAGGTGCCCCCATCCCAGCGGGCTCTCCTTCCCTGCGTGTGGAAGTCTGCTCTCTGTGAGTTCCCACGCAGGACACAGACAGATGCTCGCGGGTTGAACTCCTTTTTCCCGAGGATCTGCTGCCATCCTGTGGCAAATCCTGCAACGGCTCCTGGGGCCTCCCGGGCACAGGGACAGCCCCGGCCAGCCCCTGCAGCTGCGAGGGAGCGGTCAGTGCCCGGGGCAGTGCCCGGCTCAGTGCCCACGGTCAGTGCCCACGGTCAGTGCCCGGGGCAGTGCCCACGGTCAGTGCCCGGCTCAGTGCCCACGGTCAGTGCCCACGGTCAGTGCCCACGGTCAGTGCCCACGGTCAGTGCCCGGCTCAGTGCCCGGCTCAGTGCCCGGCTCAGTGCCCACGGTCAGTGCCCGGGTCAGTGCCCGGGTCAGTGCCCGGGTCAGTGCCCACGGTCAGTGCCCGGCTCAGTGCCCACGGTCAGTGCCC
>VWZT01010080.1:75116-108153 GCA_013397055.1 Pachycephala philippinensis
CGGCAGCGCCGGCAGCGGGGCCGGCACCGGCGGCGTGGGAGCGGCCGCCTGGGCTGAGCCGCTCGGGGCCTGCAGCACCTGGGGCTGCGCCTGCAGCACTTGCTGCTGAGCCGAGGAATCCGAGTCGCTCTCATTGTCCTGGGGGCTGGGAATGCTGGGGGACGTGCTCCGGTTGTCCTGGTCGATGTCCTTGGGGTCACTGCTCCCCTCGTCGTTGACGCTGCGGCTGTCGGAGCTCTCGCCTTCGCCCTCTCCCTCCGAGGGGGAGTTTGGCCTGCTGATCTCCTGTGGGGAGAGGAACGGTGAACACTGTGCCCAGGAAAAGCACACCAAGACATTGCCGGTGTGCCACAGGATGGGGTCTATCACACGTGCTGTGCAGACAAAGCTGCAGGCACCCTTTGAACCCCACAGGGCCTCTACGAGCACAGGAACACAAATATCCAAGGGAGGTACAGAGGCAGCAGAGCCAGCATCCTTTCCACAGTGCCCAGGGGCAAGAGGAACAAATTGAAATACAGGAGGGGTCCTGCTGAACACAGCAAAACACTTCTTCACTAAGAGGGTGACCAGCAATGGAGATTGGTCCTGTGACAACTCCAGTGGTGGTCTTCTAACTTGTCACAGAAGGCAAAAACCCAAATTTAAATTTAAAAAAAAATGGAGGAAAGGAGTGGAAAATAATCCAAGTGTACTCCTACATGGCTGATATTAAAACAACAAAAAAAAACAACTCCTGGATTTACCCTGCATCACTCCACTGTTTTCAGCAGAAGGAACACATTATAACATTGGTCGCTTTCCAGCCACAGATTAAGTTACAATTTGCTGTGGCTTAAATTGATTTCATGTTTTTGGTTTGTTACCGGATTTGCACCCCCTCCCCACCTCAAACCATTCTCCTAAGAGGAAATACTCCTCTCTGGGACTCACTTGAGTTTTGGATTTTTTGGCATTGGACCTGTCAGGTTCTTCCGTGTCGGACGCTGCCTTTTCCCGCTGCCTCTTGGAGTTCTTGAGAGGAGAAGACACCTCTTCTTTTATCTTCTGCCACAAAGGACGCAGAACACAACAGTTAGCAGTGGTGTAAATGCAAAAGTAAGTTGAGTGTAGGCCAGTGCCACCGTATTTAACACAAATTAAGGGGCAGGAGAACTCAGGAGTTGACATAGTATTTAAGAGCAATCCAATACACATCAAACTAGTAGGAAAAAGCAAAGTGAATCTTCATCTCAAGGGATGTTTTAAACAGAGCTGTGCAGGACCAAACCCCATCAGGAACTCACAGCAGATCAACTGGGCCAGGTAACCCTTCTAACAGAGACCAGTTATCAACTGGTGCAAGATGGAGCAAGAATTTCTGCAGGAGACAGGATAAGCCTCTTTCTGCTACATGAAAGTCTTGCTCTACTCTTGGTATTTTGAGAGGAATATTGTTAGATCCCCTCAAATACAGGGCTAACAGTGAGTAGTGATTCTGAGATTACTACCTTCTCCATGCCCTGGAACAGCTCCGTGCATCACATAATTACCTAACTTCAAATTCTGCCAAGTTTTCAGTTTTAAAATGTGAAAACTTGCTCCATACTCCAGTTTTGACTTTTTTTTTAATATTTATTTTTAACTTGCTACTTTTCAATTCACACTGCTTAATGGTAAGCCTTCCTGCTTCATGTGGCTTTGTTTCTTTAGAACTCTCTTGGAAAGGCACTTAATTCATTTAAACAGACTCAACTGTCAGCTTGCTCTAACAATCAAGCAAATACACCTCCAGAAAAACAATAGCAGAAGTAGACTCAATTACTAAATGTTCATACTCCTTTGTAAACAAAGATTAAGTACTACTTTAAAAAAATCCCCAAAACTGTCTACTTGTCTCAAATACAGCATTTCTGATCTGCATTACTCCCCTGAGCTTAATGCTCGCATTTGCATCCGAAATGGAGGGATTACTTTATCGTGAGAGCAGTAAGGTTATGTGGGGCTACTTGAGTGGTTTGATCACTCACATCCCTCCCTGGCCAGGCACAGAGCAGCTCTCAGCTGCACCACTCCACCTCTGGCTTATCCACACTCACAGGGTTTTTCAGGTCACGGAGAGTCTCCCTGGCCTCCTGTGATCTGCATGCCCTGGACCTGCCCGAGAGGCCTCAGGCGTGCAGCCCTGAGCAGGAGAGCCCCGGGAAGGGTTACCTTGGTGGATTTCTTCACGGACTCGGCCTTGCTGTCGTTGCTGGAGGTGCTGGCGGCGCTGGGCGAGTTGCGGCCGCTGGAGCGCACGTCCTCGGCGATGGGGGAGGCGCGGCCATCGGGGCTGGCTGCCTGCTTCTTCCTGCCACTGCGTAGGGTCGACATCTGCGGGGAGAGCACGGCGGGGTCAGCGCTGCCCAGCCCCTCCGAGCGCTCTGGCCTGGCACGGGCACGGGTAACACACCCCTCGGAGAGCCTGAGAGCAAAATCCTGCAGCATTTCATGTTCCTGCACTTCTTCCTTCAAAGCTCAACTGGACTCAAATGTAAAAGGAGACAAATCCTCCATGTGTCTACTCAAAACCATGAAGTGCTGATTATTTAATTAGCAGTGTCTGTTAGAAATGGCATCAGGAGGATGTTCCAATACACAGCACACACACGAGAGTGCACGAGGCAGGAGGACCCCCAAGTTCCTCTAAAAACAGTCCATCTGTTGGTGTTCAAGCAGCCAAGGCCAGAGTCTACACACCCAGCTCCAGTGTGCTCCTGCTATGCAGTGAGGGATCAGTGAAGTGCATTTCAGTAACTAATGCTGTTTCCCTGCCATTTTGGCAGTTTTTTTGATGACTGGCTACCAAAAAAGCAATGGAGCCAACACTCCCCAAGAGTGGAGCCTCATGAGATATTTAGAATCAATGGTCACATCATCATGATCAGAAAGATAGAGAGGGGAGGGCAAGGAAAGAAATCTACCTGCTGCTTTCTATCAGCTAAAGCCAGCTCAAAGATAAATCACCCAGAGCTGCTGTCAGAGCCCTCACCAGTGCTGTGCTCCCAGGAAGGCTCCCGGTGCCTGACCCAAGCAAGAACACAGTGACAGAGCACACTGACCACAAAGGCAAAACAGAGCTCTCTGCAGGGAAGAGACTTTAACTCCAGTAACATGAGGAGACCACATGAACAGCATCTCATTTTTTAGAACTCTTCCCAAGGGCGTGATTCTGACAGGATGCAGCTGGAAGGAGGACACGTACCAGCGCAGGATGTGTAATACACTGCCAGTGCCCCTCATGCTGACAGTTCACTGCCAGTCATTACAGACAAACAACACAGCTTGCACAGACATTCCATCTCCTCATTCCACAGAAAGCCTCAGCCTCAGCAAAGCTCATCCTGGCACACACAAATGCAGCAGGAGCAGGCACAGCCCATGGCAAACCAGCCAGTTCAGGGGTCTGGCTCCTTTCCCCCCCTACATTAAAGAGGGTTAAACCCACCGAGCCTCGACTCCGCCGTGTCCTCATGCTATGCTTCCCACTGAGTCCATCATCTTCCTCTTTCACAGGCTTGAACATAAAGGGTGGGGGGTCCACGGGCTTCTCGATGGGCGGCAGCTCCCCGTATTTCTTGAAGTGAATCCGACAATCCGTGCACAGCAAAATGTTCTCTCGGCCGCCGTGGTGCCAGTCCTTGGAGGCTTGGGGCAGGGAAAGCAACAGCTCAGCAACTCACAGAGTACCCCAGCCCCAGCACAAACACACTGAATTATTAAAAAAGGCAGAGCTGCAAAAGCAGCTGCTTTTCTATGGGCAACGAAGTTGGAGAAGTTTCTGGAAAACTTTGTCCTGTTCGAGTGCACATCCTTAATATTCAATTTGCAAACTATGGTTGTTTGCTTTAGAAACCAGTTTTGAGGCACAGAAAGAAGCCTTATCTGCTCTACCTGGGAGCTGACAGGCAGCTGTTGCTCTCCAAAGCTGTGGTTTCTGCAAGAGAAGTGTGCTCTGAACCTCTTATTTCCTTCCCCATTCTGGGGCTCCCCCTTCCATTGTGCACAAGCCCAACCATCAGCCAACCTTCAGGAACAGCCACAGGAACGGGGCTGATGCACAGGAGATTTGGTGCAGCATGAGAAGTTTTGCGTGTGACAGTCACAGCCCAACACTGATTCATTATGTCACAAATTGATTACATAGATTATGGATTATGCAGATTTATTCCTGTATAAATGTCTACCTCAGGGTTCTCCTTTGTCACTGCAGTATTAATTTGCAATGGCAAAGCCTGATTAACTCTGTTAGGAACGCTGCATATTTTAGCTGATTCACCCCCACACTGCTGTGAACAGCTGTACCAGCCCAGGAGCTGCTCCTGCTGGCTGAACCCACCCCCAGGCAGCAGCAGAGGGGAGAAGGCAGCAGGGACTGGGACATACTGGTGGTGAAGCAGTGGCGGCAGGCGTAGCCCTTCAGCTCCTGCTCGCTGTCCTCGCTGTCAAAGTCATCTTCACTGGCCGAGCTCAGGTCCACTGAGGGCGGGAAGGACAACGGAGAAAGAGGGAAATGGAAAATAAACACTCAGCAGGATTTTCTATTTCCTCCTACTTGGCTAAAACAAGCATTAAATAAAATAGACTGTGACACCCACCCTGCCTTGCATGGCCATTATTCCTGATTTTTCAAACTGAGCAAGACCAGACCTCACCACTCTGCAGGTTAAAGGAGGATTCCAGGAATGTGCCAAAGGAGACAACTCTTGGAACCTCTGATTCAGCACATGGTACACTTCCAGGTAAGTTGCCATTCAAATACCATCCATGGTGAGTTTAAGTGGCTGTGTTCCAAACCCACAGTTTTCAAGAGAAAAGGGGTTTATCTCTAGAACCTGATCAAATTTAAAACCAAATATTCTATATTTAAAACCTACAAGATTCCATGAACAGGTCCTGTAGTGGCTTTTCTGGTTTTTGTTTTGTTACCCAGCAGTAGAGGTGTTTGTGGGTGGAGGAATCAATGCTCACGTACAACGGACCTATTTGAAAAACACCTTGTGGTTCTTCTGGATGAGAGGCACTGAAGGATAACACCAGCTTCCCAATCCTTACTGCAGGGCTCAAGGTTTTAACCCATGGCAAACTCACACTGCAAAAATGTCATGTTTTGAAGAAGAGGATGTGCAAAGGGTCCCTTTCCTCTGTGGCAAATTAGCTGATTACACATCTGTGAGCTCAAAAGCAGCATCTAAACCACTGAAAATATGCAGACATCACAAAAACTGTATCTTATCTTCTAAACACCTCAGGAGTAAATACTTCCCTTTTGAGAGCACTGCATTTTTCTAGTCCCACCGCTATAAATTCACAACATAACAGGGCTATAATTTGTCACAAGCAGGAAGCCCTCTGGCTTCGTCTGTTCGAATCTTTAATTAGGAGAGAAGTCCTTGATGCAGGAATACTGTTTTCTAAAGGCTCCAAGAGGATGTTTTGTACATGCAGGTTATAGTTTATGGATTAAAGCTTACAGATTCCACAGTACTTGCCATCAGCATTTGTCAGCAACTCGTTACCCTTCAAATTAACACAGGGTTACATTTAATAGCTACCACTGCCACAATTCCTACATTAATACTTGCAGGTGTTAAAACCCTGACTGCAGAACTGACCCCGGGCTAGCACTTGCTTTCTTTTGCTAAATGGATTTTTATTCTCATCTTGCAGTCGGATCCATAGGGATGGGTGCTCCCAGCCACAAGCTCTCACAAGCTGAGTATCTTGGGTTGAGCTCTGGAGTCCAGATCTTCGCTCCTTGTGCACAGAGATCAGCAATAAATCCTACCAGTTCAGCAGGGAAAAGCTCCCAGCCCTTTCCTACTCTGGCCAGAACTGTGTGTCCTGCCTGCTCACCACATCCTCCACCTGCCCACGTTCATTTTTACATCTGCCAATCTCTGCCTCCACAGCCCCTTTTCTTTATGAGGCACGTGGGTTTAGAAAGACTTGAAGGACTTAAACCTCACACAGGGTAACAAACCTTTCTCTTAGGGACAAAGGTTTCTACCTCCACATGGACCCTGTGCAATGCAGCACGGCACAGCTTTGGGGAATTACTCTTGGTTTAGACACTTCTGCTCCAGGCAAGGCCACCGTTCTTCCAAGAGTCCCTAAGACACAGTGCTGGCTGCAGCACAGTCTGAGGTCCAGCAGAAGGTAGGGGTCACCCAGAAGGATGGAAGGGACTTCCTTCCAAAGGGATGGAGGACTTCCTTCCTTCTTTCTGTGCTTTTTAATTCCCATTACTGTAACAAGCCTGGAGAAAATACAACACAACACCAAGAAAAGAGGAGGGAAATCCAATCCCAGGGCAGTATTTCCATCCTTACAGGATGCTTTCACGTTTAAGGACTGCACAAAGGTGATCAAAGCCACGTTCCATGAATGGTGCAGGACCAGGAGAGGGCAGCTGCCCGAGCTCCATTTCCTTGCTGTCCCCTCGGAGGTGCGGCACCATTCCATCGCTGCTGCTCCCTCATGTGAACAAAGCTAAATGCTCTGCTCTCAGCCTGCACTCACAGAATTCACTGGAGGGGGGCCTGGAGGGGGTGTTGACCGGGGTGGAGGCGGTGCGGGTTTTGATCCTGCGGAACACGGCCTGCCGCCGGTGCCGCCGGTGTGCGCGCGAGCTCGCCGCCTCGGGCGTTTTCTTCCAGTAGTAATAGAAGGTGATCAGCTCTCCCTGCAAACACAGAAGGACGATGTTAGAGGGACATGCAAATCTGACTTGTCAGCTTTCTGCCTCCCCTGTCTCTCTGTATGCACACACGGATTTTTCTAGGAAGAATCGCCATGTATTTCAGCCAGAAAGAAGAATTATTTAGGTAAGACATACAAAAGACCCTTCATTATTTTTTGCTTGCTTTTGCAGAGGAGGGAAAGAAGTAAATAAATGCTTTTTCACTCCTCCCCTAGGAAAGGAAAGAGGCTGGGAAGCACCAGTAGCCAGCCTCCACCTGGATGCTGCTGGTGCCAGTGCTTCGGAAGAGGGTGCCCTTGTGTCACTGTCAGCATCCTGTGACACCTCTGCTCCTCTGAGCTCTGGAACAACCACCCCAAACCTGCCACAGCTCCTGCTGCTCACGGAGAGAACAAGGCTCAACCCAAACAGACTCTGCCATTTTGTCAACCTACATTCCACAGACAGGTATTTTTCAATATTCCTGTGTAAGGAGCTGAAAGTTTGAGTAAAAACATGTTCAACAACAAGTCTATAACCGTAACACAACCCTAGCACACTAAATCGTGTTTTAATTTGAATATATATACCCACATCTAAATTAATTAAGCAGTTAAAAGAGCACACCTAGAGAAATGAGCGATAATTTCACAGCATAATGAATCTGGCTTACATTCAAGAAGTGGAGCAGCTGCCATTCAAACCTGCGGATGCGATGCTGAACCAAAGAACAGCATGTGGTTTTAATCTCTTTTCTCTTACTTTGAAACCCCATCATTTCCTGGCGACTTGTCTGCCTCTAAGGTAAAAGGTGTTGTTGCTTTCAAGTTGCAAGAGAGAAACGGAGAAGTTCTAACCAGCCCCTTGAAAAATCAACATCAGAACAAACATACCTGAATTGCCCACAAAAAGGGTTTCTTTGAACTGTGTTTTATGTGATCAAATAACCTCAGCCTGCTGCCTCCGTGGGGAAATCCTTCAGCCCCTGCTCCGGGCAGAGCAGGAGTTAACTCCAATAACGACCCAGCCTGAATCCAAACCCTCCCCAGGGCCCCAAACAAGCAATTACAGCCACAACCAATACCTGCTCCACTGAAACGCTCCAAAGACAAAGGGAGGATGTTGTTCTAGACATTAACTGCTGACATTTAAGACACTTAAGAATTTTACCAGTGCCTAATTTAAAAATAGAAACCCCAGAAGAAAGAACACAACCACAACCACAACGGTCATTTCTGGCAACAGGCAGAACAGATCCTTTTTAATCTGTGCTGCCGCAGACTGGGAACATGCTGCTGATCCCCACCACGGACCTGAACTATGTTTGTGTATTATATATTAAAATAACATATACTCAGAGTAATGGCTGGTGAGGAGGAGCAAGTGGGCAAAACATTACCTACAATTCTTGATTCTGAAGGACTAAAGCCCTACTAAAAATATTAAAAATGTGTTTCCTGAAGAGAATCTGAAACTGGCTGGTGATGAGCACCCAAGCCACGGCAGACTGGGCAGAACAGGGAGTTCTGAGCCCGGCACCCTGCTCTGCTCCTGCCTGTTCCCTGCACGTGTTTGCTTTAGAAATACCATTTCCCTGAGCCCATTAAGTGGGCTCAAAGTCCACCCAGCCCAACTGTTTGTCCACTTGGGGATATGCCCGTGCCAGGAGCCAGGCTGGGCTCTGCAGGGAGGCTTTTGCAACGCTCTGCACAGGCAGAAAGTCTCTTGCAAATGAAACCAGTCTTTTTTTACCTATAAATTCATTTGTACCAAATCTGAGGTGTCAGCACCAAGGAGCAAGTCAGTAAATCCCATGTCTTTATGTCAGTGAATTAATGTGTCCTCTGACACACGGCAACAGCAGAGTACAAACCAATCTGTTCTCCTCTCATCATAAAATAGAGAATGGGAACCTATTAGAGCTCCATTTACACGTTGCAAAGCCATCAGGTCCCAAGGGAAGTTTAACAACTTCTACACGCAGTATATCATAAACCAAACTTTAAAAAAGAAGTGGTGTATATTTATAGAAAATGCCAACCTCATGCCCATAATGCCTTTTCCCCCCGAGACTCGCTCAGAAGTGCAGTCACAATTGCACACGGATAAAGATGAAGTCAAAGTCTATTTATTCAACAACCAGTTTCAGCCCAGCTACAAAATCTGGACAGATTAAAGGACTAAAGAATATTCTGTACTTGCAATTCATGGTCAGACTGCACAAGTACAGCACTCAGCAAAGGACCCTGGGAGAAAGAGGGAAGTCAGAGGGGGAGCACACAGAGAATGTAACATTACACACAGGTACCCCACCGAAAGAATCCGTGCAAGGTCTCAGCAGGCACCTGGCTCTCAGGATGCCACTGTCGGCCGAGGGATTAACTGCTGGATGGGCTCTCCCTGGCAGGGGCAGACCCACCATCCTCGTGGCTGCATGGGTGGCACAAGCTGGAGCACAAAGGACTGAGTCAGGCAAGCTTTGGTTCCCCAAACAGGGAGCAAAAACAGCTTCCAGCCTCACTGCAAGGAAGTCAAATGAGCTTTAATCAAACATGCACAGTGCGTGCTGCTGAAAGCCAGGGCACATAAATTCAGGAACAAAAGCTGCTGCAGAAATCAATAGCCTCCTGAAACATTAACACAGGCCAGCATTGATCAAAGGCCCTGGGACAAAAGGCTGCCTTGCAAATTAGCTGCTGGTTTTGCTTGCAAGCAAACAGAGAAGCATGAACGCTCTGACATGAATGGCCTGTAATGATCATTTTGTTCCCGGTGATCTCACCTCACCTCACCACAAGGTCTCGCAGTCAGCACATCCCACATCCCCGAGCTGCGGCTGCCGGCAGTGCCGGGCTGGGGAGGGCTGGGGCAGCTGCTCCGAAGCTCTTTTTGTGGGTACCAGATCTCCATCCGGGGCCAGCCCTGCCCTGCCAGCCTCCAAACACACTGTCCCTCTCCTCTGAGTGTCCTGTGCAGGCTGGGTACTGCTACAACACACACTAAAGCCAAGTTAGAGCAGCCTGAGGCATCCCTCGTGTCACCACTGGACTGGCTCAGCTCACGGGGAGTGACACCCCTCTAACGAGATACCATTTATTCCTTAATTAGGAAGGGTGAGCCCTCTAGGGTGACTGTACTGTGCCACATCCATGGAAGATGCTGTGAGTGCCCCCAGACCAACTCCACCAAGAACCAGCTTTTTCTTTTCCATCGGTGTGGGGAGAAGATTCCCTTCCCTTCCAGGATTCATGGCTCCCTTCCTGTTCATAGCAGCCTCACCTTCACTTGATACACCACCACCACTTTTTCCCTGCACACACAACTCCATGTTTCCATGTTAACATCTCATTAACTGTCCCAAACACATATAAAGCAAAATGAGAAGCATTATTCAGGCTTTTAACGCCACATTTCCTTGAGAACACCTACATTCCCAAGTTTCACAAGGCAGAGGGGATTATGTTCCTCACTAGAAACACCAGTTCAGCTTTCACCAATTCTGAAATACATTCCAAGCTCACGACTCAAGTCTCCTGCCTCCTCCTGCTAAGGCCATTTCACCCCACGTTGTAGGTGAATATAAAAAAGTCACACTTCATCTCCTTTTAGCTCAGTTCTGGGGATTATTTTTGCAGAGGAAGATGTGGCTCGGATCCCTCTTGCAGGAGGTTTCTCTGCAATTCCCAGCTGACACCTGGAGTGCCCCCAGCCCTCACCGTGCCCAAGCTGCAGGAGCAGGGGACTGTCCTTGCCACGGGGCACCTCTCCCTCACCTCTCCCACTGTTTCGACCCACCACTCTGCCCTGTGTTCCTCCAGCTCAACCCTTCCCCCAGCCACAGCACCCCCCCAGAGCAGCCCCTAGCCCCATACCCTCAGCACGCCCTGTCTCCTACTTCTTATCAGCAGTTTTCAAACGTAAAATGCACAAGCCAAGCTGTGGCCCGTGTTTGTGCTTAGTCTTGCCTTGGGTAAACAAAGGATTAGGGCTGGGTGTGCATCCCTGGATGGGAAGGTTCTGACAGCCCTGCAACAGCTCCTGTGGAAGCCAATCACACACGCACATCAACTTCCCTTCAAGTATCTGTTAGGGTATAACACAGTGAGCAAACACAATAATTGCTGTTTAATTTCCCCAGAGCCGAGCTCTGCCAGAGAAAAAAAAAAATCATGGGGGAGGGGAATAGCTTTACAGTAATGAAAGAGAAAAGGTAAATGACAGCACTCCTCAATGGCTGTAAGCAGCCATGGCAGAGCAGAGGGGAACAGATTGTCCAGCTGTGGCCTTAATGAATTCACAATCTTTCTGGAATGCTTCAAGATTTTATTAAGTCAACTCAATTTAGCTAATGCTCCTGTAAAGTCCTGCAGTAAAAACAGTCTCCAGTGCTTCCCTCCTCTGCTGGATTCCCTGGCACAGGCTGGGTCACAGCATCTGCTGCAGGGCAGGGTCAGAACACAGGTTTGGACCATGGGAGTGTGTGGAACACACCAGCAGCACTGCCCAGAGGGTCAGCCTGGCTCCCAAAGCTTTACAGAACAACCCGGGATATTGCCATGCACTGCTAGGAGACAGACCTGAAAATACCCATCCCTTCCATCACACATCTCACAGCCCAAAGCTGCCAGCAGCAGGGGCTGCCCAGGGCAGGGGTGGGATCACCATCCCTGCAGGATTTCCCAAACAGGTGGCACTTGGGGACACAGCTCAGGGGTGACCGTGGCAGTGCTGGGTTAATGCCTGGACTCCATGATCCTGGAGGGATTTTCCAGCCTTAATGATTCTGTGGCTGGTTCTTCTTATGAACCCATACCCAGAGAGGGAAAATGTGGAACTCCTGCCTTGGTCTGAACAAGCTGAAGGGCTGAAAACACGCAGCAGGGCCGAGAGAGCAGCTGTGAGCAGCTCCAGGAGCTGAACTGGGCCATTTCTGCAGTGCGAAGCTCGGCCTCGGTGCCTCTGCCAACCATGACAAATAGGTTTGCACATGCTCTAATTAAGCAGTAAGTCTCAGCAGCTTGTTCAGTAGCACTGATTAATGTCCACCTTGGGTGCACAGGAATCCTGCATATTCCAACACATTACCGAGATTTTAAGAGAGGCTTTTAAAAATCAAGCAATATTTTACTTAACGCTACAAAAAACCCCATTAAAAATCGTGGGATGGTCTCTAAGGAACCCCCTGCAGGTCTCAGTTCTCTGGCAGATTTGAAAAGTAAAAGGCATTTTACCTTGCAGCTCCCTCTGGCCATTTGTTATCTCCTGGATGGCAGCACAGCCCTGTCTCCATGGCCCCTGCTAAGAACTCCACCTCCAGTTTTGGGAGATTGGCTGCCCCCCACTGTTTCCTTGCTCTGCACACAGCAAGGTTAAGCTCCCTGGTTTCATTTTTTATTTGAAACTCCTGGCAAACAGGCTGGGCAAGTGGGAATCCAAAGAGGAGGCAGGTGTGTAACAAACCCAGGCTGACTCCTTGGGTTTTATGCTGTCAATTTACTCCCAACACAGGAACAGTCACAGAATTTCCTGGGAACCCAGCCGAGGCTCCATCTGCATCTTCTGGATTTCATTTTGTTGTGGAAAAAACCTGCAATCAGATGCAGCTTTATGCTTTCTAATTGTTTTTGCTAAATGAGTACTGGTACCCTGCTCAGTCCCCCAAACACCAGGGGAAGAGGGAGCTTCTCTCTCCTATAAATGAAGATTCTGTCTGAAGAGTTGCCCCAGGTCCTGAGAGAACTGGGACACTCCTGAGAGTGCTAAAATAAGCTTGGAACCTGAAGATTTCACTCCCAAGCTCCTCAAGCAGTGAAGAACTACAATAATTTCACTGTGCATGTTACCTGAACACACAGGTCACTGCTGTAATTGCCCCAGGAGAATATATTTGCCCTTCTCAACTCCTATTAATTCTTCCACATAATGAGTGAGTAATGGAGTCACTATTAGAGAAGAGAGTCAGTGCAGGGACTGCAAAGTCAAGGGAAAAAAAAGGAAAGGAATACATGAGCTGGGCGTAAACAATCTCTCCTTCAAAACAAACTTTATCTGCAGTAACACAGCAACACTCAACCACTGCACAGCATCTTCCATCTGATGACAAAGTCAATGAAGTTTTACAAATTAAGTCTCAGCACACCCTTTTGAAGCTTTATGGTGTGGGGAAACAAAGAGACAGAAGATTTATAAATTGGCCGAGATCAATCCTGAGCTGGAAGGACAATTGTGCCGATTAACCTCCAGCTCTGTGAGCAGCTCCAACACTGACAGCCTCTGAAATTCCTTCATAATTCCAGCCCAGGCCTACTGGACAGGCTTATCCATCCTTGTTAAGCACAGGACTGGCTGAGTGTTCAACATTCGCTTTCCTTTTGCCCTCAACACAACCTGCTCCTTCTTACAGCTGGATATCCCTGTTTCACTCCCACCTCCTGACTGTACGGCTTTAGTAAACCACAGAGAAACCTAGATTATCCTGAAAAAACACCAGGAACATCTTTCTGTGCCACATCTAACTCACCATTTTCATGTAGTTCATTTGTTCATCTTTTCCAGTGTTTGTAATTAAGGTTGCACAAACTGGCAGAAATAAGATAATTAACATTTTATGGAACTTACCCTCGCTATCGGCTCTATGCAAACAATTCTTTTTTTCCCCGTTTTTAGGGATTTAAGTACCAGCTTTAACAGTTCTGCAAAACAAATGCACAGCACACTGGGGCATTGTTTTAAGGCTCAGCCCCAGTTAAAAGCTGCCGCCCCTCTCTGCAGCTGTACGTGGGGCCAGAATGAAAAGAAAGCTTTTGTAATTAAGGCTTCTTCCTCCAGAGACTCCTCTTTGTTAATCAACAGAGTTCCCAATCCCCACAGGAACTCACACACTGTTGGCTGCATCCATGATTAATTATTAGAGCCTGTCTTTAGCAGTGGCAGTGGCTCCCCAGGCCTGGGCAGCACTGCCAGGGTCACCAGGTACATCCCAGAGGCACCTCTGGGGCTGCAGCAGCCCCGGGGTATCAAAACAGGGCACTTAAGGACCTCAGTGCCTTGTACACATTTGTTGAGTATTTATTTTCTACTCAGCTTTCCTTTTACAACTCGTATTATCAATGTGTCTGGGGTTAGGAATCCTGTCGTGCTCGAGCAGTTTTATCCCCAATAATTTAACTTTACCCTGCACCTCTCAGCCCCTGCCCAGCTGCAGCACAGGGGGGCTCCTCCTCCAGCAGAGCCCAATTCTGCAGCCCTGTTGGGATGTTCTCAGCCCTGAGCACACACACAGGGCCAGGTGAACAACGTGGGTCTGAGGAACAGAGCTGAAATGCCTCTGCAAAGGTGGCACAAGGGGCTGTTTCCTTGAGCCAGCAGCTCTCCTGTTCCATTTCACAGCCCACATCAAAGCCCTGGGGCTCAGAGGCAGCCCAGCTCTCCCTGCCAGCCTCTCGTTAAGGGCAGGTTCTCAGTATCTGAGCTCACACACCAGGACAAAAGGAGAGTGGGATAAATACCCAGATAAATTAATGCCAGTTATCGAGGAAAGCTTTCAGGGCATTGTCTGCACTGGATCGTGTCTTTCCCACTCCACTTCCACCTCTCCATCAATACTGTTACAATGAGTATTTAGCAGCACAATACCCAGAACACCATTTTCTCAATGGAGGTGCCAATTATCCCTTTAACTGCACTTTCTTTTTGCACCAGCTCAATAATTAAGTTTCTTGATTGGGTATTGCTGGAGCTCAGGTTGTGGAACAAAACCCCATTCCCCTGCTGCTGGCTACATCCCGAGGACACCTTTCCCAGAGCCTAAAACACATCCCATTTTCACTCTCTAAAGCCAAGGTACCCGTGGTTCCTGTGGGGGTGTGTCAGGGAGAAGCGAGCCATGAAGCCATAAAGCACTTCCAACCACCACACTCCATCCTGTAAACATTTTTCTATTTATCTGCCCTTCATTACATGCACAATCTTATTATCTCTGCACATCCTCAAAGCGACAGCCGTCAGGGTCACCCTATAAAATATACATGGGCAATGTTACATCTAATGACTGGAGCAGGCACGGAAATGAAGGATGGGAGGAGTGGAAAACCGCAGGATGTTTGAAAGGGATCATCAGTTATATCTGTGCATTTCCTGAGGTGATAATTGAATGACAGTGGCTGGGAGGAAAATCCATTTTTGAGCCTCGGAAAGGACTGTTAAGAAAGAACTGGTTTTGTGCTGGCAGCGTGTAATGGCTGCCAGGAAATGGGAACGGCTCCTTCAGCCACAGCAGCTCCTCTGCTCCATGGATTTTACACAGGGGCTGAGAATCAGATCGAGTACAGTCAGCTACTCGAGCCAATAAAAAAATATCGACAGATTCTGGTCATTTCATCTGCCACCCAGACTGCCTGTTGTTGTGGTTTGCATGTCAGCTTTAATTAATTTAAGTGAAAGGCCAATTTGTGTATGTGCATGAGAAAGGGACACTCCAAACACAAGGACAGAACACTGTCTACTTTCATAATTTCTGTTTAAACAAAGTATTAAAAATTTAATTCTGCTATTCAGCAGGGAACTTAATCCCCCTGCATCTCAGGAAGGTGTACAGATGCTCATTTGTTTCCCAACAACTGAAATTAGGCTTGTAATTATTAAGGAAGTTTTACTATTTCAAAAATACTTTCATTATTTCATCATGCCAGTTTTACAATTAGAATCACACTATATTTACCAAAACCTTTCCTGAGCTGTAGCTGTTAGCTGGTTTTTTTTCTGCTAGGTGACTACTTCACAGCAATAATTCCAGTTGGTATTTCAACCAAAGCATTCCCAGGGAACTGTCACTCGGGATCAATACTCCCATCACAGCAGCCCTGCCCGGGGCTCACTGGGGTGACACACACTGGAGAGCCGATGGAAAACACTGACCTGGAGCTCACAATCACAGAGGGTTCCTCTCACTGCAGTGCTGGGGAGGGGCAATACAATAATCCCACATTCACACCCCCAGAGCTACACCAGCATTCCAAAGCTCAGGGAATTCCCTCCTGTCCAGCTGGAAATTCCCCCAGGTAAGATGGATGATGTCCTGCTGATGTGGAAAGAGAATTTCCAGTGGGGAAGTGCTCTCACATTCCTGGCCCCGCTCACCTGAGGCCTCTCACACTGAACACAGTTTCCAGTTGTCTTTCAAGCCCCAGTTTATGTCACCAACTGGTCCCCTTGTGGGCGGAGCAGGCTGAACACCCATCCTCACTCAACACCTCTGGGAGACCTTGGATGGGCTGGAAAAACGTCCCAATCCCCAGGCTGCTGCTGCCTCTCTGTAACAGCAAACGTAAATCCCACAGCATTTTATGGCCCACCAAGGACTGTCTTCCTGTTAATTAGAGCTGGTGCTTCTGGTTGCTGCCCTGTGAGAAGCTGTCTCCTGGCCCCCCAGGTTAATCAGAATACATTGCATTAGCAGGTTTTACAGCAGATCGTATTACCAGGTACTGGACTCTGAGAAGACAACACACCACAGCACCAAGGAAACAAACCCACTCACACAAACAAATACAAATTGTGAAATTTTGATCTGATTTTCCATTTTCAATAGGGCAAGGAGAGCTGAGAGGTGAGGAAGAACTGGTCACTTGTTTCTCAAATGTCACATTCTGTAACTGCTTTTATTTAAATACAGAAATCAGAATTGAAGGTGCACTTCGTCCTGTGACAAGCCCCAGCAATGCAGCTCTGCCAGCAGCAGCACTGTTTGAACTCCTGATGTGTCTGACCACTGACCTGCATTCCACACTTCCACGGACCAGATGTTTTAGGTTTTCCAAACACATCTGTGCTGAATCACACAAAGCCTGGCTTGTCAAATGTACACACTCCCCTCCCTGAGACAGCTTCCTCCTTCCGAGCTCGTGACCCGTGGGGGAGCTGCTGGGGTTTAAGAGTTTATTAAAAAAACAGCAGCAATCAGAAAATACAGAAAATTATACAGGAGACAAACTCTGTAAAATCATCCTCACTGCTAATGAGGAATGGGGAGATGTAATCCCCTGGAAACAACAATTTTAGAAGTCCTCACACGTGGTTATTTCACGATGAAAACTATCAGCCCCGATTCCATGCTGAAGACAGACAGAATGTGACCTCTTAATAAAAATCACTAGCACAGGATGACCAATGTCTGAACAGGCCAGATGGAGGAAGAATCCCGTCCACTTTACACCTGGCAAATATCAAGTGAACTCAGACAAACCACCAGCTTATCACTGAAAACTCACCCACGCCACAGAGGGTGAGGGAGGATGGGCTCCTGCCCTGAGTTATGGACAAAGCAAACAAAACCTCTCAGCAGAGTCCTTGTCATTAAGCCCTGATTTTAAACAGACTCTGTTCCTCTCAGATCTGGTCCCTGAACAGCTGTTTTCCTTTTACTGCTCTCCAAGAACAGCTCCCTAAACCAGTAGATTTTCTAGATTAAGTGTGGAAGGTTGAGGAGTATTTCAGTGTTTTCCTGTTTATCAGAGCAATATATGAAAAGAGGAATATTGAAGCAGGACATCAAGCAACCCCCCACCCCCAAACCAGAAAGAACTGCCACGTAAGCTGCTTATCCCTCAGTTATTGTTGCTTCCCTCCAGTCTCAAATTCTTTCTGTCAGGAAAAATCCTTAGCAAGCAAAATTTAACTAGAAGACAAAGCTAAGAGTTGTAAAGCGGCATTAGACAGAGCAATTCATTCTATAATACCTATACAGTGAGCTCAGAAGTGAGAGAAATTACCAATTCTTTCCAGCTCTGTTCCGCCCTGGTGTCTCCAGCAAACATTAATCCAAGCTGCTCCCTCAGAACATGAATTTGATCCCCACAATCAGGGGCAGGGGAAAAAGGCAGCAGTAATTTGGGGCATGACTGAGGGCTCTGACTCCTGAGGTGCTGCAAACCCAACTGCAGCTCAGCCCAGGCCCCAGTCACCCTGCCCTCCATGGCACAGCCCTGTTCCTCACACAAACCCTGCAGAGCCTCCCCAAACCCTGCAGAGCCTCCCCAAACCCTGCAGAGCCTCCCCAAACCCTGCACAGCCTCCCCTAACCCCGCACAGCCTCCCCAAACTCTGCACAGCCCCATTCCTCACACAAACCCTGCAGAGCCTCCCCAAACCCTGCAGAGCCTCCCCAAACCCTGCACAGCCTCCCCAAACCCTGCACAGGCTCACCCAGCTGCACCCGTGTGAGCTCAGGGCTCTCTCCTGAGCAGCCAGACAGTGGACAGCGACTGCTCCAGGGGCAGGAGTGACAGCACCCATCCCCTGCCCCGTCTCACGGGCCCAGCGTGGTACTGCCACCCTGCAGGGAACCCTTTAATTAGAGCTTCAATTCATCACAGCGCCGAGGTGTCAGGAACCAGGGGAGAAGCCCTCAGAACGGGGAACTTCAAACCAACAGCAAGAGATGTTACATCAGCACTTGCTGGCCTCCTCCTCTGGGAGAAAGCGAAGCTGCCTGGTTGATATTTCTACTTGTGTGGCTCTTGGAAGGACAAACTGTTATTAACTGATAAGCTGCAGCCACAGAGTTTCTGAAAGTGTTGAAATATTAATCTCCAAGCCGTGCACTGCACTGTCTGCAAACAAAACTGCACACAGAAACATCCTGCTCTTTGCTTCATCCCCGATAGCCAAAATTCCCTGCTGCATTTTTCTCTTTAAACTCTGTTTTTCTGAAACAGGTTTACTTCCCCTGCAAGCAAACCAACCATCCTGTGGTTCTAGACAAAGCACAACAGCTTTCTTCTATGAGAAAGTTTCATTTCATTCTGGATTTCATTGACTACAGCAAAATATCACACCCTAAACAAACTCTTCAGAAAGATGCAGAGACCCAGAGGCACAACTCAGTGCTGGAAAAATGCCCGAAATGGATGCTCAGGGTGCTGATTTGGCTGTGCATGGATGGAAAGTGGGGTGCCAGAAGTGTATTTGTGGGGGACACATTCTGATTTTCCCTTCGTACTGTGGAAGGTTTCCATTGGTGAAACAAGAGCAGTGCTTGACACGGTGCTTGGGCTCGTGGCCAAGCTCAGCAAACAACCAGAGGCAGGGCACGAGGAACATTTCCTGCAGACATGAACACTTGTAACTTCTGTGAAGGGTTTCTCTGTCACTGCCCCATCACATCAGTCCTGGAGAAACAGCCTCAAAAGGCCATGGTGACACTGTGACAAACCTTCCTGGGAACCCCTAGCTCCCATCTCTGCCTCTCCCCATCCATCCTGGCTTTCTCCAAAGCTGGTTCTACCCTCCACAAACCCCAAATTTCACAGCCTTAGGAAAAGCCACAGACTCAAGATGCCAGTTCCTGTCTAATTACGAACACGTCCAACGACCCAAGCAGCTGACACAAGCAAGGTACAGATCCTGCAATCACAGGGACCTGAGACATTACACAGCTCTGGAAAAGAAACCCTGTGCCATGTGAAAGACACACCACAAAAGCTATTTTCTCCTTAAAAAAAACCACTTTACTATGCAGGATCTGCCCCCATGGGGATCTTCTGAGTGTCTCATGTATCATTCCACAAGTAATTCCAACTCTCCTGCTTTTCCCCCTCATTAAACTCATCACAGTAACACTGCTAACACACAGCATCTATTTTTGGTCCATCCTTGCAGGTGTTGTTTGTAAGGGAAATAAGTAATTTCTCTAATAATTTCTATTGCTCAGGCCTCACATGTGAGATCAGTCTGGAATTCAGCCCATTCCCACAGGATGTGAGGATAACCAGGATTCCCCGTGTCCATACACTGTCAGCAACTGCTACCAAGCAAACAGGACAAGAAGTGGCATCTTTGGGTGAGCAACCCTTGCGAAGTTTGTGTAAATCCTAACGAAGCTGAGCTAGCTCAGGGATGCAGGAGGGCAACACTGCAAACCCTCAAACTTCAGTGAAATGGGGATGCTGTGGTCTGCACTTGAAGCTAAACAAATACTAAAACATTTTAAAAAGAGCAGGAAATGAGGGAGGAGAATGAAAGAAACACTCCTTGCAAATAAAAAACAAACAAAGCTAAACAAAAAAATCCCAACAAAACTGCAACTAATACGAATTATTTCCTTACAGTCAATCACAGCTGTTACCTTGAGCAGGACCCAATAACCAGAGCTCAAACAGGCAGAAGTTCCCAGAGCACCCACGAAAATTCAAGTTTTCAAAAACACATTAGAAGTGGAAAAAGGTCTGTAAGTGAGTATCACACATAAGTGAATTAAAACAGCTAAGCTCTTAGAGTGGCTGTATTTATTTTGGTACATTTTATACTGCAAACCCCGGGGTCCTTGCCGAGCTGCCACCCTGCTCAGCACACGCTGCCCCTCCAGGGCAGCCCCGAGCAGCAGGACAGGTTCCTGTTACTCGTGTTTCCCTAATCCATCACACACACGCTACTGCAAAGTGGGCTCCTAATTAAAACCACTCCAGCTGTCAGGCACACCAACAAAGCCCTGGCTGTGGTTCACTGGCCGGGTTTTGCTGTGCTTTGGTTCCTCACCAGGCTTAGGACAACCTGCAGCCCGTGACCCCGGGGAGGCAGCGGGGCCCCAGCAGGTGTGGGGCTGCGAGGAGAGCTCAGCTCCACACAGCTCCTCCTGCAGCAGGCTCTGAACCCATCAAAGGAATCCATTACTGGGTGCACGAGGGTTCTGTTCAAAGGTGCACCTACCTGCAACTCATTTTCCCTGCGTCTCCGAGGGCAGAGATCCCATGGCCAGGAGATCCCTGGGGAGCAGGGAAGTGGAGCCCAGCAGCCTTGGAGCGAGCTACGTCAACATTAATTATGATGGAGACAGGGCAAAACAGCACCGAGGCAACAAAGCGTTGGCAGCAGCTCGCCGACTTAATTCCTCACTTCCCGGCTGCCCTTTCCAAACTCTGCTCATGACACGGAGTGGAAATCCCCACTCTTTCCTGCAGATCGAGGTGACCTTGGCCAAGTCGGGGGGAACGACCTCAGGGAGCCCTGTCCCAGGTGCCCCCAGCCCTGTCCTGCCTGGGGACACCCATTCACACCCTGCGGGTCCCATTAAGGGTCAGGCAAAGCAGATCCATCAATGTCCATCCACTGATTTCCACGAGCTGTGTGTGCTTCCCTGCTCCATCTGCCAAGAGCCAATTGCAGAATTATCCCCATTCCAGAAACTGCCCCTCCTCAGGAGCTGTCCTGCTGCCAGCAGAGCAACGTTACAACTACACACAACTACAGCTGGAGACTGACTGAACAGTGTTTGGGAAGTGAGTTACACACTGGGCTCTTCTCTCACTGAAGGAGAGAGGATGCATTGCTGGAGATAGACTGAAGCAAAAAATATCTGAAAAATCAGAACTTCTAATTCCTAAAATATGATGTCCCTGCTAGTCTGGGTTTGGGTTGGGGTTTTCTGTTGTTGTTGTTGACTTGTTTTGGGGTTTTCCCCTCATTTTGACATGACCTTTATGGAATGACAGACCCAGATTGAGCAGTGCACCAGAAATGCTGTTTATCCACAGCCTGCAGGATTCCATCCACTATTTCAGCTCAGAGATGACAACTAAAGCAGTCAAACATAATGCCAAACTCAGTTTTAAACATTTCCCATATCTCTGCTACGTAAGTTCCCTTGAAAAGGTCAAAGCAGAACTTCGGCAACTCAAGGAAATCCAAACCCTTAACGCCAATCTGGAGCAGACATAAAGACCTGAACGCAGCGATTCAGAGGTGATTCACAGGGTTTGTTACGTATGACTTAACTGCTGAAGCAATGAAACCTTGTGCAGTTGCAATCTGTGAATGCCAGCACAGCAGAGCTGTGACTCAGGGCTGTGCAAACACGGGATGAGGGCTGGAAAGCAGTGACTGGATGAGGTGGGAGACGGGAGGGGATTTTCACTGACACACAGAACAACCCCGTGATCTGTTTCAGCAGCCCTGTTAATGTGCTCCGTGGAAAAAGTCAGGGGAGAGGGGCAATGGGGGTCATTCACAACCACAAACAGCAGCTCACGATATCCTTGTTCCTCCACAGCAGCTACAATCCTGTTAAATAAAACCTTCTCAAAGTAAATGCAGCATTTCCAAATATCTCCTGGGCTGTGCTGGGTTACAACTCTCTGGTTACTCAAATCTATCAAGACTTCCCTCCTCTTCATCCTTCAGCTGAAAATCATCTGCATCGTTTTTGAAGTCTTACAAGTTTAAGACACACAGATCTGTCTGAAACAAAACCACTATGACCTTTAATATAGAATAAATAAGTGGCAGATAGGAAGGGGAGTTTTATGCCCACAGTGAGCAGACAATTTCTTTTCAGAAGCTCTTATGCTCACAAAAAAGCAATGTTTTTCTAAAGCCAGGCAACAACAAGAAGAAAAAAAAAAATCTATCCCATCAAATGGCACAGAGTAAGAACATGAGCTGGAATTGTTAAACCAATACAACTTCAGCACAGCACCGAGGGAGGGAGGCCTTTGTCCCTGTCCCTTCTCCATAGCAAGGTGAAGGTCCAGTTACACAACCCACAGAGTCATCCCACAGTCTGCATCTCCTCTGGCAGTGGCATCAGGTGAAATGCATTTTTCCATATGCTCTGTTAGAGCCCAGACGTGCAAGGTTTATGGCACAGTTTTAATCACATCTCAACGGGCAAGGTTTTGCAGTACAAAACCAGGGTCTGAACCAAACCCCTCCCATTTCTGTCCATGCTGCTCTCCCAGTTCCTAAGCCATTTTCCAGCCCAGCTGTGTTCCTGCAATGCACTGAAAGAATGTAGGAAGTGTTGTCTGTGTGACAGAAAACTGCAGAGGAGCCAGACAGGCTCCAGTGAAGCACAACAACCAAAGGTGAAGAACCCTGCCCAGGCAAAACAACAACTTACTGCACAAAGTAAATTCACCCTCAGCCCTAAAAGCCTAAAAGAAACTTCAGCGAAAGGAAAATAACAGATGGAAAGTAGGAGACTGCAGGAACAGGGCAAGGAGAGAGAAAAGGGTCAGGTTTATAGCCTAGTGGGGTTTCTTTTGGTTTTACTTTGGCTTGTTTATTGGGAAGGTGGCATGATTTATTTCTCCAGTTCCCTCTCATTGCAATTGAGGTAATGAAAGGCTTGAGCTTTGGCAAAGATCCCCTCCTTAGCCATAAAAATAAAAAAGAACTGTAATTAAACTTACCAGAAACAAAGCTAATCAAACTCAACAGTAACAAAGGGCAACAGAAACACATTCACTGTATCAGATCTTCCTTGCTGGCCCAAAGCCCAGAGTTTTCATTACATTATTTTCCTTCCCCCCAATTTCACAACAGCATTAACCAGCCCTGGCCCAGGATGCCTCAGCTTTACAAACTCTATTTCTAGGAGATCAGCTTTTCGTGATCCAAAAACCCAGCATGTGGAAAGTGTTAAGTCTTTCATGTAGTAGAGGAGGTTCTTAAAACTTCTACTGTTCAACTCAGAAATGTTGGAGCTTCACAGCCCATTAGAGGTTTGTGAACCACAGAGAAGGGCAGAGTTAGCAAAATAAATCAAGAGTTCCTGTGGGATGTCCTGGTGCTTTACACAAGAGGCACAAAGCAGGCTCCGGGTTAAACAACAGGGAGGACTTCTCAGATTGCAGGAGGAGAGAGCTGGTTTATAACCTGGAATGTGCTCTCCTCTCTTTGAAGGGTCTGGAGGCATCCTACAAAATAAAATAACTCCGTTTGTGTCAGGGGCACTGCAAGGGAAAAGGGAGCCCAGAAAGTGTCTGGGGGAGGGGAGGATCAGCTCCACTGTTCCACCCAAGAACAAACTATTTCACCATGGCAATAAAAGCACTTATCAGCACCTTTTTCATGCCAGATCTCTTCCTGCTGTACAGGAGTTTGGTAGCATAAAACAAACAATATTCCCTGCCAGTGTTCCTCAGCCCAGATGACCAGAGTCAGGAAGGATTTCCCAACCACCAGGACCATCAGCAGTTGGGATTTTGTCATCATTCTTGTAACACTTTGTTTCTTAAGACTCCAAGTTCCTAAATACAGCAATTACTCTGAAAGCAGCTCCTTCACTTCCATCTCCCCAGCTCCTGAGCTCACAGAGTTTGCAATGAAAAGGGGAATCGACAAATTCAACCTTGAAAGAGCTGAATTAGAAGGAAACATGCCTGTCAACATTCTGGGGTTTAAAAAAGAGATGCAAGAAGCAGGTTTTCTGTGGAACCTGCTCTGATCACTCAGTGTTTGCTGTGACATCTCCTGTACGTTCTCAAGCAGCTAAAGCAGCAGTGAAGGAGGGCTGGATCTCTCCTGCAGGGCTGTGGTGCTGCAGCAGCAGGATGCAGCCCCTCCTGACTCCAAGGAAAAGGCACAAACACCACAAATGGGGGATCCAGCCTTGCAAGATCCTTATTCCTCACGAGCAGGAGTGGGAAACCCAGAGCCTGAGCCATTTCACAGCTTCCTAGTTTTGTTTTCCGCACACCAGGAGCCATTAATGCACCTCTTGGCAGGGAAAGGAGCCCCTCCACATCCCACATATCCATAACTCCACCATGGTGCAGGTGTGCAGGGCTATGGCTGAGACTTTCAGCCACCCTGGCACCCTGCAGAACAGGAATCCTCCCTTCCTGGCAGCTGGGAGCAAACAGGAGCAGCTCACATTCACCTAAAGAACATCACCCTCACCTAGAAGCCATCACCAGCATTTTTATGTCTTGACAATCTCAATTCTATCACACTCCTAAGCAGTTTTCCTTCAGATACAGAATGGAAAGGAAAAACAAAGCAAAAGCACATGCAGCAGATTTCAACGTGTGATGTTAAATGTTTCTTATGCTTACAGAGCCAGTTCTATCCACAAACTGCTTTACCTCCCCTATGGCACAGCCTCTATTCTAACTCCCCATTCTCACTTTATTCCACCATCTCTGTAATTCCTGGGAGTCTTCCTTGGCATGAAAAAAAACAAGCAGCAAAAAACCTCCAGTAATCAAGCACTGCTTCTTTTTTACAGCTGGCTGGAAACAAAACTGACAAAATGAGTGCATCTGTCTCCTGGAGTTGTTATTGTCTTCTCTCCCAGTGCAGTTCCAGCAGCACATTACAGGATATTTAGGAGTGACTGATGTGTTTGGGGCTGGTCTGGTGCCAGGGGAAGGCAGTGGGTGCTGTTCTTATGGGGCCATCTGGGGCTGGAGGTCACGCCTGAGCCTGGTGATCTCCTGTGGAAGAATAAAGTTCATTCCATGCTCTGTGGCAGGCAAGACACACTCCAAGTTCCCTTCATTCCCTGCCAACAGAGGATTTTTTTCCCAGTGCACAATCCTTTGCCCCACGTGGCTGCTCTGTGAACCCCACACAACCCAGGGGCAGTTCCTGCCTGTGCTAAGGAACCAAACTCTGCTTTGCAGAACTCCTCTGACTCTCCTGGAACACAACAAGTCCAAGCTGTTTGTATTTATTTACTCCTTGAACTCCAAAATTCAAAGCAAACTGCTGCAATAGCTTTTGAAACTGTAATCTCTGTCTCACACACTGTAAATACACACAGTGAGCAGCACACAGAGGATTACCTGGAGAGTATTTCTCTGTTAAGCCATTTCAAAAGGCAGTCCCCAGGCAGGATTATACAGATTCATTTCTTCAAGGAGTTACCCACATTTTATAACATTAGCACTGTTCTAGGACAGGATGTCCCACAAACAGCACTGCTGCTTACATGCCTTATTTTTGCCTTTCTGAAAGCCATTTCCAAGTTTTAAAGCACATCTTCAGTCACTGACTGGATGGGGAACAAACAACAGGAAGGGTTTGATGCACGGCAGCCGTGGAGAAGAGTCTTGCCAGGCTGGGACACTCAACCATGAAAATAAACTGCACAAATCCTTTACCAGACACCTATTTTATGTACCTGCAATTCATAGGACCTCAGGGTTGATGTCTGAGTATTTGATACAATCTGACAACTGCCAGGGAAGAAAAAAAGCTGCTGGTTTTTCTCACAGGGAAAGAAAACACAGAATAAATATACAGCTGTTGATGAAGAAAAGCATTTAAACCAGAGTCACACATACCCTTCAGCACAGATGCAAAAGAGAATTCACAATAGGAAAATAAACAAACCGAAATTCCTTAGGATGGTGAATTATAAACAGAAAGTAAGGAAAATGCAGTGGAACAGAACTCTGAGGAGCAGCATTGTGTTCTCTCAGTTGCTGAGGAAGACTCAGACAATACTGTATCAATTACCCAAATAATCTTGGCTTGTATCTTTGACTACAGACTTTTCCCTACAAAGCAGGAATTGTCCTTCCTGGCTCCCTGACAGAACTCAATGCACTTGCCTAATGGCCCTCTTTTACTTGCAACAATATTTTACTCCTACCTACCTCTAAACCTTCAGAGAAAAATAAACAACGAGATCCAATCTTGTAATGTAAAATAATAAAAAAAAGCCACTCGAGTGCAGAGCTGATTTATTGCCCATGCTAAACTCAATTCTAGAGTCCAGCTGGCACAGTGAACACACCTTCTGCTTTTATGCTCTTCATCTATGGGGGTTTCTTAGGAAGAAAGTCAAATAAGCAGCTCATTTTTTGAGCTGATGACGCTGTAAATTACCTTTGGAATACAAAAGTAAAATGATGCAATTGAAAATTAATCCTCTTATTCTCTTAAGAGAACGCTTAAGAGATTTGAAACAAATAAAAATAAAGCACATTAGGTACTTTGTTTCTTTGGTTTTACTTGCTTCAGCTGGAATTGAGACAGGCGGGTTTGGGGAAGGGTATTTTGGTCTTTGGAAGCTGGAGCCAGTCATTAATCAATCATTAATCAATGAGCACACACCCGTGGCACAGGCCAGGTGAAAGGGCTGCTCAGAGCCAGGCAAGATGCACCTCCAGGACACGGGAATTCAAAGGATACACTCAGGGAACTGAAACAAAAGGAACACACGTGGGTAAACCATGGAGCTGTGGCCCAAGCCTTCCAGGAGCTGTACTCACCTGAACACCTGGAATCAGTTTTAGAGATGAAGAAAGACACCATGGTGTGAGTTAAACCTTTATGTCTCTTTAAAGACCTTTCCAAACCTCCTGGTTTATTATCCAATAAAGTTATGACATTTGCAATAGGTTTAACAGTTAAACTTTAGAAAACAAACCAGATCAGAGTGAGCACATACACTGAACATCCCTCTGCAAACAGCTTTCAGCTCAGAGCCACTTAAATTCAGGAATATCTCCATCTGAGCTCAGCTCCTATGAGCTCAGCATTTCATTACATTCCTTGGCTTTCCTCATCCTGCTCCTGGTGAGCAGCACGAACTGCCTGCCTGGGAGCTGCCTCAGCACACTGCCTCACCTTGGAGTCAAACATTAATGCAGGGCTCTTCCTCCATCAGCTGAGACAGCCACAGCTCACAAAAACAGGAAAAAAAACCAAAAAAAGGCAGCACGTTCCCTCCAGAAGAGTTTGTTATGCAAATGATTCAGTGGTTTCACTTACACAGGAAAAGCAACTGCTGCCTCTGCCCCTTTTTCTAACTGGACTGAAGCCCAGTAGGATATTTGCTGCGACTGAAGGAAAAAGTCCCAGCCTATCATTTGAAATCATTTGAGAAACGTGAAGCCCACAAGCCCCTGTCTGAACAAGAGCAAAGCCCTGTGCCTGCAATGGCCACGCTCTGGAAGCAGCAGCAGCAGCGAGCAGGATGAAATGAAAAGAAGCAGTGGCTGTTTATGTTGGCAGTCGCTTCAAACTCTAATGGAAAATTTCAGCTCTGACTGCATCCAGGCTAGAACAAGTTATTAAAGAAAAAGGTTCAGCTTTCAAACAGAAAAGGCTTCCATAGCTTGTCCCTCTCTGAACGCTCCCTCAGCAAAGACAAGGCAGGAAATAATATGCCTTGACTGCACTGTATTAATATTCCATCATTAGGGGAATATGGCCTCAAATAAACCAGATTTCCTTGGGGAAAGCAGAGCAGGGATAAAGCCCACGCCACAGCCACAACGCAGCTCCTGCTACAAACAAGGCTCACCACTAAATGCAAATATTAAACAGCCAATGTAGGGCTAAGTAATCACTTTATACCAACAGACCAAGAGATATTCATCTAATTATCCCCCTCCTTTGATCAAAGGCACACTGCTATTTGAACAATCGTGTCGAGGGAGAAGCTGTACCCTTCAGATGCTCGGGAGAGCCTTGCACAAATATTCCTGAGGCTGCTGGCTGCCATGAGCAGTGACATGAGGAGGGCTCCGTGTGTCCTCGGAGGGGACAGACACCTTGCCAGCCCGCACATATGGTAACTGCACTGACCTTTCAGCTACTACACATTTGCACTATATTTAAGAGCTACTCAGGAAGCCAATATTGTGTATTATGTAACACAAGATTAAGCATTAATGAGGCAAGAATAAAATTGTTTATCTAAACCCCAATCTAAAATTAAACAGAAGTTTATGCTGAAAGCTCACACTGCACTCGTTTTGTCTCCTAACATTAACAGAGCACAGCTTATTTAGTCTCTGAGGTAAGTCCCAGCAGCATTTAATTTGAGGAGAAAGATTTTACTATCAGAAGAGAGCCCATTTTTCCTAAAGAAATGATGCATATTTAGTTCTTACGTGCATAAATACAGCACGTTGCAGGTATTTCAATCTCAGGAAACAGCCAATATTCATAACCCCTGTTTACACTGTGCTTTAGAGCTAAATAAAGGAGCATCCACCCAGAGGCAAGATCTTTCGATTGCACTCTGTCATCTCTTGCTCAGCAGCCAAACCAAGAATCACACACACCACAGATACCTATGTGCTCGACAGGGAAATTCAAACCAGAATTAGCCAGAGTCTGCGTGCCTGCACAAAGATGCACTGTCCTCCTCCAGGTTTCCTGCTAAGGGAGCAGGGCCCGGGGAGGAGCTGAGCCTGCCAGGAGCAGAGACACAGGGGCACAGGGACCCTGCCCACGGCTCTGCACCAGGGACTGTCCTTGGAGAGCCCAGCAGCCCTGGGAGAGCCCCAGAACACCCACAGCGCTGGCACCCCAGCTCTCAGGAGGTGCAGAAGGGCCCAAAGGGCTCAGGCACACCCCCAAGAGAGACAAGGTGGCTCCAAAATCTCAACTCAGCTGCAGCAAAGGCCATGACAGTCTGGCAGGATAATAGAGTATCACTTTTGAACCTAGGAAAGGCTGCCACAGGGACAGTCACACACATCCCCTGTCTCTGGGGGCACGAGGCTGGAGCTTCACTGGTCAGACATCACCCTGGTCCCAAAGCAGGCTGCAGGAGCCCCTGCCACAGGGAAACAATTCTGTTTCTGCTGGGACTGTGGCCTTGAACAGCTCAAACACACTGGAAGTGCACCCTGAGGCTCCCAGAAGCGTTTCTGAGAGCAGCACAGGGACAGGCTGAGCAGCAGGAGCCAGCTCTGGGTCCCAGCAAGGTGACACCAGGACTTGGCACCCTCCTGCTCCTGCTCTGATGGAGCTCTGCACAAGCTCCCGTCCATTCCGTGTTTCTATTTACCTCCTGCACGTAGCCAACACAGAGTTAAGCTGTTTCCATGAACACAGAAAGGCAATCCCCAACCTTGGAGGCATTTAAGTACCTTTATCTCAGGCCTATCACAATGCTGGTGCTTCTAAAACTCTCAAATTCAAGTAGCTCAGTGTAATCATCTAAAGAATTCAGAGCAGAATGTTAAATACTCGGAAAATCCTATATTATCACAAAGTTTTAGCAAATTATCCCAAAATGGGTGGGTAGGAGGGGAATAAAACCACATTTAAAGCCAAACCAGATAGTTAAGGAAACTGTTGCCAGCTGTGCACCTTCCATTCCCACAACATGGGAATTTAAATGAAAGTAATTATTGAAAACTGTTCATGTCACAGAAAAGCCTCCAAAATTTACTTCTTCCCACGAAGAGGAATCAGAAGTGCTGCTAAGCAGGAACCAAAGGACAGCAGCACAGTTCATCAGCTGGGTCAGGCAACCACAGCTACAACTATGGGGAAACTACTCAGGGGAAGATAAAGGAAGAAGGATACGTGGAAATAGAGCTTTTTTCTTGAGGATTACTCATTTAGAAGAAATAATTTTAAAAACGTGGGAAAATTATGTTTAACTAGTTAAAAAACACATTGCCAAATAGTGGGTTTTCCTAGGAGATATTGCACGTTAACTATGGAGGGAAAAGAAGCCAAGGCCCAACTCAAATAGGACATTCCTTAACACACTTGTGAAAGCTCAGTACAGGATGGCCTAATTCTCATCTCTCACCACAGCCACTTTACACCTTCCCAAAGTAGAAAAGAAATACAATGTCATGTTCACCTCTTTATCCTGACTTTGTGCACAGCAGCCTCAGCTTGAGTTAACATAAAATAGGCCTGGTCTCTACAAGAATTTTGTATTTCTGCAGGATTCCTTATCTTTCACTGTTTCCATGTTCCAGCCACATTGGTTTAGGGTGGTATTAGGGGAGAATTTTGCCCCAGTGAAGGGTCTAGGAAAGGCCACATTTTACCAAAATCATAATAATAAGGAGATCTAACTTTTAGTGGGGTTTGCAGAGGGAAAACTCCCTGGCTCCCCTCCCCACAGCCTTCAGTGACCAGGAAGAAAAACTCTTAATAAATCAGACGTACTGAGCCATCAGGGGCACTCCAAAAGTGCCCCTGACACATCTTTAAGTAGCTGGAAGTTGCTTTAGTGCTTTTGCATCCATATAATAACTTTTTAGAGTTTCATCTCAGGTTAATATGGAGGCTGAACAGGGGAATAAAGCCCTTTTCTGGTATTTCTGGAATTGCTACAGGATTACTTCACGCTGCCACAGAAAAATGGCAGGCAAAGTACCTGAAATTATTCTGGTGATGAAAAAATGCAGACAAATTAATCGCACAGCCTTGTCATTTACATTATTCATTATTCCACTTTAAGGAACAGAAGCAAAACTGGACAGTCAAATATTTACTGCAGCCTTTATTCTGCAATGTCTTCCTATAGCAAAAATGCTGTAGATTTTGGCTGAAAAAGACTGGGAATTAAAGAAAGCAGAAGCGAGGCCTGTGGGCAAAAATAGGAAGCAGAGATTATAAACAACCCGTTGTAGGTCAAAGGTTATTCGTAGATCAGTTACCACAGGGGCTAAAAAAACCTCTGAGCCCAAACCCATCAACACGATACTTCCCACAGCTCAGACTTAATATTTAGTCTTCTCTGTAGTAAAAAATTAGACCTAATGAAACAAAAATATAACACTTGAGAAATGAGAGCTCGTGTGAGGTTTAACACCACTTGCGAAACTTTTACAAAAACCCTAAGCCCAATATCCAAGCTCCAATGTAAGAAGTAAAGTAGCACAAACAGGGGCAGGCACCTGCCCTGAACTCTCCTTTTTTCGGTTTTTCTTTTCCTTCTCCCACAAAATGTTTTCCTCCATCACAAAAAAACCCCACATTTCATATTTAAAATATAAATTTAAATTTATAAAAACACAATATACTTCACAGTTGCTGTAATTCAAACTCAGAAGAGGAGTTTTGCCCCTCGGTAACTTTACCATCAGCAGAATTAATTTCTAAATGCAAACACTGATTTGTTCTAAATCCATTCTGGGAGATATTCTGAAGAAAAGAGGAAAGGCATGAGATGTGCTGGGTTTGTCAGATGCTGACAGGATCCATACTATTCCAGCATTCCTTCCCAGCTTTCCAGCACTGGGCCTCCATGCCCCAAAATCCAACAGAATGCTGAAGTCCAGCAACACTTGATCTGTAATTTAAGTTTTCTTTCTCACCAGATTGAGTGAACTTGTAATTGTCTCATCCTCCCCTTCCTTTTTAACTCACACAGTGTTACTATTTACCACCCAAAGATTTGTGTTATCACAGCACTGTCTCACAAGAACCTCCTGGAGGAGAATGGAAACATCCTACAGAAACGGAGAGGTTTTTAAATATTTTTACAGCAATGCTCTCTCCCAGGGCACATCCAGACTCCACACCTACAAAAGTCTAAACAATCAGCGATGCTTTAAATCAGTGTTTTCCAGATTGCTAATATACTGCTAGAAAATAGTCCAACTCCATTTTCGTGGAGCTACCTCCCTTCTAAATCCAGAACAAAACCGAAACCACTTTCCCAAACCCTCCCTGCAGGTAAAGGGCACCTGCAGAACACAAACCGAAGCTGTTTTACGACAAATGGAAAAGTGACTGGGTTCCCGAGACTTCCCAGCCCCTGTCTCCTCTGCAGGACTCCCCCTCGGGTCCCTGCCCGTGTCCCCGGAGCCCCGCCGGGATTCTGGGAGGAATGACAGGGTTACATAACCCTGAGAAGTTCGGAGAGCCACGGATCCATCCCCAAACGCGAGTTCCAGGGAACGGGAAGAGTTAACACAGCCCGGCATCGTGCGGGTCACAGGAGCAGCGCAGAGCTCGGGCTGCCCGAGCCCATCAGATGTTGTTTTGGTTTAGGTTTTCTTTAATTATCCGATGCCACTCGAGCCCGACTGGGTGACACAGAATGTATTATCCCGTCATAATGTCAGAATTTAAAATTAGATTTGCTCTCCGTAAATACACTTCACCCGGGCTCAGTGGCTCCGTCCAGCCATGACGATCATTTTATGTAACATCTTTCATACCCCAAGACCTAAAAACTGCACTAAAAATCAGCAGCTGCCTTGGCCGGCTGTGGATTTCTCTTCCGTTTATCTGAGGAGAATTCGGGGTAAAAAGGAAAGAGTTTCGCAAGATCAAACAGCGAAGCAGCGACAGAAAAAGCGAATTACATAAAGTCCAAATGTACTTACGGTCTCCTTATTGGGAAGCAACTCCTTTCGGATTCTGAAGAAGTTCTTGCCGTACTGCCTCAACCCCTTAATAAACCGTTTCTGTGATAAAAGATAACAAAAAACAGCGTGTCAGCAGCAGAAAAAAAAAAAATTAAAAAAAGGATTTAAAAATCCCCCGAACGGCTGCTGTGAATCGGCAGCGGAGCCGAGCGGCGCTCGGAGCCCAAGGTCTGTCGGGGAAGNCACACGGCGTCGAACGGGGGAAAGGCTCGGGAAAGACACCGAAAAATCCCAACCGCACCCCCTTCCACGTCCAACTTCCAGCGTTCGGAGCTTCACCAAAGTCGGTGCCACAGCGAGCGCCGCCGGAGCCGCTCCGGGCCGGCTCCGCGGCCGGGCAGCGCAGGGAAATGCGCAGCGCGGGGCTCGGGGCGCCGAGCAGGTGCCGCAGGGGTTAAAGGCTCGCAGCCCCCGCGTTCCGCGGCGGGGCTCGCAGCGGGCCGGGGCCGGGCGGGCGGCGGGAGCG
>VWZT01010080.1:108273-119945 GCA_013397055.1 Pachycephala philippinensis
GCCCCCGGCGCTGCCCCTCAGCCGCTCCCCGGCCCCGAGCGGCCCCCGGCCGCCGGCACCGCTCCCTCCTCTGCTCCTGTTCGTCCTCTCCCTCCTCTCTCCTGCCCGTCCTCGTGCTCTCCCCAGCCCCTTCCCTCGGTACAGCCACGGCCGGGGGGCACCAGCCCCTGCCCGCGGAGTGGGACACGGCCACGAGCCTCTCACGACCCCCCAACACATCCCCAGCACCAACCAGTACCAGGAGATTTAAGACTAAACAAAGTGCCTTCCTCTGGAAGGAACAATCCTTCTAGAGAAGGACTTCTTCCTTTCCTATAAACATTGTACACAGGTATAAACAACAAGCAAATAACGAATTCTGCCTGCAAAACCGAGAGGGGATGTTGAGTATGTGGGCCCTAGTATTCTAGGGAAAGGAGGGAAATGAGAATTCATAATTCCCTATAAAGAAACAAGCAAAAAATTAAAAGGCCTTTCCCTTTCCTATAAACACTGAGCACAGGTATAAACAACAAGCAAATAACAAATCTTTCCGGCAAAAAAGGTAATGGATGTTGAGCATGTGGGCCCTGCTATTCCAGGGAAGAGAGGGGGATGAGATTTTATAATTCCCTAAAGAGAAACGAGCCTCAAGTCAGCTTAATGTATTTTGGACCACATCTTTTTGCAAACACCTGCTTGAAGGAGGTGGGCAGCGATCAGAGGCTTCCATGTTGTGCAGGACATCAGGAATCCCAGAAAGGTTAATTGACTGCTCACACAGCGCTCTGAGCAGCCCCCAGCACAACCCTGGATGCGACGGAAGAGGCTCTTAGGAAGCTCCTGCTCAGGATCCTGCAGGTTTGCTCCCACAGGGATCTATCCTCACCTAACCCTGACCCTCAAAACCAGCAAGACTGCAGAGTTCGCCAGGAACGTGCCCAGGGGCACGGAGGCGAGAATTAACCACCAGTTGTAAAGGCTTGGAGATTACAGTTCCTTCCAGTGCATGATTTACTCATACCCACCTGCTCCTTCCAGCCAGCCAACGCAGCACCCGGAATTTAAGCGTTTAAGGGGTGCCTGAGCTCCCAAACATGGAAAAATTTACTGATTGCAAGGTACCAGCCCCTAGACACAGGCAGAAGTCACACAGGTACCTACAGAGCAGGATATTGAGTGCTCACGGAGAAAAGCTGGTCCCTAATGCACTCATATACTCATTTTTACCATGTGAATTTTCCCAAGGAATTCTCATTATGCTGGAGTGCATGGACCACTGCCCTGGCACCCCAAACTGCTGGCTGGTGCTCTGGGCAAGGGAAGGTGGCAGCAGCAGTGACAAACACACCCCAACCCCACTCCCCACATCCCAAACAGCAGTGCAATTCCCATCTGCAGGAATTCACAAAGGATGGAAACCAACTAAATGCAGAAACATCCAAAGGCAGGCACTCCAAAGGGAGCTGTGGGATGCTCCCAGTCCCTGGCTCTGCCATCGCTGCCCCCTGGGCTGTATCAGGGGACGGTGCCCCTGCAGCACCACTTCACAGCACACACTGGAAAAGGTGACAGAAAAAGCTGTGGGGAATAAGGAGAAACCAGAGCTGGAACACTCCAACCAATGATGGAACAGCTCAGGGAAACAGGAGAGCACAATCTGGTCCACGGCATAAAATGAGAACACCCAATTCCCCATTCCTGATTTTGCCCAAGACTTACTATGGTGCACTTGAATTCTTAGGGGACCATTTAATTTATTTTTTAAGATTCCTTTTAACCAAACTATGTTACATTTGGTTTGTGTTGTGATTCAACTCTATTAATAAAGCCTATGACAAACTGTTTTCCTTTGACCCCATGGGATGTCAAAAATCCCTACTGGGAATGCAAGCCTAGCATAGAGTCCATCTGAATAACAGAATTAGAGGAACCTTGGAATGCTGTTCCAAATTTCCAAGCAGGAATGAAGTCAATCCTGCTGGCCAGTTCTGCTGTCATGTTTATTGATTATCCAGCATTATCCCTGGGCCACTGAGGCATTGTGAGATACCCAACTATAAAGGAGCTTTGTGCCTCTTGGAAAGTCAAGAGAGGGACACTTCTTAATATACAAATAACAACAAAGCACACAAAAAATAATTTCAGAAACTCAGAACAGAAATTCTAAAGCTTAACAATACATTCCTTAAAAACATTTTCAGATTTCCCTTCCTATTCCAGTCTTCCATTAATTCAGGCATCATGTCCCATTCTCCCTGCAGCAAGAGCAGCTACTCCTTTTCTCCAAGTCAAGCCCAACAGACACCTCAAAATGGTTTTAAATATAAAAGAACTACGTAGTTGCACACCAAATCAGCGGTGACCTGTTGCTCTCCAGTGTCTCACAAGGCAGACTGCCTGACACTGATTGAATTTGCTCTCCTCTGCACAAACGACACGCACCAAATTCCACGTCGGTGTGTTAATGCTGCTGGAGATGCTGCACTGCTCACAGGAGGCATCTGGGAGCGACAGCTGCCAAGCTAAAATAGCCTCACAACACAGGGCTGGGGGAACAACGAGGCTCAGACCTATGGATAAGTTTGGATAAGAAGTGCTCTGGAGCACAATGGTTTCATTTTTACAAGTACGTAATTTGGATTTTTAGGACAAACATTTCAATTTTACCACTTCTGTTTAACTTTAAAAGATTGCTTATGACAGGATTCTGTCAGCATTATTGTTTGTGCAGCTCACTGAAGACAAACTGTGGCACAATTAAAAAAGTGCTGTGGATAATGAGTGCTGTGAAGCAGCTTTAGGAAATCCCACGGCTTGTGGGGCGGTCGGTGCTGACAGACACAGTTCTGTTTTATGGAGTGGTTTCCATGGCTATTGACCAGCCCCAACACGAGGCCTCCTAATACCATTTGATAATTTGATGAAATGCATTAGATGCTGCAGCATCCTGCGTGTAAACAGGGAGCTATAAATAACCCGGGGAGAAGGAGGAACAAGCATGTTAATGTTTGCCTGTGTGTTACTTGCAGGTCCCATATTTTATCCCGAGGAACAAATCTCCTGACAAGATACACAAAGCCATTAGGCTGTGCCTGACAGAGCTCAGCTGGCACGTTTGTCACGGGGCTGGCAGTGCCAGTGCAGAGCCGGGCTGAGCTCGTGCGTCAGGGTTTCCATTATCCCGAGATTACAGCCTGGCAGCAGGAACTCGCCGCTGCAAATCCTGCACCCTGGGTTTCACTGGGAACCGAGCTCCAGTGGGCTCCTCTGCCTCCAAAACCCCAAACACAGCTGCTGCTGGAAGCCTGCACCAGCAACACCCACGGCAAGAACAACCTGTTTAATCGGTGCCAGGATTTCCAGCTGAAGCCTTCAGAAAGGCAGCATGACTCTGCCACCAGCGTGTCTCGTCTGAGGTGGTGCTTCCGTCGAGTTCAGATCAAATGTATTTTCTCTAAGAAATTCCATGTGCTGTTTCATTCCCTTCCTATGATTTCCATCTGGTTAATGAGTGAAGAACATTGTGTAATGCAAAACATTTACAGACACACAGGGCCTTTTCTGATCTTTCTCAATCCAGGAAATAAGGATTTTATTTCTCAATCTTTCTAAAAAAAAAAAAATTAAAAATAATTCCTCTCTTTAGCTTATGTCCAAGAACAGCAAGTTATTCTCTCAACTTTTTCCTTAATTCTAAGCAAATAAAATGGAAGATTTTGTTATTATGAAAGCAATAGGTTTAGTGTATGTCAGGAAAGGCCCAAGGTTTTCTAGGCAGATGTCAATGGAAGTTGTCACCATCTTCCATATTTAATATGCATTTTTAAGTGTTACAATAAATATGGTAGGAAAATTTATGGGGTTTTCATAGTTAACAGCAAACAGAGGAAGCAGAGGTATCCTGAGAGTTTCATTATGAAGACCCAACCTAAAGATGTCAGGTGCCTCTTACACAAACCTGTGTTAGATCTCCACTCAGGCCCTGCTGCTGGGACAACAGGGGGTGATCCTCTCAACTGCACATTGTGATTTTACTGCAAAACACATCCTAACCCAAACTTAGCTTTCTATTATCCAGAATCACAGAACAGTTTGGGCTGGAAGGGCCCTTAAAGATCACATAGTTACAACCCCCTGCCATGGGCAGGGACACCTTCCACTAGGCCAGATAGATCATAGATACTGCTCTGTTTATTTTCTTGGCAATTTTTTAAAATGAAATAATTCTGTTGTGTCAAGACAAAATTATCCTTTAACCTTTGTGGTATTTTGAAAATAAAATTATGTTTTCACCAAGCTCTCTCACTCAAAGACACAGAAAACCAAAATATTTTGACGTTATTCATTAGGTACCACTCTGTATTACAAGGCACGAATGTTCCCACTGGAAATTCAAAGCCCCTGTCCAGAGTGCACCCCTGGTCACCCACACGTGACAAAAACCTTACACTCCCCAGGCCATCTGCCCGGGAGATCAAGTGTCCTCTATAAACAAACTGACAAGGAACAGATCAGCTGAAAGCCTTCAAGGTGCCCAACAATTTGCTCTCTCCCTCCCAACTGGATCGCTTTGTCTTCCTGAAAAATTACACTGAAAAATGAGAGGCTGCCTCCAAGTGTGGGGGATTGAACCCAAAGCTTTGCGGGAGAGGCACCTCCCAGCCCGTGCTCCGAGTACCCACAGCAGCCACAGACGGAGAGCCATTAACAGCCTCCCTCCAGGGAATGCCAAAAGATCCTGCGATGATAATGACCCCCCTTCCACGGAGCTGCTTTTGTTGGGAACAATGGAGCTCCCATGGTACCTCTCGCTGGCTGGAAATATTGGTATTAAGTGAGCGTGAGCACAGCTGTGTGTAAATGACATATATAAACAGATTAGATTTGTGTATTTATACTGGATGCAAACACATTAATAGCACATTTGCATACCCAGTTGGCTAAATGAGATTGCATGCAGAGCAGGATTACTGGTTACAAACACATTTATTTAGAATTTTCAATAAAGTATTTATATTGCCATTCAGGAGGTCAGAGTGGATTCATCATCCTTTCTCTCCTCTTTGCCTTCTCAGACACACACAAATGCTCTTGTCAACATGCTTTGCACGGATTGCCCATCCCTCTTCACAACCAGGCTGGGAAAAGGGCTCCAGCCAGCAGAAGGAGCTGAACTGAGGTGCTCAACCTAAACGCTGCCCCAGTTTCCTCCCATTTACTTTACTGAAGGTGATGTTTCAAGGGGGTGAGAGTTCTCCATGTGACCACAGCATGAACCACTACCTAAATGCCAGTTTACAAAACTCCTCTCTCCCTCCTCTGTTTAATGCCAGGGATCAATGCAAGAGTCTGCATGAAAGGCAACATGATATTGAAGGTGACACAACAGCTCTCAGACATTTCCAGAGCTGCAGGAGAATTCAGCTCTTCCTTCACCCCGGGCCTGGAGCTGTCAGGGTGTTGCTAACCTTTTGTGCTGACCCCAGCTGTATTTTCCCATCAGGATTTTATCAGAGCTATTTTTATAAAGAGGAAAATTTCAGATTCACCCAAAGCACCAGGCAAAGCTTTCATTCCCATTCTGCCCTGTACCTGTGTCTTTGGGGGAGTCTCGATGGGAAAGAGAAAACAAAACAGCAAAAAAAAAAAAAAAATCAATTATGTCTAAACGAGGAGCTCTCTGTTTGCTCTAATTGCGCCCTGATTATCGGCTCCGGGTGCTCTCACTGCACATCCCGGATCAAATGCTCCCAAGCCCTGGGTTCCAGGCGGTTCCCGTTAAAAGCTCCGGCTGCTCCCGGGTCCCTGCCCGATAAATCATCCCCAACCTGCTCCGAGAGGCTCCGGCCCCGCCGGCCCCGGCCCGGGTTGCCAGGCAACCTGTGCGGCAGGGATGGATGGATGCAGGGATGGATGCAGGGATGGATGCAGGGATGGATGGATGCAGGGATGGACGGACGGAGGGATGGGAGCTGCTGACAGATGTCCAAGGGCTGCACCCACAGACTGGTCCCTGTGCCTCTGCTCTGGGCACCACTGCACAATCCAACTCCACAGGCTTTTGTGAGGAACGCACACGGGGAGGCAGCGATCCCGCAGCGATCCCACAGCGGATGGCAGCAGAAATGTGATCCCCTAAAGGAGATAAAGTCAGAAACCCGAGCCAAGCCCAGCCCGCGGTGCCACGGCAGCAGCTGATGCTCGGATCAAACCCTGCCTGGGCATTAAAGCAGCAGCAGGAGAAAAGGAAACCTGACTTTCCTTTTCCACAGCTCTGGAAGAGTGCTGGATAAACAGCCTCGACTCTTGGAAGAACAATTCCTGGATTATTCCAGGCATTATCAGCCGTGATAACTCACTGCTAATGGTCCCACATTTCAGCAGGGGGCTGAAGGGGCAGGCAGAGATGAACCCTCTTGTTTGAGGCCTGCTCAGTTTGCAATTTCCTCTTCTCTACTAAAAGAAGAGTGGGAAGAGGAGGCATTCCCTTTTCCAAACAGTGGCACTGCACAGAGGGGCAGGAGGATCTTCCAGAGGGAGCAACAAGTGCAGGGCTGCAGCAGGCTGGAAAGGCACATTCCCTCGGGACTGTGCTCCCACAGCAGCACGGAGGCAGCTCCTCATTCCATTCAACAAAATCATTTCCACCTGAAACAAATCCAGTTGGCCAATCCAGGCTCACATTTAAATGGCCAGGACAGAGCTTCTGCTGACAAACAGACCCACCTGTGCAGGTGGGACAGGTGACCCAGGCTCACCCCTTCTTGGGCACCAACCTTAAACCCCCCCAAACTGGAGACTGCCCTCGCTGACAAAAATGAGCTTTCTGTTTATCAAACAATCTCTGTCTTCTGCAATCAACAGGTTTTCAGTGTTGCAAAGAAAGCTAAAGTGATTTGAGTGTGTTTTTTAAAGGTGCCTTTTAAGAGTTAAACAGAACAAAGGTCTGGCACATTTGTGACCCAGAAAAGCAAAACAATGTGCTGCTGACAAGAGACACAGAAAGCTTTTGATTATACTTCAGATTGCCTTTTCTGTACACAAAGAGATTCATTTCTGATTGTTATTTTAAACTGCTGTTAAAATGCTAATATACAAAAAGCCTTCTTGTACATCAAAACCAAAGAGCAAGTAAAAAGAAAGACTTGGACATGTTCCTTTTCAAGGACATGCCTCCTTTTCCCCTTGGCATCTCAAAGTACCTCCCTTTAAAACAGGTAAGTAGAAGAAATTCAGCACTTAACCTGCAAACTACAAGCTAAAAAAAAAGCTCTTTGTTTTCATTTCTCAAACTCCTGTTCACCCAGACTTGGTACAAATGCATTTTCTAAAAAAATAACTCATAGTTCCAATTGTTGTTGGGTTTTTTGGACATGATGGAACCAGTCATGGTATAGGACCCAGAAGCAGAGGTGAAGATCCATCCCAGCAGTGAGAAAGAGAACACAGCACTGTCCTCCCAGATCTCCCCTCCTCCATCAGGAGAATATTGACCTTTTCCTTCCCTCACATACTCTGAATCCCAAAAACACACTCCCACTCAGGCTGTCTCCTTAAACATCAGAACATTGCCTTTTTCTCCATCTTTTTCAGCAGAAAATCCTCTTTCTGTTCCACAGACCACACAATGCACATCCACTGTTATGCAAGCCTGGAGTTGACTCTAACTGGGACATTTTTGGTCCTTTTGGTCCATATGGAACACCAAACACAAAAAAGCACCACTCAGACCACCTGAACTATCCTGTGTGATCCTCCAAGGCTCAAACACAGCATTTCCAGTGGAAGTTCCCTACTGCAGAAATGTTCCCTTGGGATTTCAGCCATTATTGTCAATTATTAGGGAGACAGTTTCTGCTGACAAAGAGGGATTTTTATGCAATTGGCAGAAGGAAACAAATAAAAGCACTTCAAGAACCCCCAGACTTTGGAGCAATGAACAAATCCAAGAATAATGAGACAAAATGGAAATGATCCCTCTTGAGAGGCAGGTATTCCTGTAGGTGCCTTCCCAGGTAAATCATTAACAGAGGGGCTGTGACTGCAGCGATGCCCAGGATGGAATTCAGGCACTCAGATACAAATTCCAGCTTTTGACCCTTGCCAAAATGACACCAAGCAACCTCTGGAAACTCCCTAAATTCCTCTCAGAGTGAGTCTGCCACTGACTGCAGTGGAGTGAAGAGACACCTGAGTGTGCAAAGAAGAAACACTGGTGATGGCAAAACCAAATTCCAGGCTGAGGGGGACATCCTCAGCGAGGGGGAGGATGGGGCCAGTTGTGAAAAAGGGACCACAAATAGGAGAGGAAATGATTAAAGATTTGAAAATGAAGGACCAGAAATGCAGCTGCAACAAAGGTGAACACTGGAAAGGAAACCTTGAAGGTGGATGTTAGGGGAGGGAGGCAAGGGGGAAGCGGTGCTGAGGCTGGAATTACCTCCCCAGACACGTAGAACTGGACAATACCTCCCATAACAGATAAATGAAATATGCACCCTAATAAACCAGAGGTGCCCTCGTTGCCTTCCCCAATTTGTGGCAAATGGGATGTTTGATTTGAGCGCTGAAGTTATTCCAGAGCAGTGGAGGGGAATGTGCTGCCGTGCCATTTATCAGCTCCTCTAAATGCATAAGGCCTGGCTGATCAATCTCCCCACGCAGCCTTAAAAGCCATATAAATCTGAGGGATGCTGTGAGAGGGCTGGGGGGAGGAGGGGAGAACAAAAGGATAGGGAAACCCACGGTGGAACAAGCACAGGGGGAGCAGGGGAGGTGTCAAGAGGCCGTAAAAGCTGAAGCACAACCACAAAGCCAAAAGCTCTGCGAGCCCTCACCACAAAACAGTCAAAACCACAAAGTACACAGAGTACAAAAACAACGCTGGGCAGGAGCAGTGAGCAGCAGTTTGTGACTGCAGCCTCCTGGGCAGTGAGCAGCACAGTGGCACTGCTCTGGACACAGCTCTGGACACTGCTCTGGACACTGCTCTGGACACTGCTCTGGACACTGCTCTGGACACGGGGAAGGCACAGAGGAGCTCCCCAGTGCAGAGAGGAGCTGGGCACGGCACACACGGCACACACGGCGCTCCAGGAGCTGCTCTGGGGTTCAGCTGGGCCACCCACTACCTTTGTGAAGAGGTTCAGGCTCCTCCGTGGCCAAGGAATGGACCCCAGCTTTCCTCCACACCCAAATCAGAGTTCCCTCTCAGCCCACACCTGTGGCTCTGGGAGAACACGGGGCCGGGCTCAGGAACGGCACCTTTCCAGCTCCAGCAGAATTCATGGAATCCTGGAATGTCCCGAGCTGGAAGGGACCCTCAGGAGCACTGATCCCACTCTGACCCCTGCCCAGAAGACCCCAGCACTCCCTCCCTGTGCCTCCTGGAGCTGTGGCAGCCTCGGGCCGTGCCCATTCCCTGTGCAGTGCCCAGCACCCTCTGGGGAGAACCTTTTCCCACTGCAAGGTGTGGAGTTTCCCCCCGGATCAGGTCCTTATTGCTGTCACATTCCTTTCGTGGCACTATAATCATTAGCTCTACTGGCACTGCTATCCTTGTAACTCATTAGGGATCTGGGATGGATGCAGAAAATGATGAATATTTAGTCCCTATTCATCTACTACAGAAGCAGCCTATTATCAAACAAGTGACACCTTTACAAACTTAAATTAAATAATGGCTCCCGTGGAGGATTCCGAGCCCCTGACAGGATGGCAAGTGATTTAAGTAACATAAAGCTGAGCAACTGGTGATGGATCATGGTTTTCCACTCGCTCTGTTACAGCCTGTAATAGAACAAATGATCATTTTTCAGCCTAATTGAATGCGGCCGCCCCGCTCGTACACAGAAGAGACAAAGCTTGATAATTTGCTTCATTAAAATGCATTTTTATGTCATCGGAAAGATTAAAAAAAAATTGGTTCTGTTGATAGGGAAGATTAGAAAAATAAAATTTATCATGCAAACAGCACTTGCAAATGAGGTGTATTTTGGCATTCATACTGCTTATGTTGTGCAAGAAAGATAAGCCCTGAGCACTAAAGCACACAGAGCATCCACATTGTGGCAGTAATCAACATTTCTTCAATAGGAATTATGTCACTACACCCATTTGAAGAGCATTTTGTCATTTGCTGCTGCAATGGCCACTGGGCCAGACTAAATAATTCTCAGCTAAGCTGTTGGGCAGAACACAGAGAATGCAGTGACATTCAGAAAGTTTGGGGGTTTGGGGCTGTCAGCCGCTGTGTTCAAACAAAGAATCAAAGTCAAGACTCAGACAGAGACCCAAACTACCAGGGAAAAAACAATTCAAAAATCAAATATCATCTTGTCAAGTTGCAGACAACGCTGTCATCTGTCTGCACTTGCTTTGTCTTAGGGGTTGGGTTTCTGTGTTTGTAAAGCAATCTTGTTAGGAACAGCAAATTGTCATTCAGACAGCAAACAACTCCTCCAAAATAAAACAGACATTTGCCATGTCAAGTAACCCATTCCCAGGCTGTGTGAGTTTAATAAAGTGTAATTCCAACATAAGCATGTGAAAAGGAAACACTTCTACCTACATCAACTTGGACTAAGCCAAAATCACTTGGAAAGAAGCTGCAGATTTCTATCATACACTTAACACAGAAAAATATCAAAGCACTTCACCATTATTTATTGCTATATTCTAATTGCACTTTTAGGTATTGAGGAGGTGAAGATCCTGCAGATAAATTAAATTTCTTAACACCTGCAAGACAGATAAGCTCAACCAAACTACTGAAATGACAGCACTGAAATAACCTTAAATCAACCCAAGAGCTTTGGACGCTGCCATTAATAAAAGCCAACAAACCAGTCACCCCTCATTAACTAGTAGAAAAGGTGAACTTAAATTTAAATCACACTATTTATAGCATTTCCAAAACACCACCAACAAAAAACACTCAAAAACAGGTAGGTATCCAGCATTTCTTCTATTTAAATTATAAAATAATTTTCAAAAGCATGAAGAAAGAGGCAGAAATCCCTCTCAGGTAATTGACTGTATTTGATTCAGAATGGGCAGCAAACTGCAAAATGCATCTTATGGACACTATCAGCCTCTGAAAAGTCAACCACAGCATTAACCAGAGTAGATTATCTTAATAAATTCAATTTAGAATTTGGAAATTAAGTTATAGCACAAACAAATGGGGAGTAAATAAGTGAGTTTTACAATTAAACCAAGATGTAACTTCCCAAAATTCAGACACAGGACAGAGGTTTCACCACAACCACCAGAGGTGAATTACAACCCCTCCCTCAGTTCTCTTGCTATGGCAAAAGCATTAAGCTCAGAAAATCCCAAATTTTGATGATCCCTGTACTCCCAGCTGCTCTTTAGAATGTCATGACTCAGTTCCCTTTTGGAGAAGAACAGGATACAGCAGGAGGCTATATTTAACCCAGATTCCGGATCCCTGAACAGATAAAATCTGGATAAAAGGTCAGGAGCTGTGTCAGTGACAGGACATCACCCAGAGGGTCCGGGCAGGAACCTGGGGTTGTGCTGTGCCCAGCGCAGGGCACGGGCTCTGTTCCAGCTGCACAGCTCCTGCTGTGCCCACGGGGCTGGGACAGACCCACGGACACTGCACTGACCCCAGCCCCACGGCCACTGCACTGACCCCAGCCCTGCTGCTCCTGCTCCCGCTCGGC